>CM033634.1:13182276-13284776 GCA_019453435.1 Rhinogobius similis
CAAAGTCCACACCATGGAGACAGTGTCCAGCTTGTGGATGTCATTGGAGAAGCAGTCTGCCTGTGACACAGCAGGGGAGATTAGTTTAACCATATTTACCTTCACAAAGCTGTAATGCATAGTACAACACTCACGAGCTGCTCGTAGCCTCCAAATATATACATTGCTTTGCCCAGAACACAGGCAGAGTGGCCGTCCCGAGCTCCAGGGACTGTGCCCGAAATCTTGGGGGTGAACCATCGGTGGGTAACTACACCACAGAAATACACATCTTAGTATTTATTATAGGCCACTTTTATTTCTAATTATTTTCTGGATCTTGTTCTGGTTGATTAATCTGCAAACTCTGAATAGATATCACACTAATGAGAGGATAAATCAGGCTGAACCAGCTGGTTGTGAACCTAGAACTGGTTGAAAGGACTGAATGCACTGGACGGGCTGGACGCCAGACTTTTTTGTCCTGTGGGCTGTTACTTTTCTGTTGTCCCAACCTGATGAGTCCACCTATACTTCACTGAAACTTTTGTTTGAGCTATTGCTTTTTAACTGCAAGTGCTGAAAGGACAAACATTATGCATTATTTGTATTGTTACTGGCCTTTAAACATGCTCTTGAGTATCTTTACTTTTAGATCACTTAAACACTTTAAACTGCCCTCTGGGATAAATAAAGTCATACAGACTGATTTATTAATTGTTAACTAATTTAGAAATTGAATAATCATTATCTGGGTAGACAGTCCAGATACAGACTCCAAAACATGCCATGTGCGGAGAGAAGTTTTAGAGCTCAAACAATGCAAGAATTAAAGACGTTTTAAAAAGACATGTCAAAAAAGACAGCATACCCTGCAATTCATCTTGATCAAATGTATTATGAATCTGATATTTATGTGAATTTTGTGTTCTAAACAACTAATTGATTAATCAAAGAATAAATTCATTAGCAAAGTAATAATCCTTATTTGCCGCCCAAAAAATACTGCATGTATGACTATTAAACTGACGCCCACTGACGGACCTTTGTTGTGGAAGCCATCCAGATATTGTAATGTAGAAAAGCTGCTCAAGAGCAGACGAGGAGTGTAGACTGTAGAAGTTATATTGTGCCAAATACAGGTATGAAGACTGGGAGAAGAATAAATTGATCCAACGGTACAAATTTGTTAGATTGGATTGAAGAGATTGGAACTAACTTAGCCTCGGTATGATTCAATGTAGTTCCTGGTTTTGATCAAGTTAGGACCAGTCAGACCAGTTCATCCCTAAAGTGCTTAAGTGCTTTAGCACTGAATGACTCCCTTTGCACTAAAGCAGAGCCTCTGGCCGTCATCTGGAATTCATAGAACAGTAGTTACATACCTAACTCTTGTTTTGTTCCATGTTCAGGTCTAGTATGTCTGGTCCTTAATGCACATATAAAAACTTAAGCTAGTGTAATGAAAACCAAACAAATACATTCAGAGAGATGGCAGAGAGAGGTGAAAAGTTTACGAGTGACTGTTTTGGGAATCACTATCTTGAGAAGCTTCCATCTAAACCCAGATGCAGTGACAAGCCACACTGAAAACTTCAAAGACATTTTTCGACGAGGCAAACCTGCGCTGACAAACAGGTGCATCTCCGGGGACACAGGAGAAATGACAGTTTGGCCTGGTGCGGTAGGAGCGCCTCTACTTACTGACATCAAAGGCGTAGAGCACGTTGCAAGCCCCCTCCGTGTCGTTGCGCCCGCCCCAGAGGTAGATCGTGTCGTCGAGCAGCACCGCTGTGTGACCATAGCGCATGTACGGCACTTCACGCACACGCTCCAGTCCAGTGCTGCGCACCGGCGGCAGCTTCATCCATCGCAGAGACACTGGAGATTCAAGTTACGTACAATTACTTATTATATGTACGGGTAGAGGTGGGAGGTATAGCGAAAAAAATATAATATTGCTGCTTTGGAGCAAAATTTGAATATAAAATATATTGTCTGGAAAAAAATGAAAATAAAAAGCTGCAAAATAACCAGTTTAAAAATATGACAAACTTAAATTGTAAGAGTATAACTAATATAACTAATATTAATGCGCTTTGTTAGGACTGAAAAATGAACCAATCTTTTATGTGATGCATCAATTTACAGGTACATTTTAGCACATTTCTGAAGGACTGCATTGACTTTGTCTGAATACTGTGATCGAGATAATTCAAGAAAATACTGAGATATACATTTCTGTCAGTATGGCCCATTCTATGCTCAAAGGTGAAATCAGAAGGTCAAAATTATAATTTACATGTATACGAATCTATACAGGCTACAGCCATACTCAAAAAGAATAAATTACCGTAATTGCCCAGTGACACAAAAAACGTAAAGTAAAGTAAAGTCGTGTTGAAAAGAGGGAGATTGGAAATAAATATACTGCGTTTCTGATGAGACAGTGCCACCTAATATTAACTAATCACTCTCAATAAATCACATCCAAATTAGACAAATTGCTACAAATTAACTTTATTACAGTGAAATTACATTACATTTCACTGAGAATTATAATGAAACTAACTGTTCTCAGCAGCCAAATCCTTTTAAAATCAACATCTTAAGGGACAAGAAAATCAATATATGAAAGCTAATATGCAGGCTAGACTCAAAGTAAGGTTTTGTCAATTTTATCCACTGGGCCTCTATGGGCTTAAGAGAAGTTAATAAAATGTGGGAAAATACAGAGAATACAATAAGAAAAGGAGTATCATATGTGACTTTGAAAATTACATAAAATCAAAAAGCAACAAAGTCTGTGGCTCCATCCAAAAGAAACAAAGCTAAGATGGAGAATGTGCGTGCCAATCAGTCCTGACATTGTTAGAAAGGTCTAATCACACCTGGGTGGCACGAGGCTGTGACCCCGGGGCAGGTGGCTCACTGTAAAGGAAAAGTAGAACAAATGGAGAAAAGGTAGTTTTTATAAAAGTTTAACCAACTCTAGCACCTGCCTGGATGAGAAATATGGAGCAACAGACAAACTGATGCACACATCTGCACAGGCCACAATGGAAAGTCAGAAATGTGAACGATATTTATCCCCTGCAACAATTAAATGCAAGTATGAGGCTTTGGGAGTGACGTCCAGGAAACTATTTTCACAAACCGTAAAAATGTGGAGCATGCAAAGTATTCAGAAAGTAATTAAGGGTCAACAACACAGACCCTCTACACAGTTCACAAAATACTTAACATGTTAGCTGTTTAGTACTTAGCAAACTTTACACAGAAAACATCTACTCCGTGTCCAAGTTTCATGATGTGGTTTGATACAGAAGTGCAAGATATTTTGTAATTGAATAGAAATCACAATTTGAATGGGCGCAATTAGATAATCGCAAGGCGGAAATTTTAAAAGTAGTGTCGTTTTCTTTCACTGACAACAAAATCCTTGTTATTCTGCATAAAAAACTGCTAACACTGTAGTTTAGGTCTGTACTTTTCAGTTTTTAATTCAGTATTTTGTCAATTCTCGATAAAACAATATTTACTCCATGTCAAGATAAAGGTCTATTTGTCCTCAGACCATATTCAGAAATATCCGCTTCATTTTATTATCAGGTTACATACATTTTTTCACTTGTTTACAAACAACCAAATAGAGCTGATAATAGTCAAAGAAAAGCATTTGTAAGCTGCTTTACAATATCCCTTTTACAATAACAAGGCAGAACATTCTTACAACCTTTTCTAAGCATCAATACGAAATTTGATGAATCAGATATTTTGTCAGTCTGTATTAATTGTTTTGTTGTGTTGTCTTTGATACTGTATTTATTATGTATTTGTGTGTGTTATTGTTCTTCTTTGTAGGTGGAAGCACACTTATTAAATTCTCTGACATATTTAAATTGATATCGCAATTGTTGTTTAAATTTTCTTTTTAAATGACCTCAAAAAGAGACAGATGTGTAGTGTAATCTCCCAAACAAGAATACAAAGGGATTTTTCTGCTCTTTTGGGTTCAGTTTTAAGGTCCATTCATTTTTTGTGCAACACTTGAACCTCAACAAGGCATTTACAGACACATTTTAGCACATTCCTGATGCTTTGTTAAAATATTGTCTGAATATTGTCATCGAGGCAAGGCATAAAATACTGATATATTCATTGTTGTCAATATCGCCCACCTCTATTTACAATTACAACTGCTGCTAGCATTTTATATCACGCACTGCCACGACTAAATACATAAACAAATACGTACGTACCTGTGTTAAAAACGTGGACATCGATCTGCCGGAGTGTCTCGTAGTCCTCTCCGGAGCAGTAACCTCCGAAAGAGTAGACCTTGTGCCCCACGGCCACCGCAGCATGGTTCACTCTCCTGGGCCCTCCTTCAAGGTGCACCGACCAGCGCAACATCCCCGGCCCCAAGCACCTCCGCGACGCTCAGCCCTTAGACCATCACTCAGCATCGGTCAGCCACAGGAAGCCCACCAAGCCTTCTTCATAACCTGCAAAAGCAAGAGAGTTGGAAGTCTTTTAAGAGGAGAACGGTGGGGTGAAATGGGAGGAGCAAATCGCAAAAGGGGAACGGTTTATCCTCTTGTGCTAAGAGATCCCCGGCTCTTCAGTCACTGACAGTTCACGAGTCCCTGTATTATCTGAGAGAGTATTTTAAGAGGCGATTAGACCTGGGCATACCACTTCTCTTTATTGTAGTTCACTTGCACTTGCACTCCATACACTCGCTGCACTGCCAACTAGATATTGATCTTTACACACAACCTGAACAACTTCTAGGTAAAACTCAAAACTTTAACAACAGACACTGGGCAATAAATTCCAAACCCATTTGTTTGACTTTGCATATTTGGGAAGCAGCGCAAAGGGTTCATACACATTGAATTCTAGATAGTACTGTATGAACTATATAATGTATAGTAAAAGAAAACGCTCCAAAAACTGCTGATTAAAAATTAAACTTTCAAATATGGGTATGAGCTGACATTCCTGTACTTTTGTGATTCATTTTATAGGCATTTAACATTTATCTAATAATTAAACTTTAACATATACGTTTAAAAGACATGATTGACATAATCTCGTCTGAATATCGTTATTAGGATACTACAAAAAAAATAGAGAGATATTAAGCCAACCCATACATTCACCATATTCTAAAGATTTTCCTCAAAACCCAGCAGTGTCCTTAATTATCCCATCGACACATCATAATCTCACTGACCTTCAACCTTTGTTTGCTCTTAAATATAGTTCATCGTGAGAACATTGACAAAAACATTTCTATTTTCAGACCAAACGTCCCTGAGGAGAACAGACTTGGTTCAGAGTCAGACTACATATTTGTGTTCATCTAAAGGTTTAGACTTTAGACTATTGTGTATTTGATAGAATCATGTTAACCCCAGTATGCTGTATGTGTGCAACGTTCTATTCTGACTAAATAAAACAGAAAGTAATTTTGCATGCAGTCCTATTTAGAAAATATGATTTGGTGTAATGGGTCTGTAGAGACACTTATTATTGGCTTATGGCAGAACATGGTCAATTTGTAAGTCAAAATCTTGGAAAAAATGTTTAATGTATTTACAAAATATAACATAACTTCCTTATCTACCTTTTAACAGACACTTCCCAAAACATGTACCTCAAACTGACAAGCAAGTAGTATTTGAGAGTGTACAACCATTTGAATGCAAGTTGGTTAAAAATATATATTTTTTCTAATCTATAACATTTTACTAAAGTAGACCCTAAAATTTACTGGAAGATTTTTTTGTCCCTCTACAGTCATATGAAGGGTTGCAAAATTCAAGGCACCACTATGGGAGCTTTGGCTTGTTGGGGATTTTCAGAAATAAAAAGGCTTCTAAAAGCAAAACGTCATATTTATTTATTTATTGCATTCTCAGTCTATGGCCTTCTAAAGAACAATTTGTAAGTTATGTGAAGAACAAAACATGTTTTAAAACAATAGAAGCCCACATCCCACATATAATTAATACAATAAATGCAAAACCTTCCAATGAAAGTTTTGCAGTGTTTGACTTCAGTCCTCGTCATCCTGCTGCTCTTTAGAGTCACAGTCTAACTTGGTTCTGTGGTGTTTTTATGTTATGTTTATCACCAAACTCATTTTTGTTTTGTGGGTGATCCTGAAGAATGATTTGAAAGAATGTGTGCTCAGAGTCTAGGGCTGTAGTCGACTAAAGAAATTCTTGGTCGACTATAGACTTGTCCTAGTGACCGATTAGTCGACTAAAAAGGGAGTGTGGAAAATGAAATTATGAAGTATCTCTATGTATTGAACCTAAACTGCACTCAAAAGACCACAATTACACAATTCATGCAAAAACTACTTATGCACTTATGTACTAGGAAACTGTGCTGGACTCCAAAATCTTCAGCTAACTCACTCCATATCTTTTCTTCTTCGCTGTTTTTTCCTCATAATAATAATAACAAATTTTGCTTGACTAAGACACCATCAGCCAATTAATGGACTAAATGGATTACAGCTCTATCAGAGTCAAATGCAACTGATCTATCAGTTTGAGGATATTTGAAACTCCAGCACCTGAAACACAAGTACAACACATTGCGACACATTGAAACTCTGTGGAACAAGTCTATCTCCTTAAATAGTTGTTGGCCTGGATGCCTAAAACCTCTTCCTCATTAAGCTCGTAGTCAACTTTTGTGATGCTGTCACTCTTTTGGTTGTTTACTTATATGCATAGCTATTCAAGTGAATTCATTCCAGTTGTTATGCTTCTGTACATCATTCCTGGTTGAGATACAACTTTCTTGTAGGAATGTCACATTATTCAGTTTTAGTCTTACAATTATTGCCAGAAAAAACAACATGATTTAACAATTATTCACATATAACATAACATAACAACAGTTCATTTTCTCTAATTTCCATAGTATAACACATTACTATTCCTCAAGGTGACGAGTTTTATTAAATTGTACTTTCTGAATTAAAAACATTAAAAGTTCATAAGAACTGCAACCCTAGATTATTAACCTCCATGCATTTGGCTGGATTAGCATGCTAAACAACTCGGTTTACACACAAAGATGCAATGCCACATGTCTCAGGAGTCACTTTGCTTTTGCAACAAGTCAAGCTTGACCAACATTTTACTCTCTTAAATAACCAGCAGGAAGTGTCAACAGCTTTAGTGCTAGAGCCAAGACTCAATTTCGAGGACAACACTGAGGTGAAAATCAGACTGTGTTCACCTAAAAGGCCCCGAGGCTCTGTCCCTGTACGACCTGAACCGTCCCAGTTTGTTTAGAGACCACGCTGCTGATAAACTTTATCAAAACCCGGTGACATTGAACCATGACGCCTGAGGTACAAAACACAGTAGTAAACGCCTTGCACAGTGGCTAGCAAATGTTAGCCCACAAATACACCGAGGACTGCACATCACGTGTTATCGCAGACAAAATTTGAAAAACAACAGCAAAGAAAGCTGTCTGTGATCGAAGTGACTGTATTGATGAAAAACAACAGCTCAGGATGATAAAACTGTTCAGCTAGGCTAAGCTAATCATGTTTGAGCAGCCCAATTTCACTCTAATCTACTCTGCTAACAAGATCTCAACACTGTAAGTAGCAAGAAACGCGTATAATAAAATATGAGACATCTGGAAGCTGTTACATTGGTATTGTAGAAGATAAAGTATGGAAAAATTGTTCATTTTCGTACCTTTAGCCTTGAGCCGTGGATGTAGTTTCACCAGCCAGGGCTACTACAGGGTTGCCACATCAGCGCTGCAGTTTTCAGCAACACATAATTGTTACTTTGCGTCAGAGAAGCAGAGGAAAACAACCCAAACTGGCAACGTAATGGACAGTTTCTGTTTTCCTTTTTTTTTGGTCAGGTTGTGAAAGATGTTACAGTGTTAAAATATTAGGACGATGGTTGAAAAAAATCTCACAATGTAAAAATACATTTATGTGAGATATTTAAAAATAAATATTAGCAGGCTATGAAAGTTTTTGTCGTGTTTGTTCTGAACTTAGGCTACTTAAAATTAGTCACATCCTTGTAGGGTCAAGGATAAATCTTTTAATCTAACTGTTTTGCAAATAAAGTCTATAAGAGGACTCTGTTCAAAGTGATGTCATTAGCTGCCAAAAAAAAAACAATTACCAGAAACTGGGGCACAACATCCATGCCCTCGAAGGATCAGTGGACATCGACAATAAGTGACATTTATCAGATAGAAAAAATAACATATAGACTGAGATTGCAAGAGACGCAACTGAACAAGAAATGGTAAAAATGGACACTATATAAGCATAAGTAGAAGATCCAAGTGTTATCCAGGCTTGACTTGCATTTATGTTCTTTTTCGTTGTTGTTTCCTATGTTTGTTATGATAAAGACGTAAAATTCAATAAAAACGAAAGTGACCCAAAAAAAGGCTACAAGAGGACACAACATAACCGTTGGTGATTATATCAGATTGTGAGTACAACATAAAAACAGTAGATGGTGCTGTCACACAAGTTGACTAGGGCAAGGAGAAGTTAAAGCAAGGAGAAGGTAAATTATAGTTACTAGACCAACTATGAAAAAGGGGCTTCACCTGCAGACTCTGTTAAACCGACAAAAATAGGCCGGGTTTTTATTTTATTTTGAGCGCAACAAAGTCGGTCTTTGTCGCTTTGTCAATCCGTAGGGATCTGTGGGGTCTGTGTGATCTCAGGAAATACTGTGCACTAAAGCTGGATCCCGATGCTATTTTATAGCCTATTTCTAATAATAACATGAACAGCTAACTCCAGCGGGTCTTAAAAGACTGAGTCTCGCTGTGTTGCTCAGGCTGTGCTGCAGTGTCTGCTCTCGGGCGCGATCCCACTACTGAGCGGCACGGGGGCTTTGACCTGCTCCGTGTCCGGCCTGGGCCGATGCACCCCTCCTTAGACGACCTGGTGGTCCCGGGCTCCCCCAGGAGCACCATATCGATACCGAACTTAGCGCGGACAACCGATCGACACAGTCCACAGCAGCTCAGAGCTCCTGAGCTCAAACGATCCTCAACCTCAGCCTCCCGGTGACGTGGATTACAGGCGCGCGCCACAGCGCCCGGCGACGTCTACAGGGCGCACGAGGACATTTAGGTTTACCTACGTCATGACGTCATCGTCATCTATGGAGAACAAAGAAAATGTTTTTTTTTTTTTGTAATTATCAAATATTAAAAAATAACAACAACATTGAGCGGGTGAGACGGAGTGGGCAGAAGCACACACAAGAAAAACAAACATTTACACTATAAAAGCATTGTGGAAATTACAGCAGCACTATTTAAAAAAAAGCTCAAACAATGTTCGTATGGATGCTCACTCTTTGTTTTGAAATATCGCGAAAACCAAAGGAACCAGCGCACAGAGTGTAGGAGATAGGCCTGATACGCAGACTGGACTGGTATACACTTCATTGGCTAGTCCATGTGGGCCCAGGCCTAATTGCCAATTTGAGTGAATTGAACAATTAAGTAAACAATTCCCGTCATATTTTTACATTTGAATGACGTCACATGACCACGTGAGGAGTATGACCTCTAGAGCCCTGCGGTGCCACCATAGACCTATGGGTGCCACGCTGGTCCGGGTCAGACATAGAGCAGCTCAGTGGAATCGCGCCTGAGAGCAGACGCCACATCCTGAGCAACATAGTGCCCAGCCTTTACCTACTATCTGTAAACATGTGTTTATGTGTGCCTCAGACATTATCTCACATTATTGGCTTGCATTGTTGCAGAATCCCACACCAGAGATTGATCTTTTGTCTAGTTATTCAAGCATAAATACCTTATAGCCCAAAGACAAACAATAAAAGGCAATAGGTGAACGCAAAATGGGCAAAACATTTATTACAATTTATTGAAAACCCTTAAAAAAAAAAAAAAAAAAGACTGAGTCTCGCTGTGTTGCTCAGGCTGTGCTGCAGTGTCTGCTCTCGGGCGCGATCCCACTACTGAGCGGCACGGGGGCTTTGACCTGCTCCGTGTCCGGCCTGGGCCGATGCACCCCTCCTTAGACGACCTGGTGGTCCCGGGCTCCCCCAGGAGCACCATATCGATACCGAACTTAGCGCGGACACCCGATCGACACAGTCCACAGCAGCTCAGAGCTCCTGAGCTCAAACGATCCTCAACCTCAGCCTCCCGTGACGTGGATTACAGGCGCGCGCCACAGCGCCCGGCGACGTCTACAGGGCGCACGAGGACATTTAGGTTTACCGGTGTGACGTCATGGAGGAGAATTCATTTGTCATTCAATTCCGTCACTACACACAGGCACCCCTTTAATACTGGCAACACGTCTACTTTGTCATCGACAAATGACTTTGTCTCTCTAAAATGACGTAACTCCTATAACCTGGACTGAACCACGTGACCCAAACAGCGGCGAGGAAAATCTGCTTCTCACAATCTCCACTAAACTGCTTTGGTAAAATCAGAACCTTAGACCAGAACCTAAAAATAAAACTTTATCACTGTACCATAAGTCACTCATCACAGCTGATTTGTACCTAACATTCAGTGAGGAAGAGTGGGACACTTTATTACACACATTTCATCATTAATAAACAAAGAGAAGTCACCTACAAACTCATGCTTCGGTTGCATCAATGTAACAATGCAACAATGTAGAACATTAACGTTCTGCACCTTTTGCATTAAGACACCTGCACTCACACTATGCGCTTCACTGCCATCTTCTGGAAACACTTTGTAAAATGAATTAAAAAAAAAAAAAAAAAAAAACTTCTTTACCTTCCATTGCAAAGACATGCTGGCGATTTATATACTGTATATATATATATATATATATATATATATATATTATTATTTGCTAGTATTTGACTAGAATGATGAGGGTATGATTGCATAATTCTTATTATTGATATATATATACTGATATATATATATATATAGACCTCTTTTCCAAAATTATTTACAATACTATCTACAATCATGCACACAAATATTCCTAAAGCAATAAAAACGTACAAGCTTCTTGTTATCACAAACTGCAATCTGAAAACATTGCACCCTTTATTTAATTTTATTAATATAATTATCGTATTATTTCTTTTTTTATTATTTTCTCTTACTGTCTTTTCCATACAAGGCTATTTTTAATTTTTTTTCATACATTAGTGAACTGTGAAACCTTATATTTTTAATTTTCCCCATAACAGACTAAAATTCAGAAAATAGGGCATCAAAACGGTCTTGGTTGGCTATTTAAGTAGGTTAACAAAAAGGTGAGGAGTAACAATGAGAACCCTTGTCCAAATGTTTAAAGCTTGTTGAGTGAAAGCAGTGGGATTATGACAGTGTGGAGCAGCATTAGCTCCATCTGCTACAGATCAGCCTGTATCAGTCCTGTGCGCTCGGGAGGGGCTTGGGTTGATTCATTCTGAGGAGGGATTCCTGCTCCCGACCAGCTGCGTCGGCACAATGGTCAGTTTGTGTCTGGATCAGCTCAGAATGACAGCTGCCTATGTCTGTCCTCTGCTGTGAAATAGACTTTGAACGCTGTTAGTCTGATAATATCACGAAGCACTGAATATGCGGGAAGTGAAAATTCAGCTGCTTTATGTCATCACTGTTTTTTCCATCTTGAGCGCAACAAAGTTATAAGTATTAAATGCATTTTGACAGCGGGCAGAGACTCTCAGACACCGTCTTGAGAGTGAACCCAGGTCCAGGACAAAAATCACTCATTTTATAGAACGGAGGAGCTTAATATAGTTTTATTTGGTGCACTTTAACATGAAATTGTCCACATTTCTTGTTTGTCACAATTGACCCACAAACAATTTTTAGTGCTGGGCAGATTACCAAAATATAGTTCAACATTGTGACTGTTATTTTGAAGAAATAATTTAAAAAAGAATATCTTACATTGTTTATAATAAATTGATTGACTGACTGATTAAAAAAATGTAAATTTCCAAATAAGGTTATAAAGTTCTTAATTTTGGGGGTAATTTTAGAGTCATTTAACATTCATCTGATAGGCTACTTAAAACATTTAAAGTAAAATATTGCAGCGCATATAATATTATCAGGTTTCTACAAAAGATATCAAGATATTCTCTTTTGTCAATATCATCCATCCCAATAGTCATTGTTTCATTCTGAAAACATGTGGAGCAATGATGAAGTAGTCCTGTTTTATCAATTACAGTCAAATGCACAAAAAAGCTTGACTTTGTTAAAACAATACTGCAAATTAAAATCATCCACATAAAAAACACAAGTGTTTCGGCCTGCTCACAGTTTAATTTACTTGATGGACCACAAGTAAATTAAACTGTACTAGATCACACAGGCCCCTTAGAATTATAGGATTCACTCAGACTTTTTTCTATTTTAGGTTTATATGATTAAAAACAATTTGCTTTTCCATTGTGTTCTATAGTGGTCAGAACTTTAAAGTGCCTATGACAGGTTTTTACGATTTTCTACTTTTGACTTCATTTGCTGGAATAAACCCTGTTGTAAATATGAATAGTAGTTTTTTATTTTCTGAAAAAAAGTTCAAAAATATGTTGAAATTTACAAGAAGTAGCGCAACATTCCAAAACATGATGACATCACACTGTGGAGACACACGAGGGACAAGTTACAACCAAGAAATACATTTTTCTGATCCTTTAAATGTTAATTCAACAAAATACAGGTGCTGCCACATATTTTTATTTGTCAAATAATAATTTCTGTGACGTTAGATGAGTTTTGACCCAGTGTACCACATGGTTGTAAGGAAACAGAGTTACAGAACAGATACAAATGTTAATTCTTTAGCAAAATCTTCAAAAATATTTATCTTAACTGTGTTTTGGTAAAATTAGTACTTCAACCTGTCACTTTAAACCTCAATGTCTCAGAACTACCCAGAATTAAATCGAAATACTAGTTCTGACAATTTGCTGAATGTTCTCCTTGCTCTTCTACCTCGATTTTGTGCTCTACTGTCCTATCCAATACGAATATAATAAAAAAGAATATGATAAAATAACAACCCAGAATGCAAACAACCCTTCAACTCAAAGGCCAAATGCGGCTCACAGACCTGTCTTGTTGGCCCTCTGGCTTAGATGAAATGCCCCCTTGTTCTTTCTACTGCAGTTCCTAAAATGTCTGTACCATTTTGAGCTGAATAAGAAACCGTTCAGTGTAAAACAGACCCAAATTATGGTGAAGCACAATCAAGTCTCTGCTTGATTTGCTTGAACGCACCTTACTGAATGATTCACTGTATTGTTCACCAATCTATTCCTCTCTGCTTTGCATACGTTTCCAAAATAAAATGGAGAACACTGAACCCCAGCACTGCAGTAAACGGTGTGTCGGTCTAAAATGCAACCCCAGCATCCACCTGTCACTCAAAGCCGTTGCGTCACCCGTCGCCTGTGAGCTGCTCCTGACACTTTTGCTTAGTGCAGTGTTTTATAGTTTATAGGCAGCACATGTGTCTGTCTGTTGTTACGCCTGACGGGGAGAACAGGAGTTGCCCAACTGCGGCATAGCTCTGCAAGGCAACAACTGTGAAAAACAACTGTTGTTTGGTATTTTAGGGTAAGCCTGGTGATGGCAGAGCTCAGAAATGTTTTGTGGCAAAGAAAAATACAGCTTTGACTTAAAATGGCTCTGTGGGTGAACCCGCTCCTTAACCAGGGCATATAAAAACCACAAGTGGCTGTATTATAGGGAGAACAGCAGTGGAATGCAATAAACGAAACAGAATAATGAAAGTAAGGCAGGGTTATTTGATGTTGAAGTGAAAATGTGGTGCAAAGTTTGGGACTTAAAAGTTTTTCTTTACATATTTAGACAAATCTATTTCTGTATTTTTACATTTTTATTTTCTGCCGTGACAAATGAATTCCCACACAGTGAAATCAACATTTCAAATGTTATAAAATAGTGTCTTCATATAACATACTGTACACTGAGCTGTACAGAACAGGTCTTTATCGGATACAGCATTCTATTACCCTTCATCTCACACTTTGACCAGCGCTGTATTGATGTATTCCATATATTCCTGGAAGTCCTCGCAGAGATCTGACTTCCGCTGTGTGGTCCGGGTCGACAGTGTGAAGCTGCCCAGAATGATGTCATTGAACATGATCTGAGTTTGTGGCCAGATGATTGAATCATACATTTTCCTTTAATTTAGGCTTATTAAATGAACAGAGCTCCTCTCTGTGGATATGCGCCTCAGGCCATTTTCTCACTCATGGTTCATTTAAATTTCTTCAAATTAGTGTGAAATTAGTCTTTTCTAGCAGCTTTTAAAACGGTTATACCGTTTCCATTTGCCAATTAACCATCAAGCCATACTTTATAACCATGTGATGATTCAGGAAAGCTCATTATTGCATAAGTTAAATCATAAAACATACCTGAAACAGAGCGGTGGCTTACTGGAAAGGTATAATATATAGCACATTAATAAAAATGAGTTGACATTTTAGGAGACATTTTAAGACTCCTGAAAACGTACTCCCACTGTGCAACACTTGTTTAGAGTTTCTCTAAACAGATCCAGTGAGTTAAAGGAATGCAACTGTCTGCTTTCATTTAAACTACACTGCAGCAGGTGTGAAAGTGGTCTTTTTATTCATTTCTGCGCATCAGCAAAGGATGTTCTCAGCTTCTATGTTACAGGATGCTTTTTGTACCAGCCCCAAGCCTGGATAAAAAGAGAAGCAAAGGCAAATTATCTAACTAATCCTCATTCACTAAACTGATGTAGACGGATGGAGCCAGTCTACAAGATTCCTTATGGCAAGAGAGGAAGGAGCGCAAATTAAATTAAGTTTGTTGATATTAGGGATAAAGGTCCTTAGTCTTTTTAGTCAGTTATTTGATCGATAGTGACTTATTCGACCAAATTTTGTATTATTCATCTCATTAATGTATTTAGATTATAAAGATTTATATGGGACACCTTAAGAGTTGGTTGTGAATCATCCTTTTTCTTTAGTCGACCAAGAATTTCTTTAGTCAACTATTTGAAATGTGTGTACTTTTAATGTAGTACTATTCTTATTTTTGAAAAGGCAAATCCTGGACTTTTAAATGGCCAAATGTGCTTAATAGTTTTCATGAGTGACTGGAACAGAAGCGACAACTGGTGCAAGTGCACTAATTTCTTCAGAACATGTTAACTTAATTATGTGGCTGACTTTCTATTTCTGCCCCTGGGACCCTCCCCTCGCGGTCACATTTGTCCAGTACATCACAGCTTGTACACTACGCACCTGCTTCAAGTCCAACTGCTGTCCAACGCCCCATGAGATACTAAATATACTTGGATATTTTATTGCTTGCTTTTATAATGAGGCTTTTGTACAGTTTAAAAGACTTTGAAGGAAAACAGCTGGGAAGGCTTTACTTTATTTACACACAAGATAAACGGAAATCCCATTTTCACCACAATGTGATACAGGCCAGCAGTGCCAAAAGTTCTCAAGGTTTTGCGAAATCTTTCCTAACAGGGATTCACTGGTATTTTTGTATCACTGTCATTTCATTACTTTGTGTATTATACTAGCGGTAAATCTGTCCATTTCCATACCACAATGGAAAGAAATACACAAAATAATAGTTTCTGGGTGAACACCATGTGGTCTTAGTTCTGACGTACATCAAGACAACTCTATGTTTTGTCAGTATTGTATTGTATTAATTATTTAGATTCCCATAGGCAGTCAGTATATTAGTTTTAGTATCAACTGGTGTCTGGGTATTCAGTGTCTATAGCTCTACACAAACCTGCAATATTAAAATCATGTTTTAAAGTCCTGTCAACTAATCAAACAATCACAGAATTGAAGTTGAATAATGGCACCAGTTTCTGGGGCTAAAGTGAAAAAGATATTACTTTTCACTGACACAGACTTTGAACTTTGTGCCAGTTTTTGTTTCATGTGGACAGGCTTTGTATTTCATAGATATAAACCAAAAACTAGGTCAACAAATCTGAAAGTTAAACAACAACACATGAACTGAAACTAAAAAGTCAGTGCTAGCTAGCCGGGTTTGGAGGGATGAAAGTGATCTCGTGTCATAATAATGAGTTATTTATATATATATATTTTTTTTTACCTTAACCCTTAATTCATAGCATAAGATGAGATAAGGGCATGTAATACATTTTATTAAGTCATTTCTACAAGGGCAAGTGTTTCCTTTCAATATTCCTTGCCCATTACCCTAATCCTTTTCCTAACCTGACCCATTACCCTAAACCTCATAACTTTGAATGATCAATCATAGCAGACACTGTAGTATTAACCTAAAAGGGTTAAGGGTTTGAACAGATAAGACTGCATTGTTTGTACACTATGCAACAGAAGCTGCTTAAAGCCCTTTGAATATGATTCAGTTTAGTTCAGTTTATTTATTATTCAGTATTTTAAGATGTGGACAAAACTGTACACATAATTACTAGTTTAGTCTAATTATGCGTTGTTTTGTGTAGAATCAAAATGATCTCATCTACTGAAGCAGAAAGGCCGGACTGTCAGGTAGGTCCATTGTTATATAAACCTCCTGGGGCCACCTTGTAAGCCAAAAGAACAATCTACTATTAAATCTTTTGAGGTGAAGTATAACAATCTATTTATTCAGCGATAAAACCCACTGCTGACCTCGTAGCTTTTAAAACAACATCTGTAAAAGTTTTGCTGTGTATTTATTGGTATTTCTTGTTTACTCCCAATTATAAAATGACAGACCAGGATTACCTCAACTCATCTATAACGCTATTGTGCAGTTCAAAAAGTGACTCAGGATTGGCATGCTTAGACTTTTCCATTTGCCCAAAGCGTTCACACAAAACCTCTGCATTTTCTCTGTATGACATGAAAGTTAAGATCTATCAAACGTCAGGATTTGTGTATGCTTAAATGTAAATATGTACCGTTGCCTCACCTCGCGTTTGATTCTGCGTTTTATGCATCTTTTCTTGGCAGCGCTCACCAATACAAATGTCAACCTCAAAGTCCTTGCACTTGATTAAAGCGAGTCTAAAAGTGATTAATACGTCAAACTACACAGCTTTTAAATGAGAACTTCAAGGCACTTAAAAGTCTGGCTGCAGAATGACATCACAGGTCAAAGGTTAAGCTGATCCCCTGTGTTCGCCGCAGATGTGGATCCAGCACCAAAAATGCGCTGTTAAACTTTTTCTGGTGGAGGTTCGGCCACCTGCTGTCTGTGGAGATTGCTCTGCTTTAAACTTATCTCCATGGAGAGAAGCAAGCCAAGTTACAAGTCAGATCTGCGGAGAGGCGAGCCAGCACACTGTAAGAATGCAAGTATTTCAAGGTATTTTCAGTAATAAAAATACCCGCAATGAAAGAAGTACCGGTAAATGTACATGGCCAACAAAATTACTTCGAAGCAAAAGTACTAGATTGAGTTACTAAATGATGTTTTTGTTATTTTTCCAGTGACAAAATGAAACTTTATGAATGTGACTATAGTTTCCAAGTCTGAGCCTGATACTTACTCAACATCAGCTGTTGTTTCAGATGAGATCACATTCTAGAGGCCTAATGGGATTGGGAGGGTGGGATGATGTTTGTTGATTGTGTTTTAGTGAATAGACTTGTGAACTTGTGCTTTTTTTCTATTGGACATTTTAAATATATGTGTGTAAAAATCAAAAAGTAAAGCTAAAACAAAAAGGACCTCTGTGTGTGAAACAATCCATTCATTTTAATGTGTCACAACAGCTCTATCACTCACTGTCCAACAACTGCAAGAGCAAAGACTGAGCGAGTTATGTGTGCTAAAACCAGATATGAAGCCATGGAGAAGAATAAATATCCAAGAAAGTTCGCGGGAGCTGCGGGCTAAATGCTACAATGATGCTAGTGTTGAATTTTAATCTACAGCGAATGGGGATCAGATTTGTTAAGAGTATCTATTTGATTAAATTTTGTGTTAAAAAGAGTGTCAGAAGGCACAAAAGACACCAAATCAAATCTATTCCCCTAAAACATGTTAATTAAAGACAATTTAATCAACATGTCTTTGCAAATAAATATATTAAATGTAACACAAATTTGGGGTTGGCCGACGGCATTCTAATATGTATACATTTTGGCCCGCCAAGGAAAAAAATTTACAAATTTTGGCCTGTCGAGGAATAAAGTTTGGGAATCCCTGATCCACATTAGAGATAACTAAAGGTGCTCTATATGTAACTTTTACTTTCTATTCTTACTGTGAACAAACTCGATTCTCCACAGATCTGACCTGTTACTTGGTCTCATTGCAAAGTTACATATTTAACACAGAAACACAGAAATTCAAAACCCCACAACTAACTTTTAATTTATACCAAATTATAAGCACAAAAGCACTCAAAATTAAACAAAATAATGACTGTTTTTAATAATAGTACGTTTTTGGAGTCGTTTCCTCCGTTCGTTGATTGATGTGATACTCACATTGAGGTTGGGAAAGGTGCAGCTTTTTCCTGTTATTCAACCTTTGATATGGGAAAATTGTTTCCTGCTGCCGGGGAACAGTTGCCATGTCAACAGATGATGTCACATGATCGAGTGAGTTCATCCTGTCATTCAGACCCACCACCGATTCGACATCGGCACATTCGCCCTCGACAAAAATAATGACCTGAACAAGACAAGAAAAATCACAATGTATTTTCAGGAAACCACATAATCCTTCAATCTCTGGACTCACGAGAAGCATTAGATCATTCTCAAGTATATAAAACATAACAAATGAGTTGTTTCTTGTCTAAAGCAGGTCTAGAGTAGCCAATAAAAATGTATGAATTCCCGGTTAACCCCTGATCATGTCCAAGAACAAATCCTCTTGACTTGGAATCTCAAAGCCTTTATGAATACTGTATTAAAGGCATATGTATCTCTCATATTTTCTCCACTGTCACATGTAATTATTGTGTAAGCATTATTGTTAGAAGAACATCATAATTGTATGATTAGTCACCATTATTAACACCATGGTCAAACAACAGTAAAATCCTTAATTTAATTCATTATGGTTGTCTTATACGTTACCATTCCTGAAGAAAGTGACCAGCTTCATGAAATCATGAAAAAAATCATGATTTTTTAATTTTTTTCATCCATGTGAAATCACAAAACTGTGTCAAGTCGAGTGAAAGTTTGGAAAAGCGGTCTGGATCTCCTCAGATAATGATGACAATTCCTCAGCATCTTTCTTGACACGAAGGATTAAAAACATGAATGAACAAATACAGCAGGTAACACTTTACTTAACAACACAGAAAAATGAACCGTAAAATACAAAAAAAAAGAAAGCCTTATTATCTTTAATGTCATCTTAAAAATAATAATATATACAAGTAATTATGAAGACTGATGTAAAAGTGTGCACTTGAATGTTGAAGCAGCGTGTTAAATCTTTTTAATGACCAGATGTGATGTAATTAAGTTTACACAATGTAGACATTGATGAATTATTTTAATAATACACCAAAAACTGAAATTCTACATTTTTAATAATCTCCAGGTTCTCCGCCAAACTAAAGGTCCTCTTATGTTAAAAGTCTGCATCTTGTTTTTCAAGTGGAAAAATCCTGCTGGAAATCATGACCAATTCAATATTAGAGCTTGCATGAGGGAATGTTTTGTCCTTTATATTATCTGTATTCACTGGAATACAACCATTACCACACCAAAACATGTTTCAAAAGATTGAACAAAGTCCACAAAGCCTTGTAAGAACAATGATGTCATTGTGAAAGAAAAGCGAGCGTTCTGCATCACTTCAGTCAATGCAATGTGACAATCTTGGCAAATTGCCTCCCAAAACAATGATTTCTGAGTAAGATTGGGTTTTATAGTCTGTGATGTCATGCAGACTTGCTCCGTCTCCTCAGAGTGATAAGAGCAGACATGTTTTGGAGCAAACAGGACTCCCAGGTCGATGAGCCGCAGGTGTGTGCCAGTGTCAGCCCAGAACTATGCATTACACCCACTCAATTATCACCACGGGCTGTCAGCATTCATAAGTATTTCTGCTTTATTTCATTGACTAAACTGTAAAATATTTGTGCATGAAGCCGTTTGCAAGTGCCTTTGAGACGCAAGACCATTATTTGTACTAAGAAGGAAAAGTACTTCTAATTTGGACTACCACATTACAAACAAGTAAACATACTGTTGTCAAGTAGAATTTGTGTCGAGTACACGGAGAAGGAAAGACGTGATAACTTGAGACAAAAACCTTTACTGATTCTAGCCTACTACTGTTTCTGTATTTCTGTAACTATTTTGAAACCACAATGCTGTTTTTTGAATTAAAATTTGTTTTTTTTTTAACAATAGAATGTAATTTACAACACAAAGTACTAGTACTTTCTTTGCTATAATCATGTCGTCTACTCGTCAGACCTTGGAAGCAAGACCTGCCCTGGTTGGATGGGAGACCGCTGAACACCACAGTGAGGCAGCTGTGGCTCTAGTGGAAACTGTCATTGTGTCCTCAGGCAAGACACCCACATTGTCTGGTATGAATCTGGTGTGTGAGTGTTGGTGTGGTCAATGATACAGATGGGCATCCTCGCTTCCTTCAGTCTGCCCCAGGACAGCCGTGGCTACAATAGAAGCTTACCACTCTAAATCAGATGCATTACTACTTTCACAAAGGACATTCAGTTGATTTTCTTGTGTCAATACTTGTTCAAATGAGCATCTAGCTTTGATAAACGTTTTAGTATCGATTAGTATCTGGGTATTGACAATTCGAAAACCGTAATCTATGGCAGTGGTTCTTAAACTAGGGGTCGCGACCCCAAGTGGGGTCGCCAAAAACTTTTGTGGGGTCGCCAAATTATTTTTCCAGTCGGGAATTAACGTGCTATTTTGTGAGGTGAAACTATGAAAAAAACATATATATACAAATTCAGAGCTGCTGTTTTCGCATTCCTAGGCGCTGTGTGTGCCGCAGAGCTTAAATTCTTGTCCCGAGCCGAGCCGGCCCGAAACCGACCCTTCCGCTCTGCTGTCGGGCTGAGTCGGGCTCGGCCCGGGGGGCAGAGGCGCACGCGGTCCGTGAGCGGGGCTCGTGCGGTCCATGAGCGGGGCTCGTGAGCTCCGTGAACTGGACTCGTGAGGTCCGTGAGGTCCGTGAGCGGGGCTCGTGCGGTCCGTGAGCGGGGCTCGTGCGGTCCATGAGCGGGGCTCGTGAGCTCCGTGAACTGGACTCGTGAGGTCCGTGAGCGGGGCTCGTGCGGTCCATGAGCGGGGCTCGTGAGCTCCGTGAACTGAACTCGTGAGGTCCGTGAGCGGGGCTCGTGAGCTCCGTGAACTGGACTCGTGAGGTCCGTGAGCGGGGCTCGTGCGGTCAGAGCGAGGCTTGTGCGCTCCGTGAACGGCGCGGTTCGTCATTCAAACCCGCTTCTGCGCTTCAGGTGTTCCGCTCCTCACAGCGCCTTTTGCTTGCGCTCCCTGTCCACATTCTCCAGACAGTTTCACTCAGATGATGGAGAAAAGGCCCACCTGAGGCTGGGCCTCATGGCTCCTGTCGGTCCACGCCTTTTACTCTCTCTCTCTTCACAAAATCACAGAGGGCTCTGGCTCACTGCAGCGACGAGAAGAGCTCAACCTCTAACGCCTAGTGTACACTGAGTCCAGTCCGGTCGCGGTCCGGGACCCGCGAGGGTCTCTTGCAGACGCCTGTCACACCAGCTCCGGTTAACTGCGGTCCGTTTTTGACGAAAGCCACGTAGATTCACGTGGTTTCGCGCGAGAGCACTCGTCAAATGACATGAAAGCCGCACCAGACCGCTGCGGCGTCCGGCAAAAATAGACTTCTTGCGGATTCTTTCCGGAGACCCGCGCGGCTGCCGGACCCGCGGCCGCAGAGCTCCGAGGTCGGTGTGACAGGGCGCATTGATTTTAAGCACTTTCTAAGTCTTGCGGGACCCGCACGGGACCCGCACGGGACCCGCGCGGAACCGGAGCCGGACCGGAGTCGGTGTGCATCAGGCGTAACTCATCCTAACTAACTCGTCCTAACTACCTTGTGCTAACTAACTTGTCCCAGACAAGGACTGAGATGTGTCCAATACTAACTTTCTCTATAACCTGCGCAGCCTGACCTGCAACTCCAGTTTTATGTACATTTCTAAGCATATTATTTCATGTACAATTTTAAGTGTTTTAGTTTATCTACATTGTAAGTGTATAGTTGAAATCTGTCAGATATAAGGCCATCAGTGAAGTGCAAGTGAAAGTTAGTTTTACTGCTGTACAGTGAGGTAAAGAAAATAAAATCCCACAGTACTTTTTTTTTGTAGAGCATTTGACCCAGTGACCCCTGTATTTTATAGACATAAATACAACATTATTTAGTGTATTATTTAATGTCATAATTATTCAGCGTTTATTTGTTCACTTTGTTCCACTTCTTGTGAAATAAATTCTTGTAGTTCTTACATTGCCAGTTGGTTTTTAGTTGATTTAGTTTGACGGAATGACAAAAACCTTTTGAGGGAGTGTCAATAACTATAGGTCTGCCCAAAATCGGCGTGGGAGAAATGTGGGGTCGCCAGACCTCACAAGATTTTTTTGTGGGGTCCCCAGACAAAAAGTTTAAGAACCACTGATCTATGGTATATTGTGATACCCAGTTGGTTAATCTTCACTTAATCTTATTAGTTTGATAATTTCTTTGATTGAACAAAATGTGTTGTGAGAATAGGAATGTTCAACAAGAAATCTGAATATGGCATGAAGTTTTTAGTTAACTGAAAGGAGGGAAATTCATTAGCCCTAAAAGTTAATCACATTTAGTAGCAGAGTTTATTTTACCGTGTGTGTGTGAGTGGTTCTAACCTGCAGGAGTGTAGCTTTGTATGAGATATCACATCTTGAAATAAAACATATGGTTTGGCTGTTTTGACGTTACTTGAGTAAATGTACTAGCTCCTGCCCACATCTAAAGAAATGTGCTCTAATGTTCGGTATGTCCCAATCCAAACTGTTGACAAATTGAACTCCACAGAGCCCTCATGTGGATATTATGTCATGAATACTTCTTTTGTAATGTGTTTATATTTCAATCTGGCCATAAACTTGACTCCAGTGACTGAGGAGCCCAGGGGCAACCGTCTGAGCACAGCGAGGTCACAGTCAAGATGTAGGTTCAGACATGCGTGCTCGCTGTGACTACAAAGGAATTCTGTAATGTTAGATCAGCAGATAAGCTTTACTACATGATGCTAGATCCCAGAACGTTTATGACTTTTACTGGCGTCATGCCCAATGTATGTCTGCAATCTATTGTCTTGGCGGAGGTAACAGTACAATTCCCAACGTTGTGCCGGTAGCCTTACGTGTCCGATTTTCAATAGACCCTTTAAAAGCTAGTAAACAAAAACATTCTAAATTCCGGACTAGAGATTAAAAGTGAAGAACATAATGTGATTTCAATGGAGCAACTGGGATTAACCACAGAATATCACAAAATATGAAAAATCCATGTGGTTTTGGCAAATGAAAACCCCCCAGATACATGCAAGTGACATTAGAGCCCAGTTTAAAGAAATTTACAATTATCTTCTACATTATTTGTTTATTTGATAGGAGTTTATAATAATGAATGATGAAGGAAACATTTAGATTTTACTGGCCAAACCCTTACAGAAGTTTTGAGCTCACTCAAATAAAAGATCAAATATAATATTGAGACAATAAAATAAGTTTTCTTGTTGTTTTCTAATTTGTATTTGCAATAAAGAAGCAAATTTCTACCCTGGAACTTCAAAATTGTTGCTTATTTTATGATGACATATGACATTAAAGGGTCAATATTTCGATGGATTTCTATTGTTCACAAAAAGCCAGTAACTTCAGCCTGTAAGAGTAATAAAGAGCAGTAATATTAGCCTACTTTTAAGTTTCATCTACTTACTGAATCTTAGAAAAGGTTCCAAATATGTAGGATGGAACGGTATGACATTTCCATGGTCTGAAAACCGTGGCCAAAAATACCACGGAACGACGATACATTGTGAATTTGCATATTTTATAATACTGACAAAAACAAGTCACCTCTTCTCTAGAAAAGTGTTTGTATAAGATATGTATGACTATTTGCTTGTATAGCTCGGACGGTTGTGGGGTAGGATAGGATCTATGCATGTGGGATTGTCTTAAAGAATTTTAAAGTTATGTTATATTTATTTATTTATATTTATTTTATTTTAGATTGATTGATTGATTGATTTATTGATTGAAGACGCACAGTATTTTTGGGCAAAACAAGTATAGCTCACAGTTAAAAGGTGGAAATTTTGTGATAGAAGTGATTGAAACAAACTTTAGACTATTCCATCCTGCTCATTTACATTCCTTCTGACACAGTTGGCATATATGCTGACCAAAAATGATCTATTCATAAACCCAAGGCTATGACAAGTGGTGCTTTTTCCATCGAGAATTGAAGTTAATGGTCACTTGACGGACTCAGTGACTCTGGAAAAAGATGTGAGACAGGGCTGCTTGGTCTCTCCTTTTGTTCGCTTTGTACTTGGAACCATTAGCCCAATATATTAGACAGTCAAAAACAAACCATGGTGTTTATGGGACAGGGTATAAAATTGCTTGTTATACCCATACCAGAAACTTCCACACCTAACGTGATGCTTTACCTTTATAATATTGGTCCAATGACTGGATACAAACTGAATATACAAAACACTGACATTCTCTCTTACTGGCGACCTCCCTTGACCTTTAGAAAGATATACTCATTTAAATGGCAAACGGAATCTCTCATATATCTTGATGTAGTTCTCCATAGAGACTTACCCACTTTTCCACACACGCTGTTGAAAACCAGCCCACTAATCAACTAATTTCATTGATTTTACAAGTACGATTGTGATATCCTGTTGTGCAGTTGGCTGCTCTCACAGGCATGGTCTAAACCTCATGTAACTTTTTATTGTATACCTGTTGATGAAGACAGAAGACGGCAACAATGATGATTAGCAACAATAAACCAAAAGAACTGGAAGTACTCAAAGCACTCACGGATTTTGATTGAGCACTTTTTACAAAGTAAGTCAATGCCAATGTTACAAAATGTATGGCATTTTTCATAAAACAATCATGAATATCTGAAACGACGG
Organism: Rhinogobius similis; assembly: GCA_019453435.1. Classification (NCBI taxonomy): domain Eukaryota; kingdom Metazoa; phylum Chordata; class Actinopteri; order Gobiiformes; family Gobiidae; genus Rhinogobius; species Rhinogobius similis. Next base: position 13,207,490 of record CM033634.1, read on the forward strand.
CCATTACATGGCATGGAACGTCTTTAATCATTTTCAAAGAGCCAAGAGAATAAAAATGAACTTGTATGAACGTATGTACGATCCAACTTGTAATAGCTACTTGTGCAGAATACGCTTTATATAGGAAAACTCCAGAGAAAATCATGATTTATTTGTGAATTTGTGCAAATACACAGGTTTGCATTAATGGGGCTCATTGATCATTTATCACTTAGAAAAATGTAAATTTTACTTTTCTCACTTCAGATTAAAATAGTTTTGTTCTTCACTCACTGATTTTGTAGAAACCCGTGATGTTTTTCAGTCCCTTGGGTCTGCTTCCAGGCTTGCTATCTTTACTTTCGCCAAAAAACTGACTTTTTAAGTGCTTAATAGATGTTTCACTTCCACCGACAACTGACCTGAATATGCGTTAGAAGTAGTCATCGTCTAATTGACAAAAAGTTGCGTTCACTGAGTGTTTGTCAGTTTTGCTCTCCTGCAATGCTGAGTTCATGAATGTCTGCTGTACAACATGGCGCACCCACGTGATCATGCAACATAGATGCAAAGACTCAGTAGTTGTTTTTTTCTGGATGTTTATTTTATTTTCTGTTTCCATTTCAAAACAAAATTCACTGAAATCCTTCAAAACCCCATGACTTTTCCTGCGTGACGTGTTTGAACTCCAGACTAAGCCCTCTCACATGGCTGACCTCTGACGCCTGCCTCCTTTTTCTCCAGACTGCTCAGGTGTAAAAACTCTCATTTATCATTCTGGAGCCTCATCATTTCTTTGAGGCAGAACAAAACGGGTTCATCTTATCTGCAGTGAAACTCAAAGCGGCGGGCCTATCATACCTTTGCGATGACATCGTCCGAGTGGAAAAGTACAGACCCCCTCCAGCTCTTCATGCATCTTTCCCCCAACACTACAGCCATCACTCAGCTTTTATGCAGGCCGTAGCAGTGACATCACCCTTTGAAAAGAGGTTCACAAGTCATATTTACTGACTTCAATAAAACAGGGGATATCTAACAAGCACGGTGCCTGTGGTAACAACACATCAGGTTTTCATTATCTTCTTGGGCGGCCACGGTATCAAGCGCGAGGCCAGACACGGCTTGTTTTTACATTAATCCTCAAAGATGCAAATAAAGGGAGACAAATCAAAGGTGCTTTTTAGATCTGGGGCTGACTGAGGCTTACGTCCTAATTATTTCTCCGGGATGTGGGCAGCAACACTCAAGCGTGGCACATTAAACGCAATGCAGAGTAGAGAGGAGGATTTCCAGAGTAAACAACATAAGGAAGGTGTTACAGTAGCTTGATCAGGCTCTGCAGGCGGAGGTAAGGCACCTGGTTTGAATCTGATCTCATGGTAACGCTAAGCAAACACTGGTTTTTAAAACAAAGCTTATAAACCGAAGCTGAGAGGATTTTCATATCAGAAAAACAGGAATTTTTGGAGCAATGACGTCTAGAATGCAGGAGAATAAAGATTACTTAAACATGGATGAATCATACAATTTCGAGTGAGTAAATGAGAATGGAAACAATTGCAACATGGTTAGAAGCTCTTAAAAGTTGGTTTTGCAAAGTATTTCTACTATAATATTTCTGTAATTATGGGCTTATCCACATAAAATAAAACTGACACAAAGTTTAAAGCCTTCTCTGTCCAAAACAACTGTAAAATCACCAACATAATGGCCAACGGTCATCAAATTCTTCAACTTGAACACAACCTATTCATTCTTAATAGGGCTGCAACGATTAATCAACAAACTTGTGACTTGTTCACTATAAAAATAACCACAGTCGTCTTTTGATAATCATAATCATTTGCTGGAGACTCTAAATCATATATGAAAAGTCCTTTTTTTAACAAAGACACTGGCATTATTAAATCGAAATGTTTTTCCATCAATAATACACTGTATTTGTAAATATTCTCCATCTAAGGCCACTATAAACCGACCTTTGTTTAATTGATAATGTATTTTAAAAGTCTCAATGTACAATAAAAATAACAGCTTGACTAAGTCTACTAATTCAAAAAAATAAGTGCTGACTAGCTGGCTTAAATAGTTGTTAGAGACAGCCCTAATTTCTGAAATTTTAAACAAAACAATTTTGAGCACAATGGAATAATTCACTAAAATTCATCCCGATACACACGAAAGTATCTGTCAGTGTTTTAATTCCTTTCAGAGAATCGAAAATGGAAGTGTAAAAGTTCTGGAATTTTATGTGGGTAATAAAAAAATAAATGATCACTATCCCATGCAATTTGCCTCATCTAATTTGACTGCAGAAAGAAACATTTAATTCAGCATGCCATTAAAACGTTAGATATCATTTTGTCCGTTCCTGCACAGAATAAAACATAGTAAATTAGAACCCATAAGGTTTTCATAGGCTTCAATTATCACACTTCTTACGTTTCAGCACAGTCACGCCATTGAGCAACCGCTACACACATAAACTGCACATTCAGTCTCCAATATGAGGAAATGGCATTTTAAACTTGGCCCAAAAAACCTCTTGAACTCCACCCTTTGAGCCGACACTGGATTTATCTCTCCTTTCAAGCTGCAACACATTAAAACTCTTCCTCAGATGACTTCACCCTGAAACCAGATCTGCCCTCTAGGCTTTGTTAACCATGTCGAGTCCACGGCGACTACTGTGTGGCTCAAAACACAGCGCCGGTATGGTTTTCTTCTTAGCACATGTTATGTAAGTAAATGAAGTAAGTGATTTTTCATTTTGGCCAACTGTAAGGCCTTCGCAATAAGCATTCAATTTCACTGTTAACCAAAAGACTGATGGAAAGCAGTAGTTGTGGACAGCAGCCTTAAAATGAACCGCTCTTGTCCTTTTATATGTTGAACTATTAGGTCATGTGTTTTTCTGAATTCATTACATTCTGATTTTGATGTGACGTTTGATTGACAAAGGGCGTGAATGTTTAAAACGGTGCCTGAGGTGCAACTGTGAGAACAAATTTACTGAAAACATTGGGGACAATAAACGAACTCTCATTCAAGAGCAACGTCTGCATAATTCTGTATTTGCTCTGCCAGTTTTGTTACTCTGTCCATTCTCCAAAATATATATTGTATTTAAAGAGTCTAATTTATTTTAGTGTTGATACTTATTTCACTAAACGCAGCTGTGGAAGAAGTACTCTTGTATTTATTACTTGAGTAACTGCATAGGTTCAGGTCAGGAGCAAGAATTACTCAAGTTAAAGTATACATGAAAAAAAGTATACCTTCGAAACCTACTTTTAGAGTAAACAATAACAGAAGTTCAGATACATTTTGAGAACTATTAAAGCATAGTACTAGTAGTAGCAGTTGATACAAATTGTTTGCTCATACTGGGGGGTTTTCTTAATAAATAATATACTTTATAAATTAATTTAAAATGTAAATAGTTTGTTAAAACCGGGGGTTTAGTTGATAAAATAGATCTATTTATTTATTTGTATCCTTTGTTCTATTGAAATACTGATTTTTTTTTTAGTTTGTTATTTTGAACAAGTTTAGTCTTATTTTTATCTTATTTTTTATCTTATTTTGAAGGTCTGTTTTCTTCTGTTTTCTTCTTCTTTGTCTGTAATGAAAATAATTTCCACTTTAGGATGAATAATAGTACAGTAATTCTTTTTTTATTTGTTTGTTTTTTGCATATAGTTAGAAACAAAATACTTAATATTTACATTGATGACTCCAAAAAGCATTTCTGTCTTCCATTTACATATCGTCATGTGTTGACTATTTTTTCTCCAAACCTTAAAGTACTGTTTGTTTGGAACTGTTTGTTTACTGTTTTAATATTGTAAATAGGATAAAAGGTAGTAATATGCGCACTTTTGCTTATTTCACTGAACGTGTTTTGATGTAGCTGCACAAACCAGGTGTTGAGGTCAGTTCAGGGGTCATCAAAGTGAAGAGTGAAAGTTCCTTTTTTGGAAGAGCTTTGCCGATGTCTCCTTTCTCTTCTCTGCAAATATTTTCTCTGCTCACTGCCCTCTGTGGTAATCCCTGTTCCCTCGACAAACGCACGCCACCCCGACATACCAATCATTCAGCCTGACATGTGTTCTGCTGAGCCCCAGCCACCTCACAGGAGTGTGGGGTCATCATCTGTGCCTCCTCCACACATGTGTCGTCCCAAACACTCCGGCCTTTAGAGGCAGGATCAAGACCTCAGCTGTAACTGTGACAACTGTGCTTCATTAAAGGAAAAAGTCAAGTCCAAAGCCGGGGCCCTCACTTTCACTGCTGCACAGTCAGTGTTCACACGGTCCCCAGAGTCAGAGAGAAGACTCTTCTGTAACTAGTTCTTTTTGTTTTGTATTTCAGCTGAGGGACAGAGGAAAACTCTTCAGGGCTGATCTGTTCCTGGAGTAAGGTAGGGCCGTGTGGGTGTGTGTCCAAGTGTGCAGCTTGAGGATATTACCTCATGGCGGATAAGCTGTGATTGAAGAGGTCTGACAGAGGTCTGTGCTGTGACTTCATTACTGTGTGCCTCTTATCAGGGGAGACTTCAGGTTCAGGGGGGAAGTTTTGACAGCCAGCCTTTACAGCCCTCTCCACTTTGTCAGTCCTGACAGACAGAAAGAGAGAGAATAGTTAGAGTGCGCAGAGCTGGTGACTTCATCCACTCTCTTAACCAGCCCTCTGCTTTTCCCCTCCTTTTTTCAACTTTTTTTTTTTCTGCTCAGCGCAGTCCGGCAGCATGCCAGCGGTTTTCCTCCTGCTGCGGACCCTGGTTATCAGGCTGCTCAGTAGCAGACTGGCGGGCTCAGTGGCACAGTTCCTCAGGAGAGCCCTCTCTTCAGGCGCTGCTCATCTGAGCACAGCACTCCGTCACGTCTGGGACCGGCTCCGATCACAGGAGTCTAAAGAAGCTGTCCTGGGCTGCGTGCTGTGCATTCTCAATATGCACAAGAAGGTGGAGAGCTAAACTCCAGCCCACTTTCACTTGGAGCTTTCACTTGCTGCTGAACAGACTGACACACAGAAGTGGAGAGGACTCTGTGAAGAGATGTGAATGACTTTGCTCTGAGAACATTTGGATTACAGAATCTGGACAATATTGTGTTTGGGACCAGGCCATGTCTGAGAGCATAATGAGGAAGGTCCAGCCCTTCACCATCGGGACCAGGCTGTCTGTCCCTGCTGTGTCAAAGTGTCAGGACTTTACACCAGATTATCTGCAGAGCCCGAGTTTGGACAACTGCACGCTTCAGCACAACTTGAACTCTCTTTACCTCAGCCGCTCCCCGGTCTGTGCTCAGGGGTCCCGTGTGTCCCCCGTAGTTCAGCCTCAGTCTCCAGTGCGACAGGAGCAGGAGGACATGGCAGCAGAGGACCAGCTGAACCAGAACATCACCTCAGCCGCTGCTGTCGCCCGCTCCATAAAGAAAATCACCATATCTGGAAACAAGGACAGAGCTGAGAACAGGACCAACAGAGCCGCGTGTGTGTTTGTGCCTGGGACCACACAGAACAACAATAACAACAACAACGTCACCAGCACTGAACAGACTTTACCCAGGATAGTGGGAGTGAGCTGTGAGAATAAACCAACGTCTCAATTCAAGGTAAGAATACAAGCTATACGACAGTGTTTCATTACAAATATCCATTAATACATTCTTACGTAATTATATTTAATGGAAGCATGGACAGGCTATTTGTCATTGTAAGATTTTCTTAATTAAAGAAATAAACTACTGTAATACTTTCTGCAGCTGCAAAAGCTCATTTATCAATAACTACCAAAACAGTTTATAGCATATGGATTTAATGTGGTTAAAGCATGGATTTACGGTGAATGTTAGACATTTTAATCATTTTCTTTTTGACGCAGAACGTAATCATGTATATATATATTAAATTAAATGTGATTATCCAGCATGTAATCTATGCATGGAATGTATTCCTTCTGTTTCTCTCTCTTTACTTTCAGTCAATGGTTTTAGACAAAAAAAGATCACTGTGTCCAAATGAAAGTGTAACGATGGTGTGTCTTTTATATATGATTGTAGGTGCTGCTCAGAAAAGAAAATTGCGATGAACAACAGACAACAGCACAAACCGAGCCACACATGAGCGAAGAGCAGCAGCAGGTGAGAAGGAGATGCTTTTGTTGATGTTCAATGAATTAGAACAAAGCAATTAGTCATCAACTGAAATTGTTTAAAACTGCAACCACATAAAGAAGAGCTAAATAAAAATGTAAATTTTTTAAGTGTTACAACAGAACAGCATGCATCAGAGTAGCGTTATATTTGTTTATGGTACAAATAAGGAAGAGGCTGAAAGTTTTATACTGTATATTTTTTCCAACCATAACTCTGAAATAAACTTTAAGCTGCGCCACATATTGAAGGATATTGTTAAATGTCAGTGAGCTGTTGGATTTGGCCAGTCCTCCGTTGAAGTCATCATTGTGTGGATAAAGCTGCTCTATAACAGCAGAGCAGACCATGCAGAGGCAAGGCCCACTGGAAAACATGAGGTCAGGGAAGATGTTAACAAAAGAAAAAAACCTATGGTTGAGACTGGCAATACAAACACCCTGACACAGCACTGGCCTCATTTCCCCTTTAAAACAACTTCACTCATCACTACGTTATTTATTTATAACCACAACAATACCCAATTTCCCTGTTCTCCTTTTGGATCCAAGTGGCATGTCTGATAAAATTGTACACGAGGGAGGATGCAGGAATGAAAACGATGTGGTTTATTGCCAAATTCCTTTCAAGGTGATGTGTTTACCTGAAAGGGCAGACATCCAAGATTCTGGACAGGCTCATTTCCTCTGCGCTCAGATGTTTCCTGATTAGACAAACGCTAGAATAACATGTCCATTAGGGAAGCAGTGCCATGTACATACAAGTTACATTATAAAGTCTGAAATGAAATTATGAAGGGCCTTGGAGTCAGTGTGACTCATGTTTATAATGTCAGCGCTTGAGACATGAGCTTGCAAACATACTGTGGATTTGATTGATTATTTTATCTGGAGAGCATCACCGAGGTTTTAAAAAGAAAAGAAAAAAAATCACACTTATGAACTGAATAAAGTATTTGGTAATTGTTCATGTCACCAAATTGGCATCAAATATTTGAATAGCAACTTGAGGTGTAAAAAAGAAACACATTTGAACGGACAAAATTATACCTTCCCTTTGAATAGTTTAAGGATGGTCTTGATCTACTGTATTTCGTTTGAACAGTGTAAGACCAAATGGTAATATTAAAGACAATATTTTGGGTTGAAAATGACATTCTGGTGGCTGTGCACTTCGCCGCGGTGGTAAACTTTGTTTACGGTTGGTCAGCTGTACAGGTGTCGACAGAAATTTATTATTTTAAAGCACACATGATCTGCTACAGTTACTCTTTTTGAGCTTTTAACCCTGTTCTGACAGTGCTCTGTCATCAAAAACATACCTGAAGTAGCATTCAGCTGCATTCACGCTGTTTTGAGGAATGTTCATCAGAAAATGCTCCCCCCTCCGAGCGCCAAAAACACTTCCTACTGAACTCCTTGATTTGGGATGTATTTTCGGATCATCTACGTCACTTATCCAAGAATATTCTGCTGTTTTCCTCCTTAAATCATCACCAGACTCATTCTAAGCATTTCTTCCATCTAAACACGATAACTGCTGCTTGCGTGTATATAGCTAAGCCCTTGGTGCCATCTATTGGGCTGGATGCACTAAGTAAGTGTCTTTTCAAGACTTTTAAGAAAAACTTGACTTATTCCATAATTATTATTTTTTGTTTCAAAACATGAGATGGCAAATTAAAGATACTCAAGAGCATGTTCAAAGGCTAATAACAATATTTTAAAAATGCATACAATTTTTTTCCTTTAAAAGGAAAATAAGCATTTATAATTTTGTTTGCAGTGCTTCTGCCGCAGCAGCTGTCAGTGTCCTTTTTGTACCAGAAACTGTAATGTAAATAAGTATTAATTATATTATGATATTTTCTAATATGAAGAAGTATATTGCTCATTGACCAAAAGTGCATAGCTCAAATGAAGAGAGCACATGGATTATAAAATGAGAGGGGGCTTCCTGTTTTTTTTTTTTTCTGTGTCTATTCCAAACCTGGAAACCCAATAAAACGCTACATGAGAAGTAAAGGTGAGGGCACAAAACCTTTTTTGGAGCACGAATACCAATAAATGTGATTAGGAAGGGCGCGTAATTCAAAAAGAAGGAATGGGACGGAAAAATTAAAGAAAGAAAGCTGGCGTGTCTAGTGGATCATGTAATCCAGATGGCAAAGAAATCATTTTAGTTGGAATGATCGTAATCAGTCGGGAAGATGTCATTTTTTGGAGACAAACACGAGGGGGGGTCAGTGGGAAGCATGTCGGTTGGAGACGTGAGGTTGGTGATTTAGTGAACTTTTTCATGTGGAATGCTTTAGTTTAAAACACGATGGGCGAATGACAAAAGGAATCATCAGTGGTGTGCTGTTGTCGACTGATGTGGACAGTTTAATGTATGTGTTGATGATGTGTGTCTTGCTAAAAGATTGACTCATTTATTGGGAAAAGCAGGAGAGTACATCAGTATGTTTAACTTTTTTACTGTGCTAAACGATTGCTACAAAGTATGATTTGGTTCAGAATCAAAAAAACTTATTTAGCTGGCAAGGCAAAATCACAAGACATGATATTTGCTGCATTTTTGACCGCCTTCTAAACTTTGACTTTAGATTCACAAAGAATATACTTTAAACTCACTCAAAATTCACTCTTGTTTGTGGTAGTTCCACTTTTAGTATCATGACAAAACTAATATTTACTGTACATGTTGTTTTTCCCTGTCTGTGCAGATTTCCTCGCTTGAATTTGCATCTCAGAGGAAAGACATTCATCCGGTGGCTCAGGCTGAAGTATCACCAGCTGTTTCGTCCCAAAGTGACAGTTTCACTCAACGCAACTCACTTTTCAACAAGGAAGCACTGCAGGTAAATGACATAGATCCCATAAGCATTTATCAAAGCTGTGGTCTGCAAAATATTTCATATGTTTTACTTTCTGCATAAACAAGTTGCACTATTTTAAATGGGGTAAATTAGCCAATAATGCAATAAATATGCATGAACTACTGCTGCAAAATCGTTTGATCTAAAGTTATATAACCATAGTGATGGCAATATACAGAGCAATAAGGGAAGTCTATTATTTGTTTATCGTAAAAAAGCTTATTGTTAATTTAAAAACTGTGTAAAATTTTAGAAAATTCAAGTTGTTTGTACTGAAAACAAACAAAAGTGGTAAGAAATTTTAGTATTAGAATTTGGAGTGTGCAATGTTGACAGAAATGAATGTCTCAATATTTTTGGGAGTATCCAGGAAACTATAGTGAAACAATAGTCAATTTTAAAATTAAATTTTATTCATTGTTTTATGTTGCACCTTATGCCGAAGCAAGTTCCTATGTTTGTGAATTTTGATCACTGACAATGGCAATAAACCGATTCAGATTTTTTTTTTTTAATCGTATCTATTATCTATTAGTTGAGGCTTAATTATCAGACAAATGAGAATGTCTGTAAACATCACAGAAGTGCAGCAATTTCATCTCATATCCTTTATGAAAATTTACAACATAACTTTTTTTTTTACTTAATTCGTTTTTAATTCTCTTTTTTGTAGTTTTTATACAATAATCTTTATACAATAAACAAACAAGTTTTGCATATCTTCAAAACAACATTCACAATATTATCTACATTTTCAATATACTGCTCACCTCTAATTTGAATCAATAACAAGTCTATTTATCGGACTCGCTACTACTTCTCATGACTCTTGATTTGAATAAGTTTTATAAATGAGACCCCTGGTTCACTCTGGTAATGTACTGAAGGGATTTCCACTGTCTAGTTTGTGTTTGTTATGTAGGAGATGTTATTGCTTTGTATGGTGATTTTTTACTGTTTTGAAGTGTATAAGACAGAAAACGTCTTTACAAAATGTATAGCTCACTTACCTAATGCAGTTCCAGCATCTGAAATAGTACACGTACAGCCCCTGTGTACAGCCCCTGTACATGTGAGCAGGGGGCCGATGGGGGCCCACCACAAGTGAAGCAATTATTTGAGGATGAGATCATTGTTTGGCTTCATCTCTTCACGCCTTTGGCCCAGAGAGACCCAGCCAAGCAGCACAACTGGTTCTGTTATCTCATCGCTGCTTTCACTGGTCGCACACAAGCAGATTTTACTGTGGGTTTGAATGGGGAACAATTTGATTAGCATTTGGCATTGTCATCAAAACGTTTATTAAGCAGAGTATTGAAGTAACATGCTGTTTGGAGTTAACAATATCAGTTTAAGATGTGTTGGTAAAGTCAAGCATACAGTGTGATGTAATGATCCGTCCAAATGCCTCGGTAACACGTTGTTAAAGTTAACACACTCAGTTGGCCCTGGATCTTAAGGGGCAAGGTTTAGTGTAATACTTGGAGAAAAAACCAGCATTATTTGAGAGTGTTCCTGAGAAGGCGAGGGCTTGTGATACCTGGGGACCTGCTAGTTTTACAGTGATTTGCCTGGCTGCGTGGTCTGATGAAAATGTGTTATTATAGTATTGCATAGCCGCTAGCAGAAGTGGAAGTGAGCTTTCCAGGTAGTGGACATTTAAAGGCCCCTAATGTTTTAAACCAGAGGAGCGGAGCAGAATGCCATGACCCAGACAGTCCTCATACTGAACAGCTGTTTCACTGAGTGCTGCCTTGCTGTTCATTCAGTGTTAATTCTAGATAGGGTTCAGCGGTAATCAAATTGTAGTCATATTGTTATCAGATCGTTTGTAGAAAGGATCAGTTTGGGGCTTTTAATCAACATTGTCATTATCTAGTGGCTGTAAAAGGAGTTCAGATTTTTGATGAATAAATTGGAAATGGTTGCGTTATATGGTAAAAAGTGTATTATCCATGTTTTGTGAAGCTTAGAGAAGACATTATTTGGGCATGTTGTGATTTTTTTTTTTTTAACTGCTATATTGATCTACAAAAGCTTAATAATTGAAACAGATCCATTGACTTTCTGTTCAACTGAGAGGCTACTGACATTTCATAGTTACACAAGCAACAATTTTTTCATTGTACTTGTTTTTTTACAGTTGAAAATGGCGTGTGACATTCTGAATCCAACATGTATGACCAGCTTTTTTTTTTTTTATATAATCACGATTAAGTACACAGCAGTGGGTGGGGATAGAGGGTTGGTGAAAACTGAGCACTCAAGCCTCAAATACAGGCAAATACAGGATTTTTCAGACATGCAGGAATCAATAAAAAATAATCCAAAATAACTCCAAGCCAATTCACTTTATTTCTATTGCAATTTTTACAAACAAAACTGTCTCTGAAGTGCTGCGCATAAAATCAACCACTGAACACAATAAACAAATCCATTGAATAAAATGCAAACTATGAAACACAATAAAAATAACAGAGTAAAAACTAAAACAATAAAACAGACTAATGAGCATAAATGAAATCAATAAAAGCAAAAACAGAGGACCACCCAACTCACGGGATGTTGAAAGCCAGAGAATAAAAAGTTAATTAAAGTTGATTTTACATAATATGCCGCCTTTAATATTAAAAGCTGAATTGATTTGCTTTTAATGAGAAAAAATAAAATCTAATGCATAATCGTAAACCGTTAGTGAAGCACATTGTAATGCCCTGATCACAGTAAACAACTCTAACTCTAGCGGCTTTTCCTTGAGTCTGAGAGAATCAGCTCATTCATCAACAGCTGCATACATTAGTGCTCTATTCTTCACGGCCGCACTAAGCTTTTACTGTAAATTTGGATAAACAGGCCATTGTTTGTGGAGAGCGCACAGGAAGAAACAAGGGAATCATGGACTTCCTGTATGAGGTCACTTTATGCCAATGCCAGAAGATAGGGGCAGGCCTGTTTTGTCAAGCTCTTTTCCTTCTGCTTGAACCCAGAAATACCTCCGTGCCCCAGGGCCTTGTAAAGTTAATGACTGTACTCCTCTGAAGAAGTGACATCACCGTTTAAACTGCAGGGAAAAAGGCTGTTTACAGCCTCTGTCATTATTTTTGATCGTTATTGATTTGCAATTGGGAACATATTTTTCATTGCTGCACAGACATTTTAAATAGTTATTTGGGGCAAGTCTGAAAGGCATGTGCATTTAACAGAGCCCATTGCAGGTTCCATTGCACTTTATTGCGTCATCTTGGACGAAAGGGAAAGTCTAATTTTATGCACTTAGGACTTCTCTGGATGCAGTAAACAAATAAAAACAAACATCTATTTTTAAACAGTTTGGGGTTTGGCCACTTGACCTGGAGCAATGACTTCACACAAGGCCAGAAAAGGCAGACCTTCCAGGCACAACGTTAAAAATGGTCTGATAGTTGCCAACAGAAATGTCTGCACTGCATAAATTAACACTTAAAAACAAAGGACTGTTTTCATTAAGTCTGGATGTTCATAAGGATTTCAAAAGGAGGAAGGTACTGAATGTTAAAAGAGACATATTTTGTAACTTTTATGAGCTTTTAACCTACTGGGTTTCCCTCCTCATTAATTTAGCTTACATGCATGTTTGGGTAATCTTGTGTTATCCTGCATTCAAAATTCAAGTGCTCTGAAAATGTCCGTTTTCACCTACCACCTATCCCTGCCCACATCTCCATACTTTTGTGGAAAAGAATTCAAACACAAATGTTGCAAAGCCAAAGGAAAAAAAAAAGAAAAGTAGAAAAAGAAAGAACATCTGCGTACTACAGTGAAATGACAGTTTTGCAGTTTTAAATATATCGATGTTAAGTAATTTTAGATCCTTTGTGAACTTTCAAAAAGCTCAACATGTCTTCTTTAATTTTAATTATTGACTGCAGCATGTTTTATGGCACCACTAAATCCTGATCCTTCATACAATTATGTTTCTTTTTTGCAAACTTCAGGCAGAAGCATGGATCAAGGGAAAACTCCAGGACCTGAAGGATGGGCGTAATATTGAACGCTTCCCCCTACAGGACGAGGAGGAGGCCTGTCAGACTTTGCAGAGGGACCTGAAAGACTTTGAGAACACCTTGATTCAACTAAACCAGGTACAGCAGCTGTCCATGGGTTTCAAAGTGATGAAAATGTAGGACCAAGACAAAGTATCTAATCTTGTAAATAGTTAAACATCCTTAAAATGACACAAAGGCTAACAGACAACTACACATTTACCTTTACAGATGGGTGAACAGCTGATCTGCAAGATGAACCCGACTTCAGATCTGGTGAGGAAGCAGCTGAGCCAACTCCGGGACCAGTGGCAGACTCTGAAGCAGACTGCTGCCAATCAAACCAGGGCTTTGGGTGGAGCCAAGAACCTGCAAGAGTTCAACACAAAAGTGGAGAAACTGGAGGCGTGGATCAAAGAGAAGGTTAGAACTAGTGATGGGCAAAGTGAAGCCTCATGAAACAACAAAGCATTTGAACCAAACGGTTCGAGGCTTCGAAACACAGTTCGAAACCCTTTCTCCAGAGTGACATCTAGTGGTTTGTTTTAATACCACAACATCCACAGTGATTCAAACCACATCCAATGTGCTATGGTTGCCAATAAAATAACTTCATATGTCATGTCTGTGTATTATTGATGCATTTTTGTTTCTACAATAATATGAATATAAAAAACAAAAGATTAAATGAAAGCGAGGAAATGTTTTATACTTTTTGTTTTATTCAAAAATTGGCCCACAATTTCTTCCTGTGGAGGGATGCAGTCTACTGTATTGTTTTATTTGTTCCTTTACTACCTTACTTCTGAAAAGCAGTAAAACGCCAAAATCACAATGCACTTCTGGGTGGGTCCCGAACTCAGCATTTCATGTCTGTCAGCGCAGCGCGCTAACCGCTGCACCAATGAGCCATTGTCACGCAGTTTTACTATCTTTTGTTGTAGATGGAGGGCGCTGCATGAAAGTTTCACAAATTTGATCCATAAATTATTACTTATCTCACTTTTCATGAAGCCTCAACATGAGCCCGACGCGCAAACACATTTTTCAAATGTTGTGGGAGAAGGTTGAGACTTTATGGAGTCGTGGGTTTGAGACAGATCGCTGTTGTGTGGTTCGTTTGAAGCCCTGTCAATGAACCCAGGCTCGAAACGAAAGCCCCCCCTATTGAAACACCTGTGAAACAACAGCGGTTCATGAACCGTCTGAGTCATGTGACAGCTTCATGAACCATCTAGGTCACGTGACAAGCGCTTTGAATCGTGTTTCGAGCAGTGTTTGAAGCGCATGCGCCGGGCTTCGAAACTGTGTTGGAAAACCCGTTTCAATTTGCCCATCACTAGTTAGAACATTCAACACCAAACTGCAATGTTATGGCACTTAAACCAATCAATTTAAGATTTCGTAGAGTCCATTATGTTTTACCAATATGCTAATCATAGCTTGCTACAATTTGCGCTTTATATTTCATCTGTACTTTTGTATATCTATTGTTTCAAAAAAAAAAAAAAAGGGACTTTTCTGATAAAAGTAATTTTTTGTTCGGAGTTTACATTTGTTTACATTAGCAACTAAACCCAGTATGACCACAGATGGCACACAGGTAGGAACTAAGATCAAAAAGTGGAATTGTTAACTTTAGGTGGCTGTACCACTTGGTTGTTTTCTTGTAGTAAAGTAAAATTTGTTTTACCTCAGTACAAATACATTGTAAAAGCAGCCTGTAAGGTCAAAATGAGACTACCGTGTGTCGTTTTATTCTCAGGAAGTGTGCAGTTAGCATGCTAGTTGTTATTAGCATGACCGTGACAGCAAAACTCCACTCTGGCTCAGATGGCCCAGGATGCAAATAATTCGTTACAAAAGTGGGTGAAATAGTTTAGACTGCTGCAAACAATTTTCAGTTCTGTTTTTCATGTTTGTAGCAGGTTGGTCTATAGTCATTTATAGACGTGAAATTTTTCAAACACCACACTTTGCTAGTGGATGCTACCTGGACTTACGTCAAATGAACGCTTCTGCACAAATGGATGGAGAAGCCAATCCTCACATTACAGTATGCAAAAGTTTTATTTCATGATATTTATGCTATTTATCTGCTCTCCTCTCCAGTAACGTGTAAAAGAGGATGTTCGGTGGTCATTAGATGCTCACCAGAAGTGCACAAGTTCAGAAATCTTAACTTAAACTCAGTTACCCTGTAGCTCAGATGACAATTTTACACGCTAATTATTATTTGAAATAAAATACAAAAAGGTGTACACACTGAACACTGACTTTGGCCTCTGTAAATGTGGTCGATGGGTTGGTACCGGCTGGCGCTTTCTGAATTGTTCAGAACTTGCGTGTTTTTCGAGCTAATGCTAACGGCTATGGAGAAAATACATGATACTTCTGCTGGAGGCGAATTTATTTTTTACAGGATGGCAGGGGAAGTGCAGCCTGTGATTGGCTGCTAGTCACATTTATCATTCACTTACCTAATGCAGTCCTAGAATCCTAAATATTCACCGCTGAGTTACCAGGCTCTGAGCATGCTAACAACGCACTTCCTGCTTTTCTCTTAGGATAAAACGCTCTATAAATTGATGTAGAGTAAAAGTTGTGGTCTCATTTTCACCCGAATAGCTGCTTTTCATTATATCTGTCCAGGGGTAATACAGATTTTACTTTATTAACGTTACATGCAAAACAATTGTGAACGTGGACTAATTCTGATTTTCCTGTTTCATGATAGTCAACATCCGGTACAGCTCCTTAAAGACAAATTATTGCTGGGTTTGAGATGACATCACAACAACATTAATTCATACAGATGTTGTGTGTGATGTTTTTTAACTGCTCTTGATTCTTTTACCTCACAGAACATGATCCGTTCTCATGATATTTGTGAGTTCACTAATGCAGGTGCAAAAACAATTCTATGCATAAATGTCACTTCGGACAAGTAATAGGTTCTTAGACGATACCACAGCTTTTCTCTGCAATACAGCGCAACAATGAAACAACAATGAAAAGTGATTGTGGGGTTTGCAAAATCTTAAATCTGAAATGTGAGTCCTCAGGTTGTTTGATTGCTGACTCCAGTGCATGTTTTACTTTCCTGGCTGTGGGTTTTTCTGCACAATGTCTCTTACTAAAGCAGCCCTGTAAGAGTGGCTGATTTCCTTGTAAATTGTCGCTCTGAGTGCTGTTGTGTGTGCCAGCAGGAAGAGCCCACGTCCCTGGTCAACGTCCTCGGGGAAAGTGTGGACAAGATGCAGCTGACCAGGAGGATTTTAGATCTTAAACAGGTGAGTGCTGTAACGGGGCATTTACAGACCTCTGATTTAAACATTTACATGTTCAAGTAAATCCATATGTACGCGGCTTATCGTCACATTTTCTGGACCTTTCCACCGTGATTATTTACAGTATCCTATCACCGGTGCTAATTTATCTCCCATGGCAAAGACAGCTGATGTCATACTTGGACTGTTTCTGTTTCCTCTATAGGATGAGCAGCTCTACAGAAATCTCTACGAGGAGATCAACCACTTGGCCCTCAAACTGGAGAAGCAAGGCAAAGCAGATGGGAAAAACATCGGCCACCAGAGGAAACACATCAATAAAATGTACACATGGTCCTTTGAGATGAGCTGGTATGATGCATGAAACACCGAGAAGTCAAGAAGGCCTCAAAGTTATCCCAATATACTGTCTTGTGTGCGTTTAGGTGGCTCAGAGTTCAAGCTCATCTGAAAAAGTATCATGAAAATCTTCAGCTGGCTCTGGAGGTGTCGTCCTTCTACCAACAAGCTGATAATATATTGTTGGCCATTCACAACATGGTAAATATACTTAATATACTTTTTGGAGACATGCAAAATCAGGGCAACAAGTAATACAAATGAAAAGTATAGCGTTAACTATTACAAAGGCTGTAAAAACATATGACTAATTAAAAAAAAAAAAACTGAAAATGTCAATGCAAACATCTTAACAAGGGAATAAAACATTATTATACCTAAATTATTATACCTAAACCACGACTCATAATTCGGCACATTTCTGATGAATTTGCATAATTTTGTCTTAATATCTTTATCAGTGTAATCCAAACAGTTCTATAAAAGTGTATATATAAGATATGACATCAACATAATTAACATGGTCATAAAAAATAACAAAATAAATCAATAAGATAATAACAGATAAAGCTAATAACAACCATAATATAAGAACACCACAATTTACAACTTGAAAGATGAAGAGAAAGAAATAACTTTAATAAAAAGGAAAAAAAGTAAGGTAAATGAAATAATTAGCTCAGCAACTAGAGGAGACTTTTAAAAACATTACATCATATGATTGCCACTTAGTACAGCATCCAGATAATGTTTAATTTAAATTTGAACCTCTGGAATCTGGCTCCTTTGTTTGCCATTTTGATTTGTGAATGTAATATCTAGCTTGAATAATAATTAAAATGACCATATAATTTAAGTCATTGTTTACATTTACATTTCAAAGTAGAATTTAAGCCTTTTTTTTTTCCTCTTTCCTTTTTTTTTTCCCTTTGTAATTGTCTGTTAGTAAAATTTTCCACTTCCATCTAATAAAAACTTACGACGGAAAAACTCTTTTTCTTTTTTTTTTTTTTAAAGGTGGTTTACAGATTCAGGGAACATTTTATAGAAAGAAGTTGCAATTGACATCAATTGTGAGGAATCTTTTTAAATACAAATTGTTCAAGTATCAATTGTGAATCATTTGAAATGTTACTTGTTGAGTTTTACTATACAAACTGAATTTAGAATATATGTGCTTCTAACTGATCTAGCATCAAATTAAAAAACTTTTTTTTTTTTTTTTAGAGAAAAGGTGTATCTTCGTCTAAAGAGCTGGACAAACTTGGAGATCAGGAAATCCGAGACATTGCAGGTCAAATCATGGTATGTCAAACTGTTCTTTCTATCAAGACGAGCCGACCCATGTAACATCGTTATAGATTCTAACTATGTCAAAGCCTAATATTTCTTCTTTAATCTTTATTCAAACTAATCATGTGTTGAGCAGATGCTGGACATGAGTGTGTCCCAGCTCTCAAACCTGCATCCTGCTCTGGCGACTGGTGTCATTCAGAAACAAACGGAAATTAAAGAGTCCTGGGCGCTTTTGCAAAAGACTCTCAGGTAAGATAAAATATACAAGCACAATTGATCACTCCTGTGTGTATCAAACAATGTTAAAATATGTAACTAGGTCCTCTCTCTCTCTGTCAGTTATGTTTTTAAAATTATGTATCCAATATGTCATTTCTTATTTTGTTCAAGAATAGCAACATTTTTACAAGAAGTTATGTTTTGTTTGTGTCTTGTATGTTCTTTTCCCAAGAAGCCAGTAGTTGGTTCTGTGCCACGGTCGTTTAAGGTCAAGTGTAGCAAAACTTGAGATATCTTTTCTTCCATCAACATCTTGTACTTCCAAAATATTTATCAACCCAGAAGCTCTCACGTCAAAATGCCTATTTTTAGACACTTAAATCTGACATCATCTGGTGTGTTTCAGCAGCTGTGTTTTTTATAACTATTCCAGACCAAAAACACAAACAGAGGTACAAGAGTTTCGGCCCATAATAGGAGTTTATAGTGGACTCTAAAACACTGCTGTCAGCACCGCACTAACCTCCAGCTCTCTGTGTGCAGGACGGACAGAGCTGCACCACCCTCCACCAGCCCCACCATCTCCAGAGACGAGGGCGACCCTTCAACCAGGGAGCAGTGCACCGTGGGAACTGAGCTGCAAAGGACCATGGGAAAAGAAGTGAAGGAGGAGCAAAATCGACTAAAAGGTTTTGTGGTAAGTCATTTTGGTGTGCATTTCTATTACTGGAGTAACCACAGAGTGTGAGACAACAGCGACATCAGAGTTGCTGAAAGATGAGCTCAGCCCTCGTCAGGGTAAAGATCTGCGGTGAGCAGTGACGCACTCTGGGCCCGGCTTTGGAAAAGGCCTCAAGAAGGCCCTTTTATAAAGAACACTATTTGGAGGTTTGAAGGATGCCACATTTCAGTGGTCTCCAAGTTTTTTGTTAGCGTTCATGACCTACTTCTTCAGTCACACCTGTTTTTGTTTTTTTAGGTTTAGTGGAAAGGCCCAGTGCCCCGGGTGGTACATTTACATACACTTCATTATTCTGTGTTTTACTAAGTCAGTTCTTTCAACAAGTATCTTGAATCTAAAATGTTTCAAATATTGTCCCATAAGAGTCACAGGAAGAGCTTTTAAAGGTGTTATTTTTCCTGGCAACAAACTTGTGCCGATTTCCTTGACGATTGTCAAACCATGACTGTTCAGCATGGTTCAGTTGTTGGCCAGAGCAAATATGACTTTCCTGTCAATTAAAAATTCACTATTTTAAAATCATTTAATTTAATGGTTACAATAATATCTTGGCGTACAGTCGGTCTAATAAAAGCACACAGTCAGTAGATTAATGACATATTAACAGACGTCGTCTGGTTCAAATCAAGGTGAGGACGTAATGCTCACAATATGAACTCTTCACAGGTGACTTTTCTTATTTTTGAAGTATAAATATGTACAATATATATGTAGTAAATATGTACAACAATGTAGTGTTAAAAAGCATCCATAAAAGAAGAGCTTTGTTTATTCTTTGTCATTAACTTTGAACTTCGGTATTAGACGTCTGAACACATAGTGACTTAAAGCATGATTCTGCTTTTTATCAGATACTGGTTTTAATTCACGATCTCTCTGGGTGGAGTCTGCATGTCCTCCCCGTGTTACCGTGGGTTCTCTCCGGGTTCTCCGGCTTCCTCCCACCGTCCAAAGACATGACCGTGTAGGTTAATTGATAACTCTAAATTGTCCATAGTGAATGAATGTGAGAGTGAATGGTTGTCTGTCCTTGTCTGTCTCTCTGTGTTAGCCCTGTGACGAGTTGGCCACTGTCCAGGGTGTACCCCGCCTAAGGCCCAAAGTCACTGGGATAGGCTCCAGTCACCCGCGACCCCTAACGGGAATAAGCGGTAGAAAATGAATGAATGAATGAATGGTTTTAATCCAACCCATCCTTTTGGGTTGGATCCTTTTGACATGTTTTTACATTCAACATATTCCTATATTAGTGTTCTTATATTTAAATGATCATTACTTTGTCAAAAAAGTTATTTCTCGTCATTGTTGGGCTGAGATTCTTGAAGTCGTCTCTGGAGGGACAGCTGACCAGCTGTAACACTGTTCTTATATTACAAAACTTAACCAAACCTTTAACCAACTCGTTCCTAACTTCAGTCTAACTTCTGTCCCTAAAATAAACCAACTTCATAACTTTGAATGACCAATCACAGCAGACTGTCTGCCCAGAGTGTATCCAGCACTTTGAGGAAATAATAGGAAATAAGACATTTTCAATAAAACCACAAAGCTTAAAGAAGACATAATATACTCATTTAGCAATAAAACTAGAGTATACATTATTTAGATCACGATTTTACATTTTGATCCCTCATTATAAACAGCAATATTGATCTAAAACGGCTTTAAAATAGAAACAGGTTAATTGCGCTCCTGTTCTAAACTGTAGAACTGACTAGCCTCGCCTCTTCATAGTGACATTTCACCGAAACAATCAGATTCAAGTGCAGAGCAAAGGGCAGGGAGGGGGGTAGGAGGAAAAAGACTCAAATGCAGGACAATACAGTATTACTCAGACATAAATAATGATGAGGGAACATTAAAAGCTCATAAATGCCAATTTTACATGACATATCCTCTTTTCCGAACAAACAAAACTCAAGTCAAACGGCACAAAGTAACCTGCCATCGTGATCCCTTCAGTATAAGTTACCAGACGCCGTGAACAGGTCGCTTGGCTGACATATTGGTGTGTATGCAGCAGCCCCTGGCACAGCTCAGCCTCTAGCACCTTTCTAACTGCCTGAATAGTGACATATTAGTGTATCCATGTACATTAAATACTGTATGACTTCTCCATATGTGGCCCTGGTTCACATATGACTCCATCTTGGTTTGGCCTCTTCAGTGGACGCAGACATGGCCAGCGTCTGTTTCTCTGGCTAATTGTGGCCAGATGTGAAGCTGCTCACCAGATGCTGAAGGTGCAAAGTGACAGTTCATGGCTGATATCGTTTAATACTAGAGTGCAGAAAATCCCACTGAGAAAGTAAAAAGTACATATAAATCAGAATGAACAGTTTTCAGATATTTGAGAAATGGGATACTACAATTGAACTCCCACAAATGCATCAAATTTGACACATACAATATAATTTTATTTATAAAGCAAATAATATCTTTCACACTTGCATATAGAATTTAGTCTCTCTCTTTTAGTACAAAACGTTCGACAGTAGCAACACTTATAGCCTCAATAAAGCATGAGCAAATAGTTTATTTTGATTCAGCCTTTGTAACTACTTTAAGTGCATATGAGAGGTTTGTTATCGTTTCTTAGTTTTTACTGTATTTGGTAGGATTTGGTGTAAATATAAATGTTAGTTTTACACTAATCAACTGTCCGTTTGTGAGGAAAAGTTGAAAAATTTGTTGCAAATTATAGGAAGTAGCGCAGAGTGCCACAACATGATGACATCACACTAGGAGACCCCTTTCAAATTTACCAAACAATGTTTTCTATCCTTTAAAACATTAATGAAACAAAGTAAATGTGTTCTCATATGTTTTGCTATTCAAATAATAATCAAATAATAATTTCTGTGACATAACAGGGGTTTTGGGCTATAGTTGTATAATTTCCTAGTGGGGTGTCAGGAATTATACGACCAGGAAGTACAATTAATTTCTAAACCTAAAAAAATGCCAAACTGGGATACAAATTGTAAATCTTTTTGTAAATTGTTAATATTATGATCTTAACTGTGTTTTAGTAAATAGTTGTCTTAAATTAAGGAGCAAGGGTATTAAGTAAGTACAGTATTAACAAAGGCTGAATCATTCTTTTTGATCTTGTTCATTATGAATTAAGTCTTTTTTTTCCTTGTTTATTAAGGCTATATAAAGTGTTAGAGGGGCACCATTTATTGTTTTGCCTGGAATGTTCCACAGTATGGTATAAAACCTATGGAACTTGCATTTGTTTGTTTGCTGGTTTTATTTCTTAACAATACCTACCTAACTGGTGGCAAATTATGTTTAATTTGCCTAATCCAGAATACACTTCTCCAGTTCATTACAAAGAGTGAGTCTGCACCACACCCTCCACCGTCCATCGAGTCAAAGTTGAACAGAGCCGTGCTATCAGGTTTGTTTATTTACGTGACACATGTGAAACAAATGAGCTCATTGGTCATTATCATTTAGAACGAAATCAAACTTCTCTATGGGTTTTGCTCATTGATTCTGCAAAAATCCGCCATGTTTGTCAGTCTCTGTGATTTTTTTTTCCTTTCCTTTTTTCCTTGTAAGCTGCCATTTGTTTTGAAACTTACGTACAATGTGTCGCTTATTGGATAATCTACTTGTCAAATCACGTCCATCTGAACTTAGAAGATGAAACCGGTGACCAGACTAATATCGATCTGTATAAAAAAGAGATATCATTCTAGACTTTCCAGGCAAATGTTAAAAGTCATTATAACGGGGATCATTTCAGGCAAAGCAATCGCATGTCCGTGGATTCTCTACAGAAAAGTTACATACAGCTCCTTTAAATAGTTTTAGTTGCTGTAAAACCTGTAAAATATATTCCTTGCCACTGACATGGTTTATTGCTCTGTTTTTGACCTCACAGAAAGAATTGCCAAAGAAATAAGTTATGCCCAAAATAGGTGAATAGTGAATGCTATATTCTCTAAATGAATGGCTCTTTTAGTCGTCGTGGTATAATGTAGCACCCATTAGCATGCATTTACGAACCGAGAAGAATTGATTTAGTGATTTCTGTCTTCAAGATTTCTTACAGGTATTACAGCTGTCAATTTAATATCTTTAGCAGAACCTGGCTTACTTCGCACAGAATAACCAACCTTTGTGTATTAGTGAGCTTGTGTCATTTGTCGGGGAAACTTTATACTTGTCTGGGCATCTGTCCATGTAGTCCACCCTCTGGCCACAATACAACATTCATATGACCGCTAAGTATGAAATTACAAATTAATCCACGCCGTCATCATTGTCAGAAAACATTACTTACTTGTCATGTGGATAATACTGTGGAGTTTCCCTAAAAAAAACCTTTTTGTGTACAGGGCACTGCTGATGCTGGCAACGGTCAAGGCCAGGAGCAGGATTCAGCGAGCCTTTCGTCACCCGTGGGAGAGGCGGCCGTCTGCGCCAATGATGTCATAGCCAGACACCAGCTGAAAGGGGAAAGGTGACATTTGGGCCCAGGACGCTCTCTCTGTTCCTTACATAATGAGGGGTCTTTATGTAAGTCCTAATTGGAGTCACATGGCCGTGTTTTCTTTTGCAGCAGGAAGCCCAAAGCTGAGCCCAAGAACGACGCCGCCCAACCAGGCCACCCACCGCTCCACGTCCAGCTCCAGAAGTTCACAGTGTCTGCAGACAAGGTGAACAGAGCCAGGAACGAGGATGTTTTCACTATGTCATTGTTCAGAAAGTCCCTGTGATTTAAGTGCTGCCTAAAGTTGTGTAACATCCTGTATTAAGGCAGTTATACAGAGGATTTATGTATGTTTCATTATAGGGTTGAAGTTATCGAAATAGAAATTGCAATTTGAATGGACAAAAACGTGACTAAAAGCAGCATAAAAAATGCATAGAAAATATGGCTTAAAGTGACAAAAATGCGATTAAAAGCAGCAGGTAAAAGCAACACAAAGTTAGGCAGTTCATATTTCAGTCTTTTTGTCAATTATCCTGGTTGTTTTTAAAAACTTTGAACAGAATCTTGTTATTAATCACAATATTGGTCAGGAAAATTGTAATTAGATATTGAACAAAACATGCAGCTCTATTTCATAAACTAATCTCTGACAAAAAAATAAATTAACTATTAAACGTGTAGTAGTCAGTTTTCTAGTTGAGGCACCATCACCTGATTTTCTCATAAAATATTTTTTCTTTACCTGGAAGGGAGTAGACACGGAAGAACAAGGGGGTAAATTGTCCCTGGCCGCAGGGTCTTAGGTGTCCAGAATTGGACCCTCTTTGTATTAATTTTAGTGTCTCATAATTAAGTGCTGCCAAATTAAAAAACAACTGAACTGCAAAATTTACTTGGAATGGAGACCACTTACTTAAGAATAGACTATTAATAAAATGTGTGCTTAGATTAAAACTCCTCACATTTTAGTCACAATTTGTTTAAGACTTCTTGCTGAATGCTGAATTTGACAGTAATTTACATGAAATGGAAAACGCCTAAAGGTATACAATATGATTTCTTGACGCAAAAAGCATTTACTACTAATACAGTGTGCAACCCTAGTGTGAAATTCATATTAGTCCATAGTACAAACAAAAAAAAGTGCTTAGTTCCCACATTAATTTGCAGGTCAGCATTACATTCGTTATTATAGCACCACAAAAACAAACCACAGACGTTATGTCACATTTTAAATCAAACTGAAGTTGTCATGCATTTCAGACTAAGAGCATTCTGAGTGTGCTACTTTCACAGTAATTGTCCAGTAACTATGGAAAATATTTGATTTTTGTCCCTGGTTGCCATAGCACACAAATGCCAGCTCAATTTGTATCTTCTCCTTCGCTGACTCTAATGGGTTTTGCTTCTGTCCTTCCTATCTCCATCCTAGACTCTGTCCTGGCTCAAAGACAACGTGTCCTTGGCCACTCAGATCTGCACTGTGGCCAGTTTTGAGGGCCTTGAAGCCGCCCGCAGGTGTCAACGCACTTTGGAGCAGGAGATTCTGAACAACAGAACTAGGATTGAGGTGGTGAAAAAGGTTAGTAAAAAATGTGCTTAAAATTCAGCTTAACGTTCACATTTTGTACAGTTTTTTTGACAAATCTATAATGGGAAAAGTCAGTGCTTCAGGTGACAATCAGTTGTGTAGTGTGTAAAATCATGTTCTTTTCAAGGATCCATTCGAAAAATGGATTAAAAACAAATCATGCATTTTAAATCCTTTGTTTTGTAAAGGATATGCAGTGGCAGACTTACCATTAGGCAACAGACCACAGTTGCCTTGGGTCCTCAACCTGAAGGGGCCCCCAAAGATGCCCTTCCCAATCATCTTAGACGCAAGGTTCTGAAACAGTTGCTATTCTCTCAGTATCACAGTGAAAAAATGCATTGTTCTTTTAAACAAGAAAAACACCAACAGAATAGTTTGGGATTGTCAAATGTATTCATTCTACCCAAGCCTCACAATCCCCCTAAACCTAAGTCACATAAATGAAATAACTTGGAATGAACTGGTACATGTGTTAAAATGCACCAACATGCTGGAAATATGGTCTGATTTCTTAAATATTTTTCTGTTTAAAGCTGTTTAGAACACATACTTAGAATTTTCCGTTATTTCACTTTATGAAACATTTCTTGACCAGATGTAAAAACAAAGACACAAAAGCTTCCTTTCAAGGACAACGTAAGGGACACGACAGAAAATGTTATAGAAAATCACACTTGATGAGGAGGGGCATGTACTTGATATTGTCCTGGGCCCCCAAAATCCTAGGTCCGTCACTGGGGACATACCATCGCATTTCAATCCAAGATCTTCATTATGGCAAACATTATTATTGACACATTTAGTTCTTGTTTTAGTGCTGTAATAAATATAGTTTTGTTATGTCATCTTTTGTGTCATGATTGGTGATAAAACAATCATTAAAAATCATGAAATCACAGTTCGAGAATGAAAAGTTAACGTGACATAAAAAGCCAACTTTAAATTTAGGTTTAGTTTTTGGAGTATAAATTGGAGTGTTCATTTTTCATGATTATATGACCTAACATCTCAGGTAAAGTTTGTGAATATCTTTCAAAGCTATTTACCAAAGCGAAGCATAACTTTCTGATTCTGTAACATGTTTTTCATAAAATAATGAATAGATATTTTCAGAACTTTGAGTTTTAGATTAGATAAAGCTTCTGATTATGTTTCACATCATAAATCCCATTTGTTTGTCATCACATGCTCTCATCACACTCTTGCGTTCCTCAGGAGGGCCGTGGGCTGGTCCGAGCACAACACCCGGGCAGCTCCAGAATCCAGGAGTTCTTGGGCCAGCTGGAAGTGTTGTGGGACGAGCTGCGGAGGAGGCATCAGAGAAACGCACTCTTTCTGCAGGCCTCGGAGGAGCTGGGATTCAGGGTAACGATCATAAAACGTCCAGAACAAGCTCTCCTCTGAAGTCCGACCAAGGCACACTCAACTCTGAAATATAGAGAAAATTATTACTTATGACAGATGACTCTAGATCAGTTTTCCCAATATAGCAGTCTTTACACTGGACTGGGGCCTAAGCTGTGCACGCAAACACTGACAGATAGGACTCATTTATGTCTCGCTGACATAATAAAAAGCCTGTAGTTAGAAAAACAAACCCAAGCTGAACTGTGAGTGGCACTCGATGAACTTCAAGTATAAAACATGGCAACACAGAGCTGCTATGTACGTCTATTTAAGCACCTCCAGTAGTTTTTTGAAAGGTTTTAAGACTCATCTGAGAAAATAAATTCCACCAATTGGAAAAGACTGTAGGACATTTGTCACAATTATGACTGGTGATGAGAGTAAGTTGTAAGTTGGACTCATATTTCAGCACTGTTGAGCACTTCATCCATTATGGGCCAAAGCAGTGACCTCATGGCTGGTCTGTGTGCCTGGCCCTTGTGTTTTCATGCAGGTTGTAAAAGTGCTCCAGGCCCTGGGCAGCCTGGACGCCTGGCTCGAGTCTGTGGAGCTTTCCATGAAGGAGTCCTCATTGGCCACTGATCCTGAAACTATGAGCATGGCCGAGCGACAGAGCTGCCTCCTGGAGAGAGAGGTGACAGCACGAGGCCATGAACTGAGCGCGCTCAGACAGGAGGTGGAGCGGCTGCACTGCCACAGTCACCCGCTCACACGAGGGCTGCCTGCGCGCATGGACGCTGTGGAGAGAAAGTAGGTTCACAAAGTGCAGGAGGAGCTCGGGGTCAGAGGACCGCCCTGCTTCTGTCATTGTGGAAAAGCAGTGTTATGAATGTGAACTATCAAGCTCCACGCTGGTGGTGCTCTTAACTGTGGTCAGGAAACAGAACGGCTCAATGTTTCCAGGCTTCTGCTGCACTACAACATGGAAGAGTTTATTCAGAAAATCCACTCCTTACTGAAGACAAACAATTTCACCCCATAAACCACTAGAATATATATCCATATATCCAATAAGTTTTATTTAAAGGCTGGCAGTGGAAGTCTCTATGTGCTCATTCATTACTGGACGGACTCATTTGTAATTCATGAGGCTCTCAGAGAGGTCTGCCCCACAGTCTGTCAGCGTGTGTCAAACTCGCCCTGTCCATGTTTTCTAATGACGTCTCTCTCATCGCCTGGAGATGCTTGAGCCATATACTTTTGGTAAAGCCCTATGAATCAGACTGAAATTTGGGACCTTCCAGTGTCCATAAATACACGTTAAGACTTTGACCAAACTAAACAAAGGAAAGAAAGCACTTGGTTTAAGTGTTTCCAGAGTGGGAGTGTTGTATGGCTCTGACGTCATTATTTATTGCCACAACATCTATTCAAGCATCATTTATTACGGAAAGAATACGTTTTTATATTGCTCCCTTAACTGTCACAAATATAAACTCTCCACAGACCATCCTTCCCCAAAGTACAGGTTATGTTTATAAGACACATGATGTATGATTACACAAAAGGCGCTCTAGCATGGTAAAACGCACTCTTGAGGTCTCCATAAAGTGGCTGTGTTGAAGGATGTATGGGCAGAATGTGGATAATAGTTGGACTGCTTAAATAAACATTTCAATAACAGTGTTTATATTTTAAAGGTACCAGCATGTCAAAAGTGCCCTGACGCAGCAGAGTTCAGAGCTGCAGGACACACGGATGCTGACAGAGTTTCTGGAGCAGGTCGAGCTCGAGGAGAGCCAGGAAAGGAGTCAGTTCAGCCTAGGACAGGTGAGCAACATCTATGAGGAAAATGTACTTGTAATCGAGTGGAATTGTAGCCATGTAATTGCAGCTATATTCAATATGCAAATTGCAATTTAAATTAACTGACTTCAGCTCTAAATTGGTTAATTAATCAAGTTTTATGTGAAAGATTGATCTAAAATGCTTCTAAAATTGGTTAAAAGTTGTATTTTTAATGCATACTTTATACTTTAACTTAAGTATTCTTTCCACCACAGCAGTTAATTAAAATATTTGCACAATCGCAGCTGCGGTGAGGCTTTTTCAAACACAAAATTTCCCAAAAACTGAAAATAAAAATGCATTTTGCACATATGAGAAAAGGGTTGTCTTGTCTGGAATATTACAACTTTATTTAAAGGCAAAATATGTGACTTTTTAGCAACAACAGACTAAAGCAAAGTGACGTACTATGTCTTTAACAAAATAAAACTGAATTTCAAATTAAAATTATGCACATGAGACTTATTGTACTGAACATCAATTTAGCACTGTGTGCTTTTCTGCCTCTGCAGAGTGAAATGTCCCCAGTGCCTGCTCTTATGGAGCTCCGGAGCAGCAGTGCCACAGACCCCCTGCTGGAGCCCATGGGAGACCCCGTAGAGGAGCTGAGAGAGGCCGTGGAGATGCTTAACGACACAGTGAGGGAACGAGGACGCTCTCAAAACCACGACCAGGCCATACGCGAGCTCCTGAGCAAGGTATAAACTGTTTTTGTCATGAATGTTTTTAGCTAAATGATCCTGAAGGTTTGTCACAAACAGCTGCATTAATTAACAGAGAGACACATCTGGTTCATTCCTGTTGCCTTTCTGCTCTTTTCATGTTAGATGTCACACTGATTTAGCCTCATTAGAAACGAGCTGCACTCACACGTGTTTGAAGGAGAGCCATGACACCAAACAGTAATTTGCAATGTGTCTCTCATTGAGAAACAAATAGTTCACAATAATAGAGGTGGGTGATATATATCGTCTACACAAGATAGTATGAAAAGTATATATTTTGATAATATTTATGCCAGATAAGTAAATCTTTCAAACAAGGATACAAGAAGCTGCCACTTTACAATAACAAAACCTTAATCAGCCTTAATAAAACATGAACACACTTAAATCATAATGCACAGAAGTTTATTATGAAGGATTCAGGCTTACTAAATACTTATTAAGTACAAGTTAAGAAATGTTGTTACTAAGCCTGAATCATTTGAAATAAACTCTTAAATTCATTATGAAGTCTTTCATACTTATGCAAAATCAACGTTAATAAGCTTTTATCCTTATCAACAACAGTGTTTCTTCATCATTAGTTTATTCAAAGTTGTATTTTTATTGATTCCTTCATGTTTGAATTAATCTTGTATTGTTCTGCAACTGAGGCTTGAGTGCTCAGGAAATTCCTGTTTTCACCTACCCCCTAACTCCGCCCACATCCCTGAGTTCTAAAATGTCACATAGCCACTTTTTAAAAATAAAGATACGTAAATGACAATCTTCTGCTTGTTACGATGAATTATCACTATGAGGAGGCGGGGCTTATCTGTTTTTCAGTTTTGAAAGTCAATGGTCCCATTTCTATTATCAAGCCATTTAAGATCTATATTGCAGTTTACAATGAACAAAATGTAAAATGATCATCTACTTACAACATATACATACAACTATAACACTAAGTACCTCAAAAAAGCAGGGTTCTATTCACCTTTAAGGCAGATAAAAGTGTTCCAAGGTCATTTCACATTTGTGCGATGCTTGAACCTCAACCAAGGCACATTTTG
The DNA here is from genome assembly GCA_019453435.1 of Rhinogobius similis. Taxonomy (NCBI): domain Eukaryota; kingdom Metazoa; phylum Chordata; class Actinopteri; order Gobiiformes; family Gobiidae; genus Rhinogobius; species Rhinogobius similis. The sequence goes on from CM033634.1 coordinate 13,237,432, forward strand.
GGTGCGTTGCAAAAATACAATCTGTTTATTTTTATCGTAATAATCCAGTAAAATATCAAGATATTAGTTTTAGTCAGTTCTGCTCATTCCTACACATTAAAAATGACCTAATATTAGTTTAAATGGCGCCTTTGTCCATTCCAGCATGCTAGTCTGGCCGTGCGTGTGGAGGAAAGCTTGTGTCGCAGCAAAGACCTCGGCCTGGACATTTTGGAGAGGGAGACAGACATGGCGGTCCAGTGCGAGCCGGAGCGCTGTGGTTTGGACGCTCTGTGGGAGGAGCAGGACCACCTGGAGGTGAGAGGAGCCTGGCCATGTTGTCATTAACGGCTAAACATTTAACACGGCTCAGTGGTGCTAATAGTGCTACACGCAGACAAAGTGCAGAAAGCAAAAGGAAAATCAGACCAGAGTGACGTTATGACTCACAGGAGAGAACAATCCACTACAATTGGAGAAACAGCTGCCAGACTACGTCAAAACAAGATCACATTACACTCATTTAGTTTTATTAGTCATCGCTGCCCACTTTTTTTCTAAACTGATTATAAAATTTGGTTCCAAACTTAGAGGTCCTCGTTGTAATTTCTGTGGGGTCATTTGCAATTTTTCATTTCATTTTGATTTTTAAGACAATGTAAAGATGTTTAGGGGGAAATATTCTCCAAAATCCACTTCGATGAGCTTTAAGCCATGTTACAACAGTGTTTCCTCATCATCAGTTTTCTGAAAATTGTATTTGGATTTGTTCGTACATGTTTGAGTTAATCATGTATTGTTCTGCAACTGAGGCTCGAGTGCTTAGAAAAATTACTGTTTTCACCTACCCCCTATTCTGGCCAACACCCACATACTTATTTGTGATTATTTGAAAAATTAAGTTGTAGTTGTAGGGTTCCAAAATGTCACTTTCAGAAACACATAAGTGACAATCCACTGCTTGTTACAGTGAAACGTCACTATGAAGAGGCGGGGCTTATCAGGTCTGCAGTTTTGAACAGGAAGTAAATGGAGACCTGTTTCTGTTACTATATCGTTTTAGAGTTTACAATGAAAAAGATATAAAATTATAATGTACTATGTTCAAAACTAAGTACCTGAAAAAATCCTAGTATGTCTCCTTTAAAGGGCTTGAAAATTATATTTAACATTTCATGAAAGTTAAAAAAGTAACCTTAGAAATGTTCTTTAGTAAGATAGAGATGTTGAATAAATGTATTTGTTATTAGCAATGTTGCGGAGAAAGACTGGGCCTTGTTTTATTTCCATTTCCTGCTTTGTCATTTCTGCTGTTGAGTAACAAATGCACTAATGAGCAACATGAGAGCGGTTAAACAAATAATAAATGGCAGTGAAGAGAGTCCAGGGTGCTTTCAAACTTGCACAATCACCACATCAAAATGAGGACCAAACCTGTAACTAGACAAGGACAAAATCAGGTCTAGAACACAACCAAGTCTACATCAGGACTCAAACTGGGCTCTAATCAGAACCAAACCAGGAAGAGTGAACGCACCCTTAATTTGACTTTTGATCCAACTGATTAACACACATCCCATGCACACAACTGCTTGCCTCTCACTTTGGAACAATAATTTGCAAGATTTTCTCACAGGGTCAGCCCATTGTTTGCAATGTTTAATGGATTACATAAACTCGACTGTAAAATCACACGCAAACACATGTAGAACGTTTATTCCACACAAGATGTTTATTTATGCTGGCATTAGTCACTGTTCTCTGAGTTTCTGTGAGCAGTTTGTGTGCATTTGTGGATTAATCTTTTGGAACAATAAGGGGGAGTCACAGGTTGGAAGTTGTGGTGGTAAAGTTTGCATGGGTCTTGTTTATCTCACACACAGCTGTCTGGAGTCAAACACAAGAAGAAAAATGACCTAATCGCGAACTGAAAATAACTATGGCGTCAGCAAATAGGCATGCAGCACCACACTGTTCTTGTAGCTGAGAAACATAAAGCATTGCTCCCAGAGAACCAGTGCTATTAATTATAGCCTTGTCAAAAAGTGAAAAAATCTGGTCAGGCTTATAGTGTGGTACGCCATGTGTGCGCCATATGCATCTCGATATAAAGCTATTGAGATGAGGTCATAGCTTTAACGCAATAGATAGGCCTTTATGACAGATCCCAGCAATGATTAAGGTTATGGTACACTTTATCGTCTACGTACACAAATGTGTCCATGATGAGTCTTATTATTTTTTTTAATTACCCATACAATACATAATAAACCCTTCCAGGAGTGATGTGTTCAGAATAGCTGCGCACACAGTCTGGTACTTATATAAACACTCTATTACATTAATTTTAATGTGACCAATTAAAAATAATTTTGTTGTTTGTAGACAGCACAGACACATCACATGGTTGTAATATGTCCATCACATTTGCCAGCAAATAATAACTTCAACATCTAACTTTAACTTCTAGTTTCTTAACTTAACTTACTACTGTAAGATTTATGGCACTTGATGACACAAAACCTTTTTTTGTCTTACTATCATGGCATGCTATATATTTGATGCATCATTGTCCAGAATCACTTTAGATTTAAGAAATGTTTATAATGAGGTTGTTAGCGTGTATGTAATTTTAGCACTAATCGCTAACAAACAACACAAAACCCTTCTACACGTGGTGATGTTTTCTAACAAGGTTCTGGTGTTACTCACGTGTGTTCCACTGGTTGTCAGTCGCCTAAACAGCCCTGGATTTTCATTTTTTTCATAGCGACGTTTGGAGGCTCACGCTAACTCTCCCATTGAAAATGCATGAGTACTGCTAACTCATGGAATAGTACTGCCTAATGGAATGCAGGCATGTGGTTTGAATTTCTCTTAAGATGGATGAATAAAGTATCTGTCGATCTATCATTATCTATATCATCTATTAATCTAGAAGAAGGGCTGAGATTTAAGGAATTTCCATTTATGTTTGGGTTGTAGGATAAAAAAGGTTTACAATAAATTCAACTTGAGTGTTGAATATAGTGAAAAATAATTAAATTAAATGAAATTAAACACATACACACTCACAATATCTCACAAAAACAACTAACTTAGTCGATGTTCATGTATTTGGTTAAGTCACCATTGACAGGATCTTATGCAACATCTTAAAGTTGAGTTTTCTCCACAGATCGACTATGAGGTCATCAGAGAGGAGGTGAAAGCACTGGAGGGCCGGGCCACACGTTTGGAGGAGCTGTGCCCGGAGAGAGTGCACGTCTTCAGGGCAAAGATCCAGGCGATGCTGCAGGCCTGGTCCGAGCTGGGGGCGAGCGTGAAGAAGAACAAGTCACGTCTGCGAGAGTTCGTGCTGCTCCAGGACTTCTTCAGGAGCTATCTACAGATGATGTAAGCGGGCGGGGAATGACACCACCTCTGTGTTTGCTGTAATGGTCTTCTGAGAGCATTACATAGTAGACTGTCTGACTTAGAGAGAGCAGGATGTTCTCCTTGTCAAACACAGGTCCCTGTGGGCCAGTGCAATAACACGTTGTGAAGTGTGATATTTAGATAGAGAAAAATATCACAATAAATGAGAATATTGAAACTTTATGCCACTGACACAAAGACAATATGAACGTTCCACAGCATGGCTTAACTTCTATCTGCTATCTGCAAAAAAAGAAATATTGCATGCCTTGTTACCGTGACTAAGCTTGCTTTTCTACAGATCAGATCTATAACGTGGTCTAGTCTAGTGGCATCATCTGCTTGTCTCCACGGAGTAACATTTGTTTAATGCCATACTTTGGAACATTACAGGCAGAGAAATAGAGGCAAGCAGGTAGCGAAAGCAGGTATGGAAAAAAATGTATTGATACTGACTGAGGTAACAAAAAGCATAAATTCTCTATATCAATACATAAAGCAGTTTTTGATAAAAAAAAAAATATATATATACACTTTTTGCATTGTTTTGTGTGCAAATTAATATATTGAAATATATGAAAAGTATTTATGCCTACCAATAAACTAAACAACGTATTTAAAAATGTATTAAAAATGCAATTAAAAAATATATATTTAAGCTTTGATATTTTTTAAAGCTTTGGTGTAGCAAAAATAATATACAGTAAGGTAAAATTTTTTGTTGTAGAAGAACAACAATGCATTAAATACAAAACTCAGCCATTGGTATCAGTATTGCATCAGTATTGCCATACTTTCCATAATATTACTTGGCCTCGAATCGAAACACAAATTTACTGTTATAGCCTTTAGTGCCAGGTCCTTCAGAAAAGTTACCTAGTGCACCTTTAAATGCGTTAAGAAGAAGGAGCACACGTTTGGGCCTCTTTGACAAAGCGATGACTCTGTATCCTCTCTCATGTCTGGTCATTGTCATGTTCTGTGAATGTAAAACTCCTCTGAGACGTGTTTGCTCTGTCTGTCTCCTGTTTCTGCAGCTCGTGGACGGAAGATACAAGGTCCTGCATTTTCTCAGATACCGCATTGCACCATGGGAAAGATGGACAGGCGCCAATGGCTGCAGAGCTGGATTCACAGATCGAGCAAAAGTTTGAAGAGTTTGAGGAGCTGGCAGCAACAGGGAGGAACATTTTAGACAAAGAACACCACCTCAGTCAAATGGTGAGAGGCGTTTCACACGTTGGAAATGTAATAATGATGGATTAAATGTGGTGTAAAGAGATGGTTTTGTCCGTGTTGAAGGTGAGAGAGCGCATGGAGGAGCTGAGGAGTATGCTGGGCTGGATCTCAGTGCACTGGAGAGCACAAAAACAGCAGTGGCTTCAGAGACACGAGGCACAGGACAATGTTTACTCCATAATGTGCTCATCCCTGGCAAAGGTAAAAGAGACGATTTATATTTATTGGGGGGAAAACGAACAAAAAAAGGCATTTTCTTTTACTGCTGAAAGGAGTGATGGATTCTGGGTTCATTTTCCTAAACTGTGCGGAGTTTGCATGTTTTCTCTCCCACTACCACTGAAAATGTGTAGAACAGAGTTGTCAATACTTCCTGGACATGAGATTCAGATTTTCAATCAAACTTTTCTAGTTAAATTAATAAAAACACTATAATTAAAGACACTTAGCTGTTAAATAAGTGGGTCACACAGCCATATAATTATTTTTTAGGAACGGATTGATACCAAACATGAATATATCAATAGCGACAGAGGTATTTACTCAAACTTTCCCCCCAAATTTCAATCAATTTTTAATCAAATTTCTTAAAACAATTTTTAAACATGCACGAATATGTACTTACTCATATATTTGCCATAGAATCACTTGATATCAGATCAAATTCTCACTGGTATCGCCCATTTTAAGTTTTGTAAACAAAGCTCATGTTTATCCATATCTGCAAAATAATTTCCTTTTTATTTTTCGCAGCCTGAAGCACATGAGCAGCAGCCGGAACAATCAGTGTATTCTCCAGTCCTCTCCTGCGATGAAGAAAGGCAGCAGACAGCCACGGAAAACTCATCAGTCCTGTGTAAACCTACAAATAAACAAACAGAGGATGGATACGAGGTCATGAAGGGTGTTCCTCTGCACAGTCCTGATGCCATTAAGTCGCCAGAGTCTCCCAAATCCTCAGTCTTCGTCCTCAAAGACAAAAGCAGCCCTGGTTTGGGAAACACAGTCAACCTCATCCTCAGTTTTGGTAACACCGGGGACAGCCAGGTGCAGGTGCTGGACGATGAGGAGGAGGAGACTTCTGAACCTGTTCGCAGGGTGAGGAGCCGTCGTTTTTTCACTCTCTAACATATTTCCATGTTGACATTTATTTTAGGAACATTTCTCCACTGCACGGGAACTCCTTTCTAAACTATCAGCTGCTTTTAGCCTCTTTCCTCAAGCTTTGTGTCCTGCTTTTTCCCATATTTCTCCCTGTAGCCCGCTGTGCCACAACCTCCTGCCCGTAAAACCTTTTGGAAGCGCTGCCAGGGTCTTTTGGAAAATACTTTGGGTAGTTTAAAGAGAAAGAAAAAGATTTATCGGCAGAGTGCAAACGAGGTAAATTGCGTAGTGTGTGAACTGGCGCTGCATGCTGCGTCTGGAGTGCATGTTGAGAGTGTTTGTTCGCATGCTTCGTTAACCTCAGAACAAGGTAAGGACTTCCTCAGGCAGACGCTCAAAAGCCCCAACGCTAAAGTAAAGTAATAGGCGTAAACCACAATATTTTGGGCAGTTACTAAAGCATTACATTAAATTTACTAAATCCAAACTTGACTCCAGTGCAGAGAAATATTATGTAATTCCAAACACATATGCCTGTATAATCAGCCTTTTACCATTTTCCTGCAACTCTATGTGCATTGCAGCAAAACTGTTTTTGGGTTTGAGTAAATAGAATACAGCATTATTGATCTCGCAGTGAAGAAATTGACTTGTCATTGCAGATTAGTGATGTTGCAAAATTTAATAGATTGATGTGGTTTTATACTAATTCTGATAAAGATAGAGGCTATTCTAAAACTAGTTATGTCATTTTTTTCTTTACAGATCCTTGTTCAAATGAGTATCTAGTGTCAATATTAGTTTTATTATCAATTTGTATATGGGTATTGATTCTATTTGACAACATTTGTGCAGATAGTATAAATGTTTACATGCAATAAAATCAAGATTGTTTATTATATGTTTTAAAGCAGGAGTGTCCAAGGGCCACAGACAACATGACAAATAAGTGAATCAATCAAAATTCTGCATTTAACATAGCTTTGATGAGCCACCACACCTTTAAAAAGGCTTGAAACATTCATATTAGGTTTGTGTCACATCAAAATGTTGGTTATTTAGGCTATGAGAGCAGGAGTTTTTACTACTTTTGGTAATTTGGGCCAATTTAGCAGGAAGCTGGAGGGCCAACAAAAGTATCCCTGTTTTAAATAATAATAAGGCTAAATATAAAATAAAAGTAAATATTATTTTGCAGAAATTCCTTCCCCTCTTTCTGTTTGTGTGTGGGTGTGAGGCAGCGTGTCCAGCTGCTTCGTACGTGAGGATTTGCACAGACTGGACAACCGCCACTTAAACACAGAGAGACAGACAATTACACTTAGATTCATTATGGACAATTTGGATTAGCCATTAGCCACATGTGTCTGGGCAGTTGTAAGAAGTCCACTTAGGCCCAGCTCACTGCTCACTGAAGAGCTATTAATGTGTTGCATATGGAGATTCAGTCTACAGAGAAATTTGTCAAAGAAACTACGGATGAACAGTTGTGGAAAACATTGCAATTGCCTAGAGATGTATGCTTTATAATCTATTTCACACTCTGGATAATTTAAGGGAGAAATCACATTTGAGAGAGGTAAACTAATACTAAATGCAACAATCACATGAAGTTCAGGGATTCTTTATAGCAGTCTAAACTGAAAGAAACAGATTTACTGGTAATACAAAATGTGTTCATCTGTTCATCTTTCAATTTTGACTAAATTACGATTACATTTCATTCATTCATTTTATTTAATATTTATTAGGGACACAAGTGTAGACACATGTTCTATAGCTTAAACATCTTAATCGTTCAGCCCAATATATAACAAGTGTAACAAAAAGAGAATAAAGTGAGTCATTTAGTTCTCCTGAAACGATCCCAGGTTAAACACGCAGTTCAGTACATTTATTTTCAGCACTTTCCCTTGACATTCACACTTGTCGTTGGGTCTAAACTTGTGAAAGGCGGCTGGATCGCGCTGTTGACAGAGACGGAGTGAGGCTGATGAGTAACGTCCACACAGCACCTCCTCCTCCTGCTGTGAATGTTGACAGAACCTCTCTCTCCTCTTATGTCACACAGACCTGATGTCAACTTTCAGCCACGATTCTGTTAAACAAGTGACCTCACCCTCGCTTCCTATAGGAAACATTAGCAGAAGGGCTGGGAATCACAGGGTTCTTCTTTATTTGTCACGATGTAGGGCTCATGATACAGATAATCAGACCAGATCAAAATTTTTGACGATTTGTTGCTTTAGAAAATACCATTTCTTTATGCCACTGATGCAATAACAACACAATAAAGGTAGATAATCCCAATAAACTCTTTTCCAAATGTTCAATCTGATAATTTTTAATATATTTAAAATGTTGTATTATTGAAAAAAGATAAAATGGTTTCCAACATAAATTCTCTGCCCATAAACAGGACTAACATTTAATCAAAACACAAAAAAGAGTCACATTTCTTCTCCCAAAGTCTAAACTCTGCTCCAAACATGTTTTTACTGACAGTGGATTGGCTGGAGGCGTCTTCTGACATTCTGCTGTTATATTACTATTTTTAATGAAACAAATACATTTTATAGCAACATTTCTTTGTAAAAACACTTCTTTTATAGCAACATTGGTCTTCTGTTTATGGAAAGTCGCTTGCAAATTTTGAGAGTCGCGGTTTGCGGTTTCTTTTGCTTCTTCCTGAGTCATAAAAAGAGCAGATTTTTAGCATTTTTTCAGATCACTTTCACATTAAAAGATGACTGAAATAAATGCTGTTAACGTTTTAAAGTCGTTATTTACGTGAAATATGCAATTAAACATATTTTACTCATCTCATTGACGCTCGTTCAGCAGTGAGACAAAAATGTTTCATTCGTTGCTTATTTTTTGTCTTATTTTTGTGGATCCAGGGTTACTTGTTTTGTGTTGTTTTTTAAAGGCTTGATCACTTCTTGTTCTCTGAAAATCTGGCAACCCTGATCCAATGCCACGAGATTACAGGAGATCACACAACAATAAATATATATATACATGAACTACTACCAAACTATACCAGTAGAAAACCACTGCTAACGTATGTAAACACAGTTCTATGAATGAAAGTGAACATGGTTATGTGGTTACAGGTTCACTGAAATAAAATAGAACAGTAAACTACTGGATTAAACTCACAATTCATAGTATAATTAGCCGATAGATACAAATGTCAGTCGACCAAGACAATCTGCAGTTCTACAAAACAGAGAATGCTTCAACTGTTTCATTTCTCCAAATAAGCAACAAAATTGAGGTGATATAACCAAGATATAACCAGTGAAATAGACTGTGTCGTCCAGGAAAGTTCCATAGCTAAAAAAGAAACATTTTTCGCCACATTCGAACTGAAGAAATTCCTTGGATGAGTACTGAAACTTAAGTGTAGTTGACATAATTACATTTTCTTTTGGTGTGAAATTAAGATATCTGCTGTTAATAAAGTGTCAAAATATTTAGTTTTTTCAACATTTTGTCACTCTGTCGATGTCACTCCCACTACTTAGAGTAGCATATAAGGCCCAGGTTCCCATACCAGCTCTCTGATTGACAATGACTTTTGGATAAAAGTCGAAACGTCTCGATCTTTAAACGGCGTCCGGATGACAACCTCTGAACCCCTTTCTACGATATTTTGTCACTCCCTTAATTAGAAAACACCTAAACACAGTACCTAAACAGTACCTCAGGATTAGTCAAAGGAAATGAGTGGTCGTGAACTCTGAAAACAAGCCCCCAGACTCTGCCCAAGTTGATTTATGGAGAGATTAGTCACAGAGTTGAAAGGTCAAACCATTACAGCTGCTTATATGACGGCATGTGTAGCATACGAGTTTGATTAAGGCCGCTCTCTGAAGTGTTCTCATGTCTCGTTCCTTTAGATAATGTTTTTTTTTTCTCTGTGTTTTGAAATATGTTAGTGCATTCCTGAATCCATTTTTGTCTGGACAGTTTGTGGCTTAGACTAAACAAGCCGGTGTTTGTCTTTGGATGTTTGCTTAGATTGGCCTTGTCATTCTTCTTGTGAAACAACCGGATGAGGAGAATAGTGAGTTTAATGGCCTTAGTTCATTCATTGTTATGTAAGAAATTATAGTATGGGTCATTAGTGTACCGGTAATAACTTTAGTTGGCTGGTTTCATGATTATGAAAGGCTGAAAAGGACTTCATGTAACCACTTCATGAACCAACATCTATCATTTCTAACACATGATCAACAGCTGATGAGAAAGATATAAAAGAGAGTGTGTTTCAAAGGTTACATAAGTAGTAGTAGTGCATATTAGGTATGCAAACTAGTCCTCTCTGTTCAGTTTAGCTTTTGTGTGGCTAGTTTGATGTAAGTGTCTAGTCATGGATGCACAAAATGTTTCTTCTTGCGGGGCCAAAAGTATTTACACATGATATATTGTGACTGTTGTTTTGAAGATATGTAACATTTGAATATTGAGTTTATTGTTTATAATAAAATGCAGCTAAATTAGCTGATTAAAAACTACAGAGTAAAGAAAAAAAACTGATCCGTAAGATTAGATTTAGATTTACTTGGTTAACACACAGTCAACATTGCAGTGAAATGTGTTTAGATGAGAAGAAACCATCAACCAAAGTAGAAACAGCACAATATTAAAGATAAAAAGCTCTTACTCATTCCACACACACAAGTACGTTCACACATAAAGCGCTAGTAAACCTCAACAAATACATTTAAAAGAAAGTTACTTATACATTTCTGTTAGATTGACATACTATTGTTAAGATGTCGCTGTTGGGAGATTCCAGAAAATATAGATATTAAAGGGGATATATTATGCAAAATCAACTTTTTGGAGCTTTACCCTTGTTACAACAGTGCTTTCTGATCATTCGTTGTATTTTTGATTGATTCCTGCATGTTTGAGTAAATATTGTCCAACCACTGAAGCTTGACTGCTCAGAAAATTCCTATTTTCACCTACCCCTTATTCCCGCCCACATCCTTGTATTTAGATGTGATTATTTGAAAAACTAAGACTCCAACACATGACACATGTAGGGTTCTAAAATGTCAAGTTGACACTTTTCAAAAATAAAAACATGAAAATGACAATGCTCTGCTGGTTACTTAGAAATAGAGGCGGGGCTTATCAGTTCCGAAGTTTTAAACGGGAAGTCAGTGAATCCACTACTAGAAGTTTTTGATCAATATTGCGGTTTACAATGAACAAAATGCAAAAAAAAGATGGTTTACGTAGGTTTTCATTGTTCAATACTAAGAGCCTGTTATCCCACCGCTAGAACAAGGTGTTAATGTTTTGCATGTAAAAGTTAAAAGTAGACAAAACTAGTTTGACGACCTGTTGTTGACTTTGGGTGCCTGTGATCTTGTCAAACTGTTTTGTGGTGTTATTCAGAAACTAAACCAACAACTAATTTTAATTTAATTGAAAACAGACAAGCCCTCTTAAGAGCCATGCTGACACATTCACAGCTGCAGTGGAAATATCACATTCATGATATCACTTTCTCTGTTTCTCTAGGTAAGTACCTACTTGCATGTCAAGGATAACAGCTTGGCGCCGGGCCCTGTGTATGAGAGCATTACCTTTCCACGTCTAAAGAGCCACTCCGCCTCCTGTTCGCCTCCCTGGTCTCCATCCACACCCGCCAACACATCGCAGACGACCAACTTCCACCTGCCCACGGGGGGGAGCACTTCTATCTTCAGCAGTCTCAAGAGGATCAGCAAGAAACGGAAACGCAAAAGAGACACTCGAAGACATTCAATTCAGAAGATCATTGGAGTAGAGGAACAGGAAGATGAAAGACCCAACAGTGCTTTCGAGATTGTAAATTATGACACACGGACATGGCCACTAAAAGAAGGCAAGAGGAAAAAGGCAAAGAGTCCGGCAACTGTAGCAAAAGATTACATGAAAAACCCACTGTTGAAAGACATTGAAAGTGAATGTACAGGTGACTATAACATCACGCCTTACGCTGTCTCCGAAGGAGCTTCAGCACATCATGTCAAAAGCCACTGCCGCTTTCTCTCATTGGGTTCTGTGCTGAGTTTCGATCTGCCTAAAGACATGACACTTATTCCCAGTATTCAAGACATCATTACAATTGCTCCGCCAGAGTCCAAAAAGGCGACAGGAGAAGATCCGGACTCCCATTCCCAAAGACAAACTGCGCTGAGCTCTTTCAAACAGACACGATCTGAAAACGCTCGAAGTTGTGAGAAAGACACGACAAATGACTGCACATTCAAACAGCAATGTCATGTTTTGAAAAGCAATCAGACCGGGCAAAGTGGCAACAAGTTACAAGTCGAATGTACAATTTTGAATGGAGAAACTGACCGGCAATCAAACAAAATGAAGAATCCCATTTACGTCAATCATCATCCCATTACGACTTGCCACAAGCATGAATGTCTGAGTGTCCATACGCTTATAAAAGACTTGAACGGACACAAGTATCATAAATGTACAAGGCCGCATAATGGACACAGCCAATCCTCGCAAATGGTCGTCAATCTCAAGTCGACTGTCAACGTAAGCGTTCGTCAAGATTCAGTGGACTCCGGTGTATCGAGTTTGGGCAGCGTCAAGCTTTCGTCAGACTTAAACAGCCTTGAAAATCCTCCAGCCAAAGGAACTGTGGGTAAAGTGATGTCTTTGGATGTAGGATGCATTGCCAAGAATACTGAATTTAGCAAAACAAATGTGTCACCTGTGGCTGAATTCGAATCGGAGGCTGTTCACGTTGACCACCAGCAGTTTGAGGAAGTGGAGGAGGAGTTGGAAGGGATTTGGAGTCAAGATTTTCGAAATAGTACGTGTTCAGATATTATGTACCAACCAAGTCAAGATGAAACGATCTCGATTGATCAGAATCTTCAACCGTCTTCGCCTTCTACGTCCAAAAGTCCAGCGGTTCTCTTCAGAAATTTGGTCACCGCCTCTGCGCCTAATCTCCTTGTAGCCGAGTTCAAACTTCCACCGTCCGTCCAGAGTTTACTCGGGTACGACAAGTTTCCCAATCGACAGCTCTCTTCACTGGCTGTAGGAGAGAGAAGGTCATGGGCCGCGTTCCCAAACCGAGAGTCTCGATCCTCTTCCTCCAGCGGGACGTCTGTGGCTGTGAACGAGACGGCGTCCGATCCAGTGAAGCTGCCGGAGATAGAAGACGGTCAGAGATATATTTACCAGTACAGAGAGGAGGAGGAGGAGGAGGAAGGAGAGGAGGAAGAGGAGCACACAAGCAGTTCCAAGGTGAGCTGTAGGTTTTGATGCTGTTTGTTCAACTATTAATTAGATAAGAGAGCCTTTCTATGTCTCACAATGAATAAATCCCTGCAGGAGAGTAGAAATATGCAATCAAAAGTCAGGATTAATGACTTATTAATAAAAAAATAGACTTAAATCTAACCAATCCAACTAGAATATTACAAATACTTTGAATAGAGTTGCTAATTGTTATTGAACTTTATCTAATTGGGTTAAAACAGAACATTAAATATATAAAACGTAAAGTAGATTACTTCCTTTAGTTTAGTTATTGATTGATTTACTGATTTATTTGACTGATTGAATGAATGAAACAAAAATAGCATAACATAAAATGCAAAAAATAAAAACAGTGTGGACTCAAAAAGCAAAAACAGTTCACAAATGTATGACTACTTCTTGAATAAAGACATTTCTCCGAGTTTTACTTTAAAGAAACAAGCTTGGATGCAACTGAATAAGTAACTTTAGGAAAACGGCAAATTGTAATACTCTTCATCTAATCATTTTATTATTTTCATTTTTATTTATGTGAATTTCTGTATTATGTATTATGTGAAAATATACTAATACAAAAACATACACAAGTAAATGTCAAAATGTACTGTTAGCTGTTTTCTTAAGTGGATGAGCAAACTTTCTTTAATGCAAATGTAAACGGGACCTATTTGACTGATGTAAAACAAATCTTTAAACCATAAAACAGCACATATCTCCTGTTTTCATCATTTACGATTGTGTTGGTCTTTGTTACAGGATCACGCTCTGAGCCTCTTCTCTGTGCCTGAAGGCGACTGCCAACAAACCTCTCCAACATCAGAACACATGGACACGCAGGACCACACGACGAGCACTGGAGGGCGCTGTATTGCTTTGGTAAAGTCCTCCCTGTGTTATTACATATTACCAGCACCACTCATAGAGGTGAAAGCATGTCCCTGGGAGCTTATCCATGTTTCATTTCAGAGGCCAGGGCTGCAGAGTATGGAGGGGACCCTGGAGAGAAAGCAGCGCCTTCAGCTCGGAGGAAAGAAAGTAAGAAAGACACATTTGATAAAGCAGCAGCAGCAGCAGCAGTAGGTGTAGGTGTAGTGTAGTTGTAGTGGTCAGCAAACGTAAAGTCCCGTCAGCAGCATCACACTGTTCTTATCTTATTTTCTCAGGCAGCCTCTCGGGGATGGAGCTCCTGCCACGCTGTCCTGTACAGAAACACATTATGCTTCTACCAGGACAGAAAGGATATTCTGAGGGTAAGCAAAATAAAAGTACAAAAGCTCCTTTCAATAAAATCTAAATGTAACAGATGTAACATGCGCTGCTGGGATGTCTTTAGCTTTTGGGGTTAAACACAAATCATAGAATCTGGCAACCCAAAGTGAGGAGCTCATTCTGCTTTTTGATAAGATAATTGTCTTGAGAACCAAAACAAAACGTGAGCATAATTAACTTGTTTTTAAATTATGCAAAAGGTTTGTTTTTTTTCTATTACCTTACCTTATTTTTTGGTTAAGGCTTAACCAAAAGAATGAATAAAAGTCATTCTAATTCTGATGTATCAATTATTATCTAGCATCTAACATGAATTGTAATGTATAAATGAATACCGTTCTTTTGTCATTAACCAGCCCTTTGTAACTGTGAACAATCAACACAATCACCATCAGTTAAACTAATACTTGATGTTTACTTCATGTCTGAGGACACAGAGAGGTCATGCTTATGAAATATGTATGAAAACTCTTACATAAATCATAATCCAATTGTATTTCACATAGAGTTCCCTTTGTGGCCTGCCCTTGAATCTCACTGGAGCAGAGTGTGTCCCCGCTCCAGAGTACACCAAAAAACCCAACTGCTTTCATCTGAGGTGAGTCTCACGTGACGTCATACACCAGCTCTGTTTCTATGTGTGTGGTACAAATGCATTTATGACTCTCAGGTTCAGAGACGGCTCTGAATACCTGCTCAACGCCTCCTCGAGAATCCTGATGAAGAAATGGATCATGAAAATACAAGCAAACACAGGTATGAATGCTACAGTTACGGTTACACCTGGAAATCACTGCAAGTTCACTTATTGTGCACTTATCCGAATATGAAGCTTTATTAAAACTGTATATGGGTGTGGTGTTGATGCTTTTATAAAATGACAAAATATATAACAATAGGCTTCATATTTTAGACATTATGTTTGTCAGAAGCCATTAACCCCAATATAATTTCAAGTTTGATAGACTTTATTAAATCTATACATGTTTTTACACCAGTTTGTTGTACCTGTTCATACCTGTATTTAAACAGTGTCCCAAATGCTGTATTGTGTTGCTGAGGATTGATTATTTCTTCGTTGTAACAGGACGTCTCGAGGCTGAATCGTTAACATCAGAGGTCTGCAGAGACGCCGATCTTCCTTTTTCTGTGTAAGACTTCAAAATAAAATTATTATCATATTTTAGACCTCATTTATTTTATTAGGGACAATGTATATTTTCATGAACATTTGGTACAGTTTATAGACAAAGGAGCACTCAACAAAATTAGAACAATGAATGTATAAAAGAGGATTAATATTTCAGTCGTTCTGTAAAATGGAACTATAATACAGTATAAATAAATCACATACAGTGGAATTATTGAGGCATTCTCATTGTAACGATGATGGCGTAATATCACTTAGATGCTTCGGATTCTGTATAATGTGTTGCCTTTTGGTATAAACTGCTGAAATAAAACCTCTATCCAGTAGAGTACTTTTACTTTTTAAAATTTCAGGTGTCTATGCTTTCTTAAGTAACTTTAACTGTGACTACTTTTTATTTTTTTACTTCACTACATTTGAGAGCAGGTATCTGTACTTTTTACTCCACTACTATTTTGAACAGGAGGGGTTATTGTAGCATGTTTATGCTTACATTCAACATTCAACAATCAGGTTTTGAGTTCATGTCCCGGCTTTAAGCAAACAAAAGTATACATTAAAAAAAATATTGAGAAACTGACAATTCTTCATCAAGATCATCACATTTCACTATTTAGTTGTAATTTATCAAAAGTCAGAGTGAAATACTTTTACTTTTTACTCTTAAAGTAAAATTTCAAACACATACTTCTATACTTTTACTATAGTTTTATATGAAAAACTTTCATCTGTATCTGTACTTTTACTTTTACTTAAGTAACAAAATTGACTACTTCTTCCACCACTGCCTCTATCTAATTTGTGCATTTAACAATGTACTGTATTAAAAACGAAGAATAAATAACACTCTAAAAATGTCATTAAATCTTGAAACTAATGCTTAGGGCCGTCCCTGTTCCCTCCAGGACGCCCCCTTCGTGCTCTGGATGTCCTTCTCCACATGAAGTCACCTCCACCACGTTCCCGCGGCTCAAACCACGAGGCACCGCCCAAACCACGCTCGTCCTGAGAGAGTTCAGTCTCATGTCACGGAGTCGTTTACGGAGCGTGGAGGACAAGCTGGACCCCTCCTCTGCGGCGGGGGGATGGGGTAAGACAAATGTATCTGCTGTGCATGTAAATGTCAGTGGGAATGTGTCATATTCATGGGTTTCAGACAAATCACTCCCTCCTGATGTAGTTTGGACCTTTCCCCAGTCAAAGGATATATTTTGATTTGGGTGACTTAATTGTGATGAAGGACCTTTGCCACAGCTTGAAACTCATGAATGTGATTTTTCAATGAATGACAGGAAGGACATTGACAGGATGTGCTATTATTTTTACCTGACAAGAATAAAGTTTTGATAAGAAATGTAAAATTAGAAAATTAAAATCCTAAGTCATCAGAATGTCCAAAATTCTGAAATAGAGGCCATTATACACTTTTAATTAACATCATATTTTATAATTTTCATAATTTCAAGTCTCTACATAATTGAATAAGCAACAATTCTGAATTTCCAGGCCAGAAATGTCAGGTAGTTTGCTTTTTTGCTTAAACTGGGGACAAATACTACTTTTTCCCTCAAAATTGTATTTGAGTTTCATAAAAAAGTATAATTTGCCTTAAAGTATGTAATATATCTGTAGATAAAAAGAAATACTATGGGGTGGTCAACATTTCTGTAAATATTTGCCCTGTACGACCTGAAAATCACGATTTTGCTTTCATAAAAAGTAATGTTTATAATACTCTCCTATTAAATAAATAAAGTAAAATGAGTTGTGTTGAAATCATGCAAATGTAGCAGAATGGTTTAATATTGACCAAAAAAATAAGTGATTCTTCATATTTTGTGACACTCTGTGGTTTATCCCAGTACATTCATTAAAATTCATTACGTTTCACTTCACTTTTGCCTCCAGTTGCTCCATTTTCAGTTTCATTGACCATAAAAAAACACTTAATTGCAGAAACTCATCTTCATTTAAGCTATTAAATTTAATGAAGCAATTTTTAATATGTAATTACAGAGGGCAAGGGTTTAATAAGTCATTGTGCCGTTAATACACATCTAAACCTTAACTGTAGTTTCGCTCTAATCCACTAGGGGGAGCTAAAGCTTTGTTACATTATTCAAACACTACTGTACATGAATAATACATCTACAGTAATACATACAATAACCTCTCTTTGTTGGATGGATTGAGTGATTATTTGTGACACATTATTGCACAAACTCAGTGTTTTTGTTGTTCCAGCTGTTGGTGAGGATGACGACAGTTTGAAGCAGACGATGACTCAAACGCCCGGAGGAGGCCACACAGACTCTTCTCCTCTGACTCTCTGCGCTCAGGACGGACTCAACAACCAGCGCCGCTCCCACTCCTTCACTTCAGGTCAGACCACTGTGATTCACTCATTAATCCAGGACTAAACCACGATGTGCTTGAGTTACGTTGAAATGCTGTTGCTTTAGACAGCTTTTCCCAGGCGAAACACTGCAGGTGGATAGGAAAAAAACTTAAATGTAAAGATATCGATTTGAAACTTCTCCTGTAGTTTACTCACATAAATGTAAGAAGAAAATGTATTAAAGGTATTTCATCATGTAATGCTTTTATATAGAAATAAATAATAAATTGCACATACATTGGACATTTCAATCTGAAAAATGGATGCCAGGTTTTAATTTCTTGATTCATTTTGTAAACATATTAGCTATGTAAAAAAATGGCCATGGGGAATTTCGGATATCTTGAATCTAACTGAAAATTGGTTTTAAATTTTGCCTCATTTTATTGACTTAAGCTTTAATAAATCAGGTTTAGAATTTAATATAAAAAAAAATCCTTCTGTACTTTCTGTCAAAATCTTATTCAGTACAAGTTTGGTGTGTGCAGGAGCTACTTTAAGGGTTGATCTTTATGTCAATATTCCAACAACGCTCATTATGTCTTCTTTAGTTTTATCCACATTTAGGTTCTTCTTAGAGACAGTAAATTACGGGAATGTATTTACCTTGTTGACATGTTTCGACTGCTCAACTTCTGAAGATGGCTCACAGTTAAAGGTCCCATAACATGCAAAATCGACTTTTCAGAGGTTTTAACCTTCCTACAGTGCTATTTTGGCCTCGTATGTGTGCCCAAAGTGGTTTTTTGATTGATTCCCGCATGTTTTCGCTAGAGAACTGTCTTTTTTGTCCCCCTCGGCTGAGCAGGCAGACGGGGGCTCATCCCATGGATGACGCGGCTTCCCAAGGATGACGCGGTGTTTAAGCCACGCCTCCGGGAAGCGCGCAGCCGCAGAATAATGCTAATGCTAATGCTACACAGTAATTACACGATGGATACGACAGATCGAAGAGTTAGCTTGTTATTTACCAAACAGCAACGTCCGTCGTCGAGGTAATGCATGATCGTCAAACTCCAGGTCAGATCCAGGACGTAGGACTCAGCACGACGCACCGTCAGGACGGATAAAAGGTTTATTCCCGTGTTTGTGTATCGCTGTTTACCGGAGCACACGGCGCATGCGCACTATCTCCGCTCTAGGCTTCGGCACGGGTTGGGCGGGGGAGGCGCGCGGGTTGGGCGGGGGGGGCAGCCTGCTCTCTGTTCGAGGGGGTCAGATCTCAGAGTGAGCCGTTTGCTTTTGCAAGGAGGGGGGCCAGTCCAAGAAATGGGTGTTTTTTGGAAACTGTTATGTTATGGATATTGCACAACGCAAAATTTTATCAACAAAGCCCTTAGAATAGACTGTGTAAAGGGGAAAATAGCAGAATATGGGACCTTTAAGCAGCGGAAACAAGTCAACAAGGTAAATACAGAACCTAAATGTGGATTTATGTCAATACATTTTAAGGAAACTGCCTTTGGAGTTACAATGTCCTTGTGAAATCTATGGATTTAGTGGATTAAATTAAATAATGAAACATCATTAGGAGCAGATTGGACATGATTATTATTTCCACATGAAAGCGGATATGTTGAGAGAACAAACTGACCAAAAAATGGAAAAAAACTGTGTGCCTGTATTGTCTCGTTTTAAGTAACAAAATTGAGCACTTCCATGGCCTTAAGAGAGTCACAGTTTTTCCGACGTGAGATCCATAAAGTTGTCTAATCTTGTTTCCAGCCACTTATCAGAAGATCAGCCCCGTGTTGATCAGCCCTGGAGGCCGAGCGCTGGAGAAAGGCTCAAACTACTGCGTGACTCTGCTGGTGGGGGACAAGTCACGGGACGCCCCATCCGTCTCCCGTAGCGACGCCCCTGTGACTGGTGAGCCCTGCGCCCCGAGGTACTACACCAGCCTTCCCCGACCGCGCAACAAGTCCGTCTTCAAAAAGTTCTTTGGGAGAAAAGACTTTTGAGATCCCTCCTTCACAATGTGCAGTGCGCATAAACCGCTACTACTGACAGTATTTATGACCCGAAGAATAACGAGAATTTATTTTTAATGCTTGATGTGTTAAAATCATGTAAAGTGCCACTAAGAAAACGCTTACTTCATTTCCTGTTTTGTACTTTATCGTTTTGTTTGCGTGTGTGCAGTGTTATAACAGAATGAGAACCAAAAGTTATCTTATCAGTCTTATATTGCTCTTTGTACTTTTTATTCTGTGTGTTTTTAAAGGTGCACCATGTAACTTTTTGAGTAATCTCCGTGAATATGTTGCTTTTCCTGGAATGTTCCCTTGTATGGCATTTATCTAATCTATTTGACATTTATTTGTTTTTATTCAAAGGCAAAAACGCTGCTTTCTTACTGTGAGCTAATGGCATCACTTGCTTATCTTCATGGGGCTAGAGAGGTTTAATGCCATACTGTGGAACATTCTCAACAAAACAATAACATCTCAGTGAAGGCAAGCAGGTGACAGACTGCAGAAAAGTTACATAGTGCACCTTTAATGTCAGTTTGTTCACCAAAGAAAGTGATTGCTTTAACCAAGTGCCAATCAAGTTGATGTTCAAGGTCAATTTAAACACTAAATAATACCACTTACTTTATTCAACTCTTTGCACAACGTGGTGCATTTTCCCTTTTCTACTCGATCAGCCGTTTGATACTGCTGGTGCTTGTTTTGTATTCATATTATTAAAACATATTGTAAAGTCTGTTCATAATAAAACATTGATCAGTTCTGGTGGGTTTCAGCCTCCAGTTTTATGCAAAATGTTTACAACTTTTTCCCAATCCAAGGATGTCATATTTAGTTTTAAATTGCTAATTGCTATGGCAACTGTCCTAATTTGTCATTATTCTGAAACCCATGTTGTAAATATATGGTATATATATATGTGGCGGAGTAGCTAGCAGTTAAAGTCTATGACAGACTTACTAATTATCACTAAGTCTGATGGGACAGAATCTGTGGTAAATATTTATCATAGTTTTACATCCTTGAAGTTGCAGTTTGTCGAGAAATTTAGGAAAATAAAAGTTTACAATTACAGGAAGTAGTGCTGAGCAAACAGAATCCCTCTGTGATGTCATCAATGAAGGATTGAAAATACAGGGACAATTTTCAGCAAGTAACATTTTTTTGACAGTTTAAACCAGGGGTGGGCAATTATTTTGACGCAAGGGCCACATTGGATTTTTACACTTGCCTGGGGGCCGGACCATTTTACACACATGCTACTACACATAGACTTAATGCCTAAAATACACAAAAATTACTACAGAATAGCAAAAATCATTACCTTTATTTAGTGGGAACAGTGCAGTTGGTCACTCCTTTTATCCAATGCATCAAAGTTTGGTGTTATTCTAGTGGTGGCTGTTCTCAAAACTGATTTTTAATGAACAAGCAGCTGCTTAGGAAACTATAAAATGACAAATGCACCACACCTAACTCATACAATTTTTTATTGAATGCTTTGCGGGCCGGATCAAAATGCCAAAAGGGCCGCATGTGGCCCCCGGGCCTTAGTTTGCCCCCCTCTGGTTTAAACGGTTATTAAACAAAATAAAGATTATCCGGTATTATTTGTTGTCAATTCCTAACTATTATGTTATTTATATTGATTTTGGCCCTTGGTTGCTAGGTAACAGTTGTAGAATTACCTCTACCTGTGTTATATATGCTGTTTCATTTGATAGCAGAAAAGAGAGGGCATGAGTTCAATCTGTCTTTTTACTTTTAAATGCACTGTTTATTCATACTTCTCTATATTATTGTTATTATCGCATTAGTTTGGGTCATATAGTTGGATCATAGAGACACAAGATATAGTTTTGAACACTTTAATGCAAATGGAATGAGATTAGATGACTAAGAATTTCCTTTGTCGACTACAGCTCTAAATGATACAGTACATTTAGGTTTGTTTACAAAAATACATAATGACCTTGCACAGGAGATGGTCTGTATCATCAGCATGAGTTATCGCTCACTGTCGGCTGTTTGTCCAGTAAAGATATGATTACAGCCGATGTTTTACACAAGTGTAGATGAGTGTTGCCGCGGTGACAGTGTCTCATCTGAGGGTTTTGTTGTCGTCCCCGAGGGCTTTGAAGAGAGCGAGGATTAGATGAATCAAAAGATTAAAGGCCAGGGCAGGCTAATATCATTATGCTTATATTTTTGCATATAAAAACCTGCCAGCGCTCGAACACTCAAACAAATCCATAATCAACAGTGCATTTGAGCTGGAGGCCAAGGTATTATAGACAGGATGGAGGATAATGAGACATATGCATAAAGAGACTGCAAATTAGATCAGGCCATTAGGAGATATTCAAAGCATGTGTGACAGACAGATTAGTCATGGAAAGTGGCAAAGGAAACTCAAAATGTGCACGTTATAATGTCGTTTCAGAGGTTGTACCAGGCTATGTTAGAAAGCCAAAAGCAGCTACTTTGCTTACATGAACTTATTTGAACAGAAATTAGATTAAAGTTTTGGTAGACAGAATTATTATTTGTTTTCAGTTTTCTGCTCAAGTTTAAATACATCTTCTTACCCTGCAAAGGTGTGATGGACAAAGAAACACAGATTTAATGGGGATATGTTTTGTAAAATGAACTTTTATGAGCATTTATCATCATTAACTGAACTTAATCAGTTGAGTTTTGATTGATTCTTGAGTAACTGGTGATTAGCTACAGGTTAAACATAAAGGACTCGAAAAAATACAGCATGTAAGTGTCTGAAACTTTCCCTGTGTGCCGTAATTGTGCCGTAATTGAGCTTAGGTCTTTAGCAGTCTGTGGAAAGTCGTGAAAAAGACGATAGTAAGCTCTGATATCTGCGCTGACTGCTGTGTGACATTAGAGGTAAACATCAACACCTTTTAGACAAAATTTAAAAAGGCAAAGTACAAAAAGTAAAGACTTGTGACTGAGTAGAAACAACAAGTCTCCGACCAGCTGCAAATGTATTCAATTCTTGAGTAAATTTGGCATTAGGGCTGCTCAATTAATCATATATATAATCATGATTTAAATTATTGCTCTATTCAGTTACAAATTTTTTGTCACCGTAAATACAGTGAATTACCTTCTGTTCAAAATTCTAACTCCTTTTGCCCCAAAACCTTGAGCAAAGACACATATCTAAAACATTACTAATAAAATACCTTTCGTCTATACTTTCTCTACTGAACAGTTTTGACAATATGGAGGTAATTGTTTGAATTACATTCAATTATGAGCCAAATAATTATGATTTTTTTCCCCATAATTGAGCAGCCCTAGTTGGCATGAACGGATTGGTTAGCCGCACAGAGAGAGAAAATGTCTGATTTCACCCACCCCCTATCTCCGTCCACTTTTCTGGGTCGTTCATGTTCATGATTCAAAAACATGTTCAATAATGTCACGTGGCCATTTTTCAACAATTCATGGGATTCAGCTTCCTGTTAAAGGCATAAGAAACATTTTGGGGACTTTTTCACGACTCAAAAAATAATATTAGACTGACATACTTCACATTCGGACCCCAGACACTTCCCCTCGATTGTTTGGGGTAAGATTTCCCCCCCTCTGTGTCCTGGATCTTCCACAGAATCTCCTCTTTGTGAGTTCATTACAAATGCTAATGATTATTGCCATCAGAACAAATTCACACGTCGCATTTGCGTCAGAGTTCAAAGCATTAGCCATGATGCTTGATAATGAGACTTAATAAATATTGAAATTTTGATTCTGCTAAAATATTCAACCTTTTCAACGTGTGCGACAGACAGATTAGTCACAGTACAAAGTGTTAAGGAAAAATCTAGATGTGCATGTTTCAATGTCATTTTGTGGGATTTGAATCTAAAGGTCTTGGTTACTTTGCTCCTGCTGCTCTGCTCTACAACACAAAAGTGCCCTTTCAGAATCAGCCCACCTTTATCCAGTTAGCACCAGATTCAAGTCAACTGTGAATGCAACCCTTGCTGTTAAACGGAGGGCTGTAAAATTCACTTTAAAAGACCTGGAAAGAATGAAAAAAAGTGTTTAGTTTTGCCACGGTTTCTTCCCCTCTCTGAGCCAAGAGTTACAATGTGGTTTTGGCAACTTATACATTACCAACATGTAAGGAGCAACCATGGAAAAGTACTACAATCTGCTATAGATAATAAATGGTTACTCCATAATACTCATTTTGAAGAAAACTGTTTGTTAAATCTTAGAAGTAGTAGTAGTAGTTACAGAACCACAGCAGTTGCAAATATTACTTCAACCTAACTTCCATTACAACAGTTTGTCTTGTCCTACTTTTTTTTCTTTCTTTTTTTTTTTAGCCCAGATTAACCCAGTGAGAAAAAAAACTGTGCCTCACAGTTGACACAAGCGTGTTGTTTGCCAGAAAATCTTCCCTGGAGAGGTGGAGTGTGACAGGAGCTTCTGCACAACCCGGTCCAGGACCAGGACCAGAATCAGGCACTGCAGGACTTGACCTGGAGAACTTACTAAAAAAAAAACCTCACTGGGGCTCTATAGGATGAGCTTCATTCATCGTAAGTGCATTAAATGTAGTTAATATGTTAACTGAGGTTCGTGAGCAGGACCACGCCCCCATCGCCGTCCCTGGGCACACCTCTAACTCCCAGAAGCCTTCATATACCAGCCTATGCCTCAATCACCGTTTGCCGCTATTCTCGACAGAGATAGGGAGACAGCATCATGGATGCAGAATTAAACATTAATCTCTCAGATTCCGACTCTGACCTGTTCGGCCCTTCTCCGGCCTCCTCCACTTCCCGGTGCTCCGCTTGCCAAAGGAGCGGCCAACATCATCGTCCCGCCGTGCGCTCCGTGGTTCACGCCGTGAACCGGGCAGAAGACAGCCCGGAAGTCATCCCGCCTTCGCCAAGCCTCACTTCTAGGGCCTCCGCTCGCCGGTAGCACCGCCGCGGCCGTCCGAATCAGCGCTCCCTCAGAGCACCCGCCAGTCGCCCATCATCAGGGCTCGTCGTCAACCGGCTCCACGCACGTCCCCTCGGCGCCCCCGCTCCTCGTTTCCGGCACCGGGCCGCCCTCCGGCACCAGGCCGCCCTCCGGCACCGGGCTTAGCCCTCCGGCACCGGGCCGCCCTCCGGCACCAGGGCTTAGCCCTCGGCACCGGGCTTGCCTCCGGCACGGGCCGCCTCCCGGGATCGGGCTGCTCGACATACGGGTGGGGACCGTGGCTAGTCCGCAGAGCGAGCATAGAAGGATGAAGTAGCCTTCGGTCGTTACAACATTAATCTAGGGTTTTTCAGTTGCATTCATCCCATGCTCCTGCTCCCGCGCTCTCCAACAGCGCTCCGCGTCCGGGTTACCCGACAGGCGTGCACGCTGACGTCATCCGTCCACCTGCCTCGGCGCTGTCACCATACTATTCGTCCCGGAAATACGATTCGTCCGGAAGTGCCATTGCAAGCATGCGCAGTACAAAATAAAGTATAAAATATTTTTTTACGGTGGTGTTCTTTTTATATTATGTAAAGTTCCAATCTTTGTATTTATTCTATACAAGGAAATACCGTTTTTATATTTATTTATCACTTTTGAAGTGTTAAACCGCAGGCGTTCGCTACGCAGTCGTGTAGTGACGCATTCAAGGAAATGGAAAGATATACGAATATAAAAAAATATTTTGATTGTTCAGATTTGTTTAGATATTTTAAGGAAAAATATTAGAAACATTTATTAAGATAAGGACCACGTTTTTCTGCTCCATTTATATGGAATAAGATTTATATAACGACCTGTAATGAAGAGCAGCAGCTCTGAGCATCGATGACGTCAAAGTCAGAGGGAGATTTAAATTTTAAATCGCCTCTGATTTTGTTTCGCACCGGCAAAATGGATCAGTACGTTGTGTATCAAGAACTTTTTGTTTTTTTAAGTGGAAAAGCAAAACGTTTCCACAACATTATTCAACAACATACTAGATGGACTACAAACAAGAACTCTCCAAGAATTGATCTGGTTTATTGTTCAAACGTTGCACTGACTCGCAAGCTCATCACATCCTTTTTAATTGTTGACCAATAATACCCAGCAGTGACCCGGTTGAGTGTGGCCTGCATTCCACAGTGATTGCCTGTCCCTGGGTTGTTGTGGCACTCTGTCAATATACAGGTCTTCTCCTTTTCAGACATAACCACAAGCCTCTTCCAGTTTTTGTTTGGGCCAACATAGAAGAGGTGGTTGTCTGTGAAGAGGGGGAACATACACAAACTAAAGATTTTACAAGCCTGCAGCCTATCTATAAGCTGTACACTAGTGTTACACAGAAAAGTGTTTTGTTAGTGTATGAAACAGGACTAAAATAAGTTTACTGATTATTCTTAACTACGTTTTTTTAACTACTGTTACTACTTACTTACTACTTTTAACTACTGTTATTGAATAATTGTTATCTAGACATAGACTCCAAAACATGCATGTGCAGAGGGAAGGGGTTTTATGATTCAGACAAAGCAAGAATTACATAACCCTAAGACAAATAAAACATGTATTTGAGTTGCAACAATGTTCTATGAAAAAATAGTGAATATCAGAGTAGTAGAATAGATTTATGAAGATAAATTATTTAAAATGCAATTGTTTTACCTTTAATTACATATTGAGGTGCCATCCGATGAACTTTTTCTTGTTGAATAATTTGAACATTCTTTTCCACTTAAAAAAGCAAAAAGTTCTTGATACACAACGTACTGATCCATTTTGCCGGTGCGAAACAAAATCAGAGGCGATTTAAAATTTAAATCTCCCTCTGACTTTGACGTCATCGATGCTCAGAGCTGCTGCTCTTCATTACAGGTCGTTATATAAATCTTATTCCATATAAATGGAGCAGAAAAACGTGGTCCTTATCTTAATAAATGTTTCTAATATTTTTCCTTAAAATATCTAAACAAATCTGAACAATCAAAATATTTTTATATTCGTGATATCTTTCCATTTCCTTGAATGCGTCACTACACGACTGCGTAGCGAACGCCTGCGGTTTAACACTTCAAAAGTGATAAATAAATATAAAAACGGTATTTCCTTGTATAGAATAAATACAAAGATTTACATTTACACTTTACATAATATAAAAAGAACACCACCGTAAAAAAATATTTTATACTTTATTTCGTACTGCGCATGCTTGCAATAGCACTTCCGGACGAATCGTATTTCCGGGACGAATAGTATGGTGACAGGCGCAACTTCAAGCTGGTGCTGCAGCTCCCCGTAGCGGGAGCCAGGTAGTATTACCGCCCGCGTCTGCTCCCTCCAGTTCTAATATCAATGTGTTGTCTCATCCGTTCTTTCAGCGCTCAGCCCAGGTTGGACAGGCATCCAATGGTTCTAATGTGGATTGTTCCTCTCTTTCTCTCCCTATTCCCAGCCAGTCTAACCCGCCATTGCCGCAATTTTCTGCTAATTTCGCTGCCCCTCCTCTGTGTCCTGCAGCGTCACACTGTCCTCCTCTGTGTCCTGCAGCGTCACACTGTCCTCCTCTGAGCGCTGGTCTTCCCATGTGTACCGTGATTATATACGTCACGACATCAGCGATCTCCATCAGGCTCATTCCTCGATTTCATAATTCATTCTTTGGGGGTCCCGAATCGGCTGGGCAGATCACCGAGACGGAGCCCCCACACTGAGTCTCATCACCCAGCCATCATCTACGAGCTACTTCGAGCTACTTCGAATCACCCGCTTCCTTTCATTAATAATCATTGTATTGCACATCTCATTGTGGCGTGGTCCTTGCTAATGAAATGTAGTTAATATGTTAACTGAGGTTCGTGAGCAGGACCACGCCCCCATCGCCGTCCCTGGGCACACCTCTAACTCCCAGAAGCCTTCATATACCAGCCTATGCCTCAATCACCGTTTGCCGCTATTCTCTCGACCCACCCCCCCTCCCCTTCTATGTCATATGCTTTCTCTTTCAGCGTCCAGTTCACTAAAGGGGGGGTCCCGAATCGGCTGGGCAGATCACCGAGACGGAGCCCCCACACTGAGTCTCATCACCCAGCCATCATCTACGAGCTACTTCGAGCTACTTCGAATCACCCGCTTCCTTTCATTAATAATCATTGTATTGCACATCTCATTGTGGCGTGGTCCTTGCTAATGAAGTATAAGCCTATTCCACTTTTAGCAATTTGTGAGTTGTTGCTAGGGCAAGAAATGAAAGGCAAAGTAAATAAGCAATTATATATGCCTTTAAGTCAGATAAAAGATTAAAAATATTCTTGTTCTTGTGTGAATTATAGTGGAAATATGCTTTGATTATATCTTGATTCATGCACACGTCTTTATTCATTTAAACACACACAGCAGACATACGGTTTAACATTCAACAAAATAAAGGTGTTATGAGGTATTATTATTATTATTTGTCAAATCATAACCAGGAAGTACAAAGATAAAATGTCACCAAAATTGTCAAATTAGGGAAAAATAAAGACAACTTTTTGTGTTAAATCCAAAGTATGAAGTGAAACGTGTCGAACCTGTCACATGCACTTCAAGCTGAGCAGTGGGTGGGAAAAGAGTCTGTGTTTGAGCCCAGAGCTGCATTAAACAGAGAAGCATGAGTTACAATATGACATGTCATTTGTGCACAAGTAACAGATTGTTACGGGGATGATATCACTATTCAATTTCTGTCACGTCACACGGCCCTTATAGTGTAAATCATTAAACAAAAAGCTCATGTCAGAGGTTTGTTGTGAGACTTTAACCAGGTCAGCTCTGAGTCACATCACAGAGATCGTTATGACTCAGGAGCAGTTTGTACATGCAGTGTCCCTGTTACAAATCCATACTCATCTAAATGTTGTCAGTGGATCCTATTAGAGGCAGGATAATAATCTATGTTGATGACGCTCATGTGAGGAGAACAGTGAGTGCACAAACACACGTGACATCAATGGTTGAGTCCATGTTATAGATCTAAATGATGGAGGTCAGGAGCCAGCACTGTATGGAAGAAGATTCACAAACATGGGGCTAATATTATTTCTAGTGAGAGCCATGCAGAAAAACAAGGTCAGCTACGTAGCTTAGTCCTTTACTGACAACGTGTACTCTCAAATTCAATATTTTAACCATAAATCAGGTTAACATATTTTCTTTAAACAGTTTATTGGAAAATTCTCCAAAACGTGATTCTAATGACAAACTTTAGACATGAACAACATTTTCTATGTCACGATCTGTACAGAATCACTGAGGCAAGGATACTTCACACGTGCACACTTATAGATCACATCAAAATGGGGATTTTAAAAAAAAGCATTCATATTTGAAACCAATCCTGGATCAGACCTGGGCTAAACAAGGACTCAACAATAGAATGACAAATGTGGACACACCCTCGATCTGCTTTGACATTTAACATCCACATAACAGACTGTATGATGCATGACAAGAACATTAGGTTAAACATTTAATAATGTAATGTACCGTTGGTTGAAACACTTTCATTACCTATTGGTGATAGCCTGCTACAAAAACTACTTCAGTATTAGGACTATATACCACCATAACATTAGTTAAAAAAACAGAAACAACAAAGTATGTTCCCATAACTACTTATGAAAGCACTTGGGATTGAATGTCAAAAAAGTTCTAAGCAAAATCCACCATGTTTGATGCAAAACGCCCAGATACATTTGCCAAAACAACACAAACCTAGGTAAAGAGCCGTGGATCAACTCAATAAACTGCTGGATTGTGGTCATACTTGCTTGTCAATACTCGATCGCATCAGATCTCAGAAGCTAAGCAGGCTGGTGCCAACTCTGTATAACCGCTAGAACACCAGGTGTCACAGGGGGGCGACTGGAGGAAATGTCGTTGTGTCCTTAGGCAAGACATCGCCTGGTATGAAAGTAGTGTGTGTGTGAATGGTTGGTGTTGGTCAGAGACTCATTTCTGTCAGTCTGTCCCAGGGCTGCTGTGGCCACAATAGTACCTTACCATCATCAAGTGTGGAGTGAATGACTAATGCAATGTGAAGCCTCTTTGAGTGTCAAGAAAAGCACTAAAAAGTATTATTATTGGCCCGAGCCAGTAAACTGGCGAGGGACATTGTTCTTCGTTGGTTTCTTTCTTATTCTTTTTTTTTTTTTCTTACTATTGGCGGGCCTTTTTGACCCAGTGAACATGCACGAAAAGTCCCACATAGGGGTATTGTCGCGATCGGCCCGGCGAAAAATTTGACAATTCGCGCGTCTCGAGAGCATCCGACCCGAACCGAACGAACAGCACCGGCCCGAATCGGACCCCTATGGGAAATGGGACGAGCAAATTTTGCCCGACGCGCACGAAACTCGGAACAGTGATAGAGAACAGTGAACCGAGCAAAACATGACATTGGAGCGCGGCCCTCGGACCAAGCGCACGGCGGCCATATTGGACCGAAGTCGCCACGCCAGTTTGACTTTTTTTTTTTGAGCTAACTGCAGGCCTAGGGTTTTGGTCCGATATGGGTCTGGCATACACGTAGGCGATCTACATGGATTGAAATTCAATAGTAATCCGCTTTTTTTCGGATATCTCAAATGGTTTCGCCGCGGCTCGCCATCGAAGAACGCCTTCGTTTCCTGTTTTTCCGATCGCATGTCACGGCTACACGCTTGGACTGAGAGAGCTGTAATTTCAGTCACGAGTGCGTAATTATGATCTGAATATAATGCATTAATAAAAATAAATAAAAAGTACTCGCTAGCGCCCCCTACCTATTAAGTGAAAAGTCAACATTGTCCGATTTTGACCAAACTTGGGGAATATGTCCAGTGTAGGGCGCCATGAAAAAAACTGAATTAGTAATATGGTGCATTTATCACCGTTGGCCACCAGGGGCGCAAAGAGTACTCACTAAATCATTTAAATAGCTCCTGCACGCACAAGCATACTCCGATCGACATGAAATTTGAAACACACGTAAACGTCAAGCAGCTGAATCCATTTATGTGCGCACAATAACAATCAACCCTACGGCGCCATCTGTAGGAGGGCACTAAATTACAATGGGGAGAAAAACAATTACTTTGACTTTTATTTGTGAAAATTTGCATGCTATGAAATTTCGCACGGTGATAGTACACATAAAGACGACCCTAAAACATAATTGGTGCGCAGTGATCAGACAAACGACAAGGCGGCCATATTGATTTTAATTTTAGACCCCACTTTACGTTTTTTTTTTCCATTGCAAAAGGGTCCTAGGTCTTTGGGCCTACATCACTCTAACATACACGTTCCTGATCAGGACGCATTGAAATTCGATAAAAAAACAATTTTTGGAGATATCTCTTAGGGTTTGCGCGTGACTTCCTGTCAAATATCGCCATCATTTCCTGTTTTTGTGCTTATCCCTCAGAGGCACTTGGACTGTGCCTACAGAGCTCAAATTGCCACCAATGATGGACAAGTGAATATTACACAAAATAGACCAGGGAGCACAGGACCACTAATAACTATAGCGCCCCCTAGAGTTCACTTAAAAGTGTCCAGATTGTCCGATTGACACCCAATCTTGGGACCTGATTCTCTGCTATATAAGATGCAAAAAAGTCAATGAGACCCATGGCCTATTTTTCACACTTTTGCCTCTAGGGCCCTCCAGAGCTCCCATGCATTCTCTATGGGAGTCAGACTGTCCTCACACAAAGAGGCAGCAAAAACCCACTAAGCAATGAGTAACAGCCACCAAACTTAATACAATGTCTACATATAAGAGACATTAATGGTTCATAACCATATTTTTCATGCAACTCAAATACAGCCTCTACAGCGCCACCTGTTGGGTCAGGCCTATCGAAAGGGAGATGCATTTAGTTTGGAGGAGGCCTATGAAATTTGGCACGGTGATAGTACACATAAAGACGACCCTAAAACATAATTGGTGCGCAGTGATCAGACAAACGACAAGGCGGCCATATTGATTATAATTTTAGACGCCACTTTAAGTTTTTTTTTTTCCATTGCAAAAGGGTCCAAGGTTTTTGGGCCTAGATCAGTCTAACATACACGTTCCTGATCAGGACGCATTGAAATTCAATAAAAAACCAATTTTTGGAGATATCTCTTAGGGTTTGCGTGTGACTTCCTGTCAAATATCGCCATCATTTCCTGTTTTTGTGCTTAAGCCTCAGAGGCACTTGGACTGTGCCTACAGAGCCCAAATTGCCACCAATGATGGAGAATTGAATATTACACAAAATAGACCAGGGAGCACAGGACCACTAATAACTATAGCGCCCCCTAGAGTTCACTTAAAAGTGTCCAGATTGTCCGATTGAAACCAAATTTTGGGACATGATTCTTTGCTATATAAGATGCAAAAAAGTCAATGAGACCCATGGCCTATTTTTCACACTTTTGCCTCTAGGGCCCTCCAGAGCTCCCATGCATTCTCTATGGGAGTCAGACTGTCTTCACACAAAGAGGCAGCAAAAACCCACTAAGCAGTGAGTAACAGCCACCAAACTTAATACAATGTCTACATATAAGAGACATTAATGGTTCATAACCATATTTTTCATGCAACACAAATACAGCCTCTACAGCGCCACCTGTTGTATCAGGCCTATGGAAAGGGAGATGCATTTAGTTTGGAGGAGGCCTATGAAATTTGGCATGGTGATAGTACACATAAAGACAACCCTAAAACATAATTGGTGCGCAGTGCTTAGACAAACGACAAGGCGGCCATATTGATTTTAATTTTAGACCCCACTTTACGTTTTTTTTTTTCCATTGCAAAAGGGTCCTAGGTTTTTGGGCCTAGATCAGTCTAACATACACGTTCCTGATCAGGACGCATTGAAATTCAATAAAAAACCAATTTTTGGAGATATCTCTTAGGGTTTGCGCGTGCCTTCCTGTCAAATATCGCCATCATTTCCTGTTTTTGTGCTTATCCCTCAGAGGCACTTGGACTGTGCCTACAGAGCTCAAATTGCCACCAATGATGGACAAGTGAATATTACACAAAATAGACCAGGGAGCACAGGACCACTAATAACTATAGCGCCCCCTACAGTTCACTTAAAAGTGTCCAGATTGTCCGATTGACACCAAATCTTGGGAGATGATTCTTTGCTATATAAGAAGCAAAAAAGTCAATGAGACCCATGGCCTATTTTTCACACTTTTGCCTCTAGGGCCCTCCAGAGCTCCCATGCATTCTCTATGGGAGTGAGACTCTCATCACTCAAAGATGGAGCAAAAAGCCACTAAACAGTGAGTAACAGCCACCAAACTTAATACAGTGACTCCTTTTTAGGAACATGAATGCCCCATAACACAATTTTTCATGCAAGTCAAATACAGCCTCTACAGCGCCACCTGTTGGGTCAGGCCTATGGAAAGGGAGACACATTTATTTTGGAGGAGGCCTATGAAATTTGCCACAGTGATAGTACACATAAAGACGACCCTAAAACATAATTGGTGCGCAGTGATCAGACAAACGGCATGGCAGCCATATTGAATGTAATTTTAGACGCCACTTTAAGTTTTTTTTTTCCATTGCAAAAGGGTCCTAGGTTTTTGGGCCCACATCAGTCTAACATACACGCTCCTGATCAGGACGCATTGAAATTCGATTAAAAACCAAGTTTTGATGATAGCGTTTACGGTATAGCCATGGTTCGCCATCGCAAATCGCCTTCATTTCCTGTTTCTTAAAATTATTCTCCAAGCCACAGACATTGCCGTACAGAGCACAAACTGTAACCACAGATGCAGAATCAAATATTAAACAGAACAGACTCAGGAGCACATGAGCACTTTTCACTATAGCGCCCCCTGCTGGTCATGTAAAAGTACCAACATTTTCGGATTGCCACGAAATCTTGGAATCTGATTTTGAGTGCCAAACGTTGCAAAAAAAGTCAATTACACCGATGTCCTATTTTGGATCGTTTGGCCTGGGGGCCCATGCATAGTCCCTATTCATTTTCTATGAGACATGGCACAAGTCTATGGAGAGGCCAAAATTATTTCGAGCAAAGTCAGTGAAACTCGGCAGACGCATTATTTAGAGGATTTCGATCGAAAAAGTCAATTACATCGAAGCCGTGTTTTGAGCGGTTTTTCCACTTTAGGAGAGCAGCGCCCGCCAATCCACTTCTATAGGGACGCCTCCCGGTGTGAGTGGTGGGAGGGGGGGTCACGGGGGCCCGAGTGACGCTCAGAGGAGGAGGACGGCACCCCGGGGCGGTTTGGGACCGGCCGAGGCTGCGTGGGAAGGCGGTCGCGTGCGGGGCGAGGGCCACCATCGCCGCTTTGCGGCTTTAATTATTATTATTAGATCACTGGATACATTTATCACTCATACGTTTTGCATCTTTTAAGTAGTTCCCATTCCGACGGGGCTTGAGCGGGCCGTGACCACAACTTTACTACGGCATAACAGTGTAATACGGCACCTCCGCCTCCACATACACAATCTACACATCAAATGAAAGCTTAAACTCTCGTCTTTCTGATTCTGCAAACAATTTACACGCGCGATAATCACAGCGCGGACAGTAACGCCGTTTTTGCAGAAAAGAAAAAAGCTGCGATTTGACGTTCCTTACCTTTGATAGCTCTGGTGAAGTCAAATGTCCATAGTTCCCGGCAAGATTGGTCTCATTCTGTCCGGTACAGGTCCAGTAAATATAATCCAGTAAAATGATAAGGTCCACAACATGTGTTAGATCCTCCGTGGCAAAAATACAGCAATAAAGTCTTCCAAACGTGACATCCACGACGCCATTTTCTTCATTTTTATTGGTTATTTCAGGCAGAAGATACTTCAGATAGCATAAACTGTGCTATCTAATGCTAAACGGGACCCTTAGCTTTTGATTGACACTTCGTTTGGCCAATAAGATGGGGTTGGGAGGACACAGGACCCCTGTAGAGCCAATCATTGCCTCAGACTTCTCCACGTTTACGCACAAGTCTCGCCCCTCCTGTATGAACCAGTCACATTGCACGTTGTCAGTGATGGATTAGGCTTATAGCCAATGAGCAGCTGAAAAGAAAGAGCTATAGAAAGATATGTTTTTCTGCTGATAGGGCTTCCAGGAACTGCGCGTAACGCGGAGAAGCCGAGTGAAACAGCTCCGTGCGTAATTTACGCATAGTTTACGCGCTGCTGTTTTTGAGTTATAAACATGACACAGCGGATTGATAAGCATAAATACACACACTGAGGAGTTGGACAAAGTTTGTAAAAGCCGTGACTCGACCGAAAGTCAAACTTTTGCGATCCAGTTTGGGTAACGGGACTCCTGGCCACCGCGGACCCGGACATTTCCACGGAACGAACTTTCTCATAGGTAAGGGTTGTTTTAGTTTACACTTTATTGACATTGCGTGATGGAAATATAAGATGAGCTGACGTTAACATCTCACGTGTGCGCAGGACGGAGGCGTCTTGGACATCCAGTAAAGATACGGTTGTGCACGGTTGCGCACGGCTGTGCGTGTGGGGAGAGGCGTGGAGTAAGTGACTTCATTTTGTAAATATAGAATTTGATGTAATGTATTGTGAGTGAAGGCAGATAAATGGTGGAATGTTAGAATGAAATGTAATAATGAGTTGTGTATTTTACCACTACAACAATGGATCATAAGCATAGAATAACTTTTTTGTTTGTTCTTGATTTCACTCTAGACCTACATCAGAACCTGAGCTTGACCAAGAACCTGGTCCTTCCTCTTCAAAAAGGCCACAGATTGAGACAAGAGAAAGAACAGACAGATGTGCCGATACCTCCAGCCATCAAAGACTACAACAAGTATGTACACATAATATAATATTATATGACTTTATCCCATGTTGATTTCATACTTGTTTATTTCTAACATACTTGTGCTTTTCCTTTAGGTTCATGGGTGCAGTTGATTTGTCTCATGAGCTCATTGGCTTCTATGAAGTTTGTATGAGTGTTATTTTGCTGAATATTGTAAATATACATATCTTTTTGGCTAATACAACTTGTTTTGACTACTTTTTATATAAAATACATGTTTCATGTTTTGTTTTATGAGGTAATATACATTTTCATAACTAATCATGGCTATAAAGTGTGCAGCTGAAGAATCTCCTTGATGTAAGCTTTCTATAGAGCCCTCATTGATGTCTGTAGGTTGAAGCATTCCAAAGTTACTGCATTTTATCCATACGTTTTCCAGACATCTCCATTTGGATAGGTTTTGGATAAGTTTGGATAAATCAAAGTCCCTCTATAAAACGCCTAAATATATTTGCATAAAAATGAGTAGTAAATGCTCATTTTTACAGATAATCTAATCAGATTTGAAATATGAGAAGTCAACAAGATTTCCCATTGAGACATAATGTGTTTCAGGCCTCAGCTACATTCTGCAGCTTTCTTCACCCTTATAATCACAAAAAAAATTAGGCGAGGAAAAAAAAAACACATTTTGGGGTGTTTTCCAAAGTGTATATCTCCTCACAAAACATATTTACTGTGATTCTGACAACTGTGGGTAAAACTTTAGGGGGTTACCTTCCAAAAAAACCCAAACTTGAGTGTGTGACCCTTAGGATTCAATAATGGTAATCATTTTAATTTGGAGAGGTTAGAACACTGACAATTTCATCAAAATCACCCGGATTGATTTAATCTCCATCGGTTTAACATTAGGCTAATTGGAATACCACAATCCCAAGCTCTATAAGTAATGTGGAAAATGCATTTAAATAATGACATGTAAAAGAAGACTATTGTTTCCTTCCACCACAATTTCATTATTTTAGCGGCAGGTCCCTCCACAATGAAGCCATTATACACTGTTTTCTGCCGTCAAGTTTGCACTGACGTACATATCCTTTCTACCCTAAAGGGACAGCCGATCGATCCATCACATGACCTCACTTTTGACCCTTGACTTTTGCATTGTATTGTGACATCACCCGCTGTTCAGTGTTCAGCTCCAAGGCATTCCTGACTCCCATCAAAAAATTCTCTTGTCAATTCTAACATTGGACAGTCAGGAAAGCGGCGGATATCGTCACCACAAAACACAACACCCACGTAGCTTTGCACACTTTGGTTGTACAATTTCTCCAATTTTCAAACCACTAATTACAACGTGCATGACTGATCCTCCGCACGATGAAGGACAGGGTAGGTTTTTGTGATGTTGCAGAAAACTGACTCATATAAAAGGTTTACCACAGCAGCTCAGAGAGATCCGGAGATCAGACGGAACACGGAGGAGGTGTAACTGGATCCAGGGAAGTCCACAGGCGCAAATCCAGTCCAGTTTCATGCAACGCTGATGGAAAGAAACACTGGGCCTCTGGAGAGATGAGTAACAGTAACACAGAACTGATTTGTAAAAGGATTAGACACAGTGCGCTTCAAAGTCACTTACTTGAGATGGTTTACATGCAAATTATGAGGGAATGCAAGAAAGAGAATGATTTTCGCAATTTAGGGAAAAAAGTAGACTCTAAAAGATGCAACAAATACACAAAACAGATAATGTAGTTGTTTTATTTGTACTGATATTTATTTGTGGTTTTAAAAGAATTTATCAGCCTTTTTGGTATCATTACATTGATGGGGAACTTGTCTGAGTTTGCTAAAACATCACCGTAAAAAAAACTCATTTCCATGCTGATTTGATGACCGGAGCTGTGGCAAAAGTTCAGACTGGAAGAAAGCTTCACAATCTTCAGAAGTGCACTGTCTGCTCAGTCTATCCTCGCCCATTGCTCATTGCTCGTTGCCTCATGTTCAAGCCGCAACCAGTGTCAAGGCATTGGAGAAGACGAGGCCAAAACCCGCCCAGATTGAACAGATTATTGAAAACTGTTAGTTAATGTTCTTTGATAGTGCTACTTAGGATTGTACCAGTTTTTTCCCTCATTTATAAATGTCTAATATTCACTCGTTTGACTATGGGTTTCAAATATAGACCGTTACCATAGCAATTTAGCATTTATTTTTCTTTTAATAGGACGGCTGCAGCATGAAATGAGGGGCGAAAGAGTACAGACATTAGGCAATCAGGCCAGGAAGTGAACCCATGACGCCGAAAAGTAGAAAACATCTGTGCAATACCTTAAACCACCGCGGCACAAGTAAATGATTTCAAACCAAAACGTTACATCGTACTTCAAATCAGGAAAAAGTTATGTGTCCCACGTAGACTTAATAGTGGTGATGCGTAGACATTCTTTTATTCATTTTTTATTTAACTGAATGGCAGAATTATAAGGAGCACAACTGATAAAATGTGCTTTTTTTGTACGCTTTGTATGGTATAATGTAAACTGAAAGTAGTTTCTCCGTTGTTGCGCCGACTGTGCAGAGCTTAGCTAGTTAGTTATTAAGGTGTAGCAGCTTTTTCAGATTTTAGTTGTGTTTCGAGCTTTCAATTTAAATGACTCTCTCTCACGCCTTTTGCCACTCACTGCTAAAATTCTGAATTTGGTGACGTCATCTGCATAACCTCTATATTTAACAAAGTATAGGCCTTAGTACATCCTCACCATCGCCGCCACATCTGAGATACTTTATCCATAATTATATAAGTGCTCCCCCGTTTCCTCTCAGGTCTTCTGTTCTTTTGTGATCTGCTACTGTCTTTGTAACTCTAGCCTCCTCCTCTCGCTCCCCCAGGCCCCAGGAGCCAATAAAAGTGATGTAATGGGAAGAACAGATCACGATCCATCAACGTGGACCTGCTTTGTGGAGCCTAAACCCAACCGCACCTGCCCTGACCAGCGGACCTTCGTTACACCCATTAGCAAACGCAATTATAAACCATGATTATAGCTTAGTGGAAATACATCTGAAGCGTTGATATGTGTCAAGACTGTGGTTCAAGGAGAAGTTCTGAGACACCCACGAGGACGGACCACACTGAGAAATGACCTTGAGTTTGAAGGAGTTGTGCCAAAGCTCTCGCTGCGGTGTGTGAGCTAAAGACGAGCGGGGAGAAGATTTAGCTTATCGTCTTGGAACAGAAGGTCTCAAACTGGGGAGGCGTGTGTGGCACTGGGGATAGTCGGGAGTTTAGAGTTTTTTATTCAAGTCCTAGGTTATATGTTCATTATATTGAATTGTTTGACCTCTCTTTTTGTTATTATACAGTATTTATGTCTGGTGATGGTTTCTTACGGGTTTAAATTTGGTTCTTATTTAGACCTGGTTTAGATCTGCTGTGGTCTTTGGTGACCATAAGGGCGCATTCACACTTTCACTTTCATAGTCACCACAAAGTTGGGACCAAACCAGGACTAGAACAGGACCAAACAAGGACCAGAACAGGAGCAAACCAAGTCCACATAAGAGTTAAAATGGGCTAAATTTGGGACAACGTGTGAGCATCTATCTATATTTGTAGTTACAGTTTTTCAGCACAAAGTTATGGGAAAAAATGTAAAATCTTGTTTGTTGCAGTCCTTGAATTTGATAATGAAATGCCCAATACAAAAAAGGTGCACAGTGTAACTCTTCTGGTGGAGGGTCAGCCACATGCTCAGCTCCAGGCTATTCTTGTGCCTGGAATTTTCCACAGTTTGGCATCAATTTGAATTTATTAATTTGATCAAGGACAATGAACATTAACCTTATATTAAAAAAAAGATCTGTCATTTTATACATCTTCATAGAAACAAGCAGTTGGCACGACCTGCTAAAGGTTATGTTATCAAGGTGCTTTTGAGAAATAAAAACACTGTAATCGAATATGATGTGGCAAAGGACTATTGTGGTGTGGTATAAGGCTTCAAAGGTAGTTTTCATCAGATGGAAAAGGTTTGAGCAACTAAAATTATCAATGACGACGAGGACACCACACCAGAAAAGTTACACAGTGCACCTTTGAAAATAGTTCATACCTGTCTTTATAAATATGACAAAATATTAAGAATGCACATTGTTCAAATTGTCATTTCAATATCTGTGTGTTTTTGTTTTTTTACTGAAAACAAAACAAAACAAAGAGAGAACATACAGACATTTTACATAAGCCTAAACCATTTGGTCCAAAGTCTATCTATTCTGTTCATTTTCAAATTAGGTCCAAATTAAAATTTTTCCTATTTCCCGGAATGTCCGTTATAATTTTAGTCCAATCCTTGATTGTTGGTTCAGCTTGTGTCTTGGGCCTTCTTTCTTGCTGCCAGAATTAACTCAGACAGTAAGCATCCCATTCATTGAGTCCATGGTAGGAGTTTTGAGGCCCAGATACATGATTCTGAAGTCAAGTAAGATGTCAATGCTGAAAACAATCTGCAGAACTGTATTAATCTCAGTCAATATTTATGCACAGTCTTTCGCAATCAATGTATCATCTTTTCCTCAACACTTTTTAACAGTTTGTCTTGACCCCTGAGGCATTTCTTACAGTAAATCACACGACACACCCGCCTCCTGCACAGCTGTCATGGCGCCTCAAAGTGCAATAACTGGAGACGAGTGTCCGCCCCGCTCTCTGTGGACCGCCCCTCACAGCAGGTCGCCCTCTTTTGTCCTGGATTGGTGTAAGCTCCTTGTGTTTCTCTGTTGGGATAAAGAGAGCAGGGTGCCTCGCAGACATCTGTCCCGCTGATATGGAGAGAATGCATCTTGGAGATATGGATGTAATGCAGATTCATTCAGGGGTTTCTGCAAACCTCCTTCTGCCGAGGAC
The DNA here is from genome assembly GCA_019453435.1 of Rhinogobius similis. NCBI lineage: Eukaryota > Metazoa > Chordata > Actinopteri > Gobiiformes > Gobiidae > Rhinogobius > Rhinogobius similis. The sequence continues at coordinate 13,277,987 of CM033634.1, forward strand.
ATGTCAATATGTCTTTTACCTCCAGCCGTTCAGCTTATTGAGTTACATCGTGTAACAGAAGAAGCACACTGGCAGAAAATGTATAAACAGTGGCACAGGAGATAGAAGCACAGTAGTGATGTAAATATTAGATGTGTGTAGGATATTTAAATAGAAACAATTCAACGACAAGTTCATTTTGTAAATAAATGTTTCATGTTTGAAAAAGGTACCACTTTATAATAACTACACCAGCCTTAATAAAGCAAAGTCTCAATGAATAATAATTATATAGTTTATTAAGAATGATTCAGGCTTAGAGGTTAAGAAGTTACAAAGCCCTAAAATCTTTCTTCTATTCGTTTAATATGAATTAAGTCTTTGTTCATGCTTTTTTCATTCATTTTCTACCGCTTGTTCCCATTGGAGGTCATGGGTGACTGGAGCCTATCCCTGGGACTTTGGGCCTTAGGCGGGTTACAACCTGAACAGAGGCCAACTCGTTGCAGGGCTAATACAAGCTAACGCATGCTTTATCAAGGCTAATTAAAATGTTTTCCGAAAACAAATACCCAAACTTGTGAAAACTGTTCAATTACAAAACATGACATAAAACAGATCTTTCAAAATTGATTATACATATATATAATTTACTTATTTAATTACTTCAACTGTGAAGCGTCTTTAAGTGTCAAATATATATATATATAAAATGACAATTAAAGACGCTTCACAGTTGAAATAATTAAATTTGTCATCAACATTTGACATAGAACTGGCCCATCACAAAGCAATATCGTTGATCAGATCACAGCAGGATCCTGAGAATCTACATGGAGAAATATACTAATTTAAACCTCAAAATGAAACCTTCCCTAAAGTTGAGTCATATGAATAGTGTAGTTCGTTGTCTTGTTGACTCTTCAGTGCCATATATGGGACAGTTTCCAGGAGTTTGGAGTTTGGAGTTTGTATACACTCGCAGCTCATATTTATCATGAATGAAGGCTTGTACACATTCCTCCTCAAGGCGGAGAGGAAAGATGATATCAACAACAGCTGCCTGCAGTTACTGTGTGTTATATTTACTGAAGCTCCCTGTAAAACTCACTTACAGCTAAATGTTTGTGTTTAGACAGAGGCTTTTTAAATACGATTGCTTACGGATGGAGACAGTTATACGTCAGTTATTACATACACTTACAGCTGCAATGTGCAATTTTTCTGATTGAGGGTTCAATTATAAGTTCGTTTCACTGAAATATCGCTTTGTCTGGAATGTTTCACAATATGGCATTAAACGTTATCTTATCTCCATGGAGCTAAGTAGGTCACCACCGGGCCAAGTTATAAGTCAGATCTGTAAATTATAATTTAAAAAAAACACAAGATAGTTAAGTTCAATGCTCCATTCCAGATAAAGCAATAACATCTCAAACAACATCTGAAAACAAGCAGTTGACAAACTCCCAAACAGAAAAGTCAAATGGCAGGGCACTTTTATACTGTCCTATAGCAATGATTTACAATGGATAGAATGGAAACTTGTCCGTGTAGTTTGATGTCTTCAGTCGATAGTTGGTCTTACTTATTTATACAATGACAGAGCAGGTTCAAGGTCCAACCATTATAAAATTGTGAGTAAGCGAGTTGAGTGAAGATTGAGGAAAGACACTCAGCAAATTGTCAGAGCTAGTAATTGATCTCTCTACATTGAGACCAACTTAGAGCAAAACATTTGGCCCAACCTGTTTTCCATCCTGCAGTTACAGCACTTATCAAGAAGTTAAAGGAGTATGTACGTGAAGGAGTTTGAGCTGCTTGTCCCCCTTTTCATAGTTGCCAAAATAGCTAAGTGACGCTGGCAAATCCTACGGCTGTCACTGTTTAAGATACTAAAATTGCAGAAGGAAGTAAGTAAAGAGCATGAGAAAGAGCATGTGCAACGCTTGAAACCACTGCACAACCGACGAGCACAGAATGCATGTGTTTCAAAGTATTTCTGAGGAATAAAAACACCTCTAATTGAATAAATGCACCTTTAAAGAGGCTGTACCTGATTTTTACTGTTTTGAAACGTGAAAAACAGTTCATGTTCACTTCTTGCTTCTCTCAAAGGATAAAACACTATAAATAGATGCAGAGAAAACTTTGTGGTCTCATTTTCACTCAAATAGAAGCTTTTACATTCTATCTGTACTGGGGCAAGACATATTTTACTTTAATACATGCAAAAACTCTTGGACTAGTTCTGTTTTAAAATTCAAGTACAACCTCTTTAAATCCACAAATCCTGTTACCTATGTTACATAACCAGCCTGCCGAATACAAGAGCCCTTTCCCTCAGCAGCTTATCGCCCGCTCAGACACTCCACAACCTCGGCGCACCTGTCCAGTGGTGTGCATCAGATCTGAATATTGGGTCCAAAATAGCAACTGCGCCCCTGTTTTAAATCCTCTGTTTGTGCCACTGGATCACAGCGAAGGCCGTGGATGAGGCGGGGAGCAGATGCTGGCTCAGTGGCTGGTCTGACGCACTTCACAGCTGGCAGCTCGGGCGACGGCCAAAACGACATGTAACACTGACGATCGGCAGCTCAGCACCAGCCAAAACACAGGAAAACCTCTTTGATTTAGTTTCACTTTGAAATGACCTGAAGATGCCGCTGCTGTTCAGATGCCGTGCCAAATGAGCTCGCAGCTGCCAGGAAATTCACTGGCAATGAGTAGGTATAAAGTAAAATCCTTTCAACATCTCTGTCTAAATGCAAAGTAGGGTTGTTCAGTTCTGTTTGTCAAAATGCACAACCCAAGCTACAAACAAAGTCACAACAGCAGTTGACTTGGTGGGTGAAGTTGAAACAGTCATTGGTTAATAATAGAAAACCAGATTACATAAACGTTCAAAGGACTTTAGCAAATGGATAACTGTCCCAGAGAATCCCCTGTGCTTGACTCTCCTTCTTGGCAAAGAAAAACTACACAAAATCTGGTGGGAAAAAGTAGAAACTTCAGGGAGAACAAGAGTGAAGGAGAGATCCTACTCCCACGGACGGACAGGCTGCAGATGGTCCAGGACTGACACAGCCATTTGGAGCCAGAGCCACTCAGGAAGGAAGGAGACTCATCTAGTGTAGAGAGAGTTCCTCCAGGCAGATGAGGAACAGTTCATCTAGTGTAGAGAGAGTTCCTCCAGGCAGATGAGGAACAGTTCATCTAGTGTAGAGAGAGTTCCTCCAGGCAGATGAGGAAAAGTTCATCTAGTGTAGAGAGAGTTCCTCCAGGGGGATGAGGAACAGTTCATCTAGTGTAGAGAGAGTTCCTCCAGACAGATGAGGAACAGTTCATCTAGTGTAGAGAGAGTTCCTCCAGGCAGATGAGGAAAAGTTAATCTAGTGTAGAGAGAGTTCCTCCAGACAGATGAGGAACAGTTCATCTAGCGAAATGTCACTCAGAAGAGGCGGGGCTTATCAGCTCTGCAGTTTTGCAATGCAATGATGTTCTCTATGTTATAGTTCAATACTAAGTGGCCAAAAAGCATATGTCTTCTTTAACTCAAAGTGCATTTGTAGGGCAAAAGTATACAAGTATTTAATGATGACCAAATGATGAACTTTGATGACATATGCCAACTTTTCGTAAAACATAATAGCAATGTAATCCTGCAAACACACAATGACCTAAAAGATGTTTTATCCTTTACTTTAGTCTGATTACAACCGGATAGGAACTTCATTATCTCCAAAGATGAGGTCCAAAGTCCACAAAATAATATCAAGCATCTGTCAGTATTGAATATTGCAGCTGCATTACTCAAAACAAAGAAAGAAAAATGATGCAAATCCTCTTTTATTGTCTTTTTTCAGTAAGGCTATGTATATAAACCATATTGGTCTCCTCAAAATCTCTGTTAAAATATAAAATAGGATCATATGACCCGTATTGTTTAATTAAAGATATCAGATTAATGTCAGATCAGTAGCGTCTGCCACATCAATAATTAATTTTGTTTAATATATTTATTTATTATTTCAACCTTTATGTGATTAGAATTACATTTTTAAAAGTCTCAATGAACAAGGGAAATAAGCCTCTGACTGGACATGAAATTGAAAAAAAAAAAATGAAATGAAAAAATGACTAAACAACTAAAATAATTGTTAGTGACATCCCCATAGATCAATATTTAAATATGCTACAAATGTTAAATTATCCTAGAGCTATGGAATTCTATATATAAATAAAATGTAATATTACTAGGTAAAGCAAACAAATATAAACTGTGACTGTTTCCATGTTTGATCTCATTTCCCAACTTTGTCCAAAACATAAACACAACCAAATCCTGCAAACACACAATGACCTCTAAATGACAAGTTTTAACCTTTGCTTTGTGACTACTGACTACAGCCGGATAGAAACTACATTATCTCCAAAAACGAGGTCAAAGCTCTCCAAAATAATATTAAGCTTTCAATGTTGAACCTTACAGCTGCATGCTTTGTAAAACTCAAAAAAAAAAAGCTACACAGAAAATTGATGCAAAACCTCTTTTATTCTCATTTGTCAACCTAGCTATGAATAAACCATACTGGCTAACACACAATAGATGAGCTGTTAAATATTAATAAGTAAATCAATTTTGTGTTTAACTGCAAGAATTAAAGAGTTAAAAACATTGCTAGTGGCGAAAAGACAACCATTACTACCTTTAAAAGAAATGGGCTCTGTGCACAGCAGCAGATGGCTAAGCTAACCGTTTCTCAACAGCTAATGCTAACTTTTATTAAAGCGTAAAATATAACAAAACAATCAATTAAATTGTAAAATAAAAACTAAGTGATTGTTTTATTCAAGGTGCATAATGGTTAGAGCGGCTAGAGCTCCTGCCTCCCAATAAGGAGATCGTGGGTTCAAATCCCAGACCAGACCAACATCACATGATCTCTGTGGTGGAGTCTGCATGTCCTCCCCGTGTTACCGTGGGTTCTCTCCGGGTTCTCTGGTTTCCTTTCACCTACACATGCAAAGACATGACTGTGTAGGTTAATTGGCAATGCGAAAATGAATGTGAGAGTAAATGGTTGTCTGTCCTTGTCTCTCTTGTCCCAAAGTCCTAAACTTAACCAAATTATCTGCTCCTAACCTTACTCTATTTGTGAAAAAGAAATATTGTACAAAATTAAATTTTACTAGCATAGCCAATAATGCTAAGAGGTGGTCTGTGGCATAAGTGGGATGGGAAAAAAATGAAACACTCAGTAGGACAATGAGCTAGCCATTTTAAAATAAATAATCAACTGAAATTCTGTGCACAGACCCTATTCGGACATGATTTTGAAAAAACAAAAAAAACAGTAAATAAAAATGCTGGCAAAGCTAAATTAAATAAAGCATAGACACCAGTTTCTCTGTGGGGCTGAACTGTATTTACACAATAACCAAGCAATTCTGTATTCTGCCGTTTCTCGCAATCAATTATTCACAATGCAATCCACTTTAAGGCAGCTTGAAAACATTGAACGTATGAATGTATGCATGTGACAGAACGGCTCATCAGCAGACTGGGACGGGTCAAAACAATGTCAAGGATCCTTTCTGTGGGCTTTCTCCTGAACAAACTGCACTGGGATTAAGGCTGCAAAGACACCCTCACACAACCTGCAGGAGGTCACATCGTGGTCAGCGTTTGAGGCACTCGTTCACAGTGGATAAGACGTCCTGGAGGATGGAGTTTCTGTTCTCTTTGGAGATCTGAGGGAAAAAGAAAGATATGAATTAATTAGATAGACGCTAAATAATTCTGTGCATTGTGAGGAGAAATACATGTAGATGGCAGATTGACAGCATTTGCATTCATCTCAGTTTTAGTTCAATATTTTAGTGCTATTCCCACTAACTTTGTGAACCAACAATATTTATATGATTTAAGGAAAAGATTGTATTGTGATTTCTCTGAAAAATGGGACTGGAGCATAAAATTTTGAGAGAAAACTGAAATAAGAACTGCTAAACTAATACAGGACTCACGTACGTTTTTTTTTTTACATTACATAGCATTGTTCGTTATTATTACAAGAATATTAACATAGACATAAAAAATACAGTCAAATATAACATAGGAAAAAAGGTAAAATGATATGAGATAAAATAAAATAACCTACATTTTTTAATAATTCAGAGCAAACATTTTTAATTCTTTATAAACAGATAACAAGTGATTTGCTTTTTTACAGCTAGGAGGATGTTTTTTTTTTTTTTTTTTTTTTTTTACACAAAATTACTTCAAATTTGATTGTTTACACAAAGCTTTCAATAACTTCTAATGCAGCCTGCGCAGTTTCAGTTTCATATGTTGCTATTTCCATTCGATTGTGCAGCCCTAGTCTTTAGTACATTTTGTAACTGAATACGTGTTTTTGAGTTAATATTGTATAATTTTAGGATTTGCAATAATAAAAATTAGACTAAGCCTTAAATTATGTGGATAATTATGATTATTACACTGTAAAACATAGGGTCAATCTGGGTCAATACTCAAACACTATTATCTGCATAAAAATCAAACTTCATGTGCGCATGTGATATAAATAACATTATCTACAGACAGATGACTTTGAAAGCAGAATAAAGAGAAAAAGGACTATTTGTGTCTTCTAGTACAGTATTTGTATTGTTTGCTTGAATGAATGAATGAATGCTGTGAGCTTCTTGTGCCTTTTTTCCCAATGTGTTTTCTATACTGCAAACGGCAAATAAACTGGAACTGAAACGATTTACAATGTCTATGTTTACTTCTGTTAATGTACTT
>CM033634.1:13887276-14233415 GCA_019453435.1 Rhinogobius similis
GCAACTTTGAATGAACTGAAACAAATAGATTTAAAGGAAGACACAGCAGGCAATTCTTTTTTGTTTGTTTTTTGGTCAGTTTGCTCTCTCCACATAACGGCTTTCATGTGGAAACTACAAACTTGTCCAATCTGCTCCTAACAATGTTTTATTATTCCACTGAATGCATTTACTCCATAGAAGACCATTTTCTCCCAGAGACATAAAGATCAGCCCTTAAAGTTGCATCCACACACCAAACATTACAGCCTTGATGGAAAATACAGAAGGGTTTGTTGACGTCTGATTCTAAGCCTGATTTATTGAAATTGAACTAAAGAAATGTTGAATTTTAAGGCTCATTTTCAGTCAGATCTAGTTTACTCAAAAACTATAAGATATCCAAAATCCCCTCTTCACGTTTTTTGGTCTCTAACATGTGTACAAAATGAACCAAGACATTTAAACCTGGCCCTGTCCATTTTTCAGATTGAAATGTCCTGAATATGTGACATTTTGGCTGATTTTACACATAAAATGCCTAATTTCTACATGAAAACATGACTTGCAATACATTTTTTTCTTATGAGGGAAGTTTCAAATTGATATCTTTACATTTACGATTTTTTTTCTATTCACCTGCAGCATTCGCCTTAATGCTTTCTATAGGTTTCAGTTGTCTTCCTCCATTACTCCGTCCCCTGCAGCTCCGTCAGGTTCTCTGCCCTCCACATGCCCTATAGTCCCCATTATCCAGCTGTACTTAGTCTTTTCTCCATTTGCCATTGATACTATTGCCCTTCTTTGACTGCTAAGTGACCACCGCCGTCTGACCCTTGATAATAAATAGGTCATAGTTGACTGTTGAACATATTTCTCCGTCATAATAGCCCTTTCTAAACCCATAGTGCCCGCTCGGGGGGGAGGCTGCCGCGATGCCTTCAGGGACATGGTCTTTTCAGGACAAAATGCTGTGGTTTCCAGTGACTCTAAGGGCTCCTGTTGTGTGTCTTTGTGCAGGACTGAGACATGAAGGACAGCATCGCCAACAACAGCACGGCCAGCATCTCCCAAGCTCGGAAAGCCGTGGAGCAACTCAAGATGGAAGCCTGCATGGATAGGATAAAGGTAATTGTGCTTTTTGTATCATTTCAGACTTTGTTTAAGTGGACAATTTGTATTCTACTTTTTGGAGGTGTGCAGTTGTTAAACGTGAAAAAAAAAAAAAAATCTTAATAATAATGCTGGCAGTCCAAAACTGGTTTATTTCACTCTAAAAAAAACTTTTAAAAAAACAATAGCAAGTTGCAAATTGCTATCATGAAATAAATACAATGTGCCCTTAAAGTTTACTTGTAACCTGCAACATTTTTTTAACCTAATTATTAAAAATCGCACAACCAAATACGTCTAAATCTAACAACGAACATGACAAAGCGATGTTAAAGGTATAATCTTCAACTAAAACAACATTACAGGTACCACTTTATACATAATGACTACATCTAACTTAGCCCCATTAAAGCATGAGAAAATACTTAATTCATAATCAACCAATAGTTTATTAAAGATGATTCATGTTAACTACTTAATTAAGAGATATAGTATAATTTGATTTAAAAGTAGTAACTAAGCATGAATCATTCTTTAAAAAATCTATTTGTTCATCATGATTTAAATCTTTGTTCATGCTTTATTAAGACTATTTAAAGCGTTTCCTATTAGATAATTAAACGGCAGATATCTTCCCCTCTTTAAACATTTTGTGCAATCAATGATCCAAACTAAATTTGTTGTTGTTTAGTCTGACATCTCTCCTGGGTTTAAGATTACACGCATCAGTTCACTCCAGCCAGTTGTGACGCTCTGCACACTTTGGTTTTTGCACAGTTTAAGGCACATGAAATGAGGAAATAAGATGGAGATATTAAGGTTTCTTTTGTTTGCGATGAGGATAAGATTAGAAGTTATGAATACACCCAATGGAGAGTTCATTTTGGAGATAAAGTTAGAGAAGTGTGATAACTTTAGGCTGCTTTTTGGTCCTGGTTTAGCTCTTTAGTGATTTAGACCTGGTTTTGTCCTCTTCTAATCCTGCTTCAGCCCTGGTTTAGTTCCAGGTTTAGTCCTAATAACGGTTTTGATGAAGACCAAAGAGGAGATTTATGGATGTAGTTTAAAAGGACATGAAGTCGGTGAAGAAGAAGAGATTGATAGATGATTTACTGAAGTGTAAATCGAATTTTTCTGCATTGCGATCGCACGTGGATTTGTAAATTAAGTTTTAAAATATGATTCAGTTCACAGTGTGCATTTTAAACACGTCCATGAGCCGTAATATGAGAGAAGACTGAAATATGCACTGCTAAACCTATACAGGGATTCTTTACAAACAGAACAGTTTGTAAAGATTTAAACTACAGCGTAAACCATCCACCCCTAAGTTGATTTTGTACATTTTATTTTATTTACCAAAAAACTGCTTCCTCTGTGATTTGGTAGCTGTTCCAATTCAAACAGCAATTTCATTTGATTCCATTTGAGATTTCAATGCAGCTCTGTTGTAGAGACAAATCTTTGTGCATTTATTGTAACGGTATAACAGCCCGACCTGCCTGTGCTTTGCCTATTATACTATAAAAGATGTGTAGTCTGCAGGGTTGCCAGTTTTTAAGGGAACAACAAGCAACCAATCGTTTGAAAAGCAGCCCATAACAAGCGTCCCATGCAAGATCCACAAAAATAAGGCAAATAAAAAGTTCTATTTCACCGATGAACTTGCGCTAATGAGATGCACACGTGTTTAATTGCATATTTTACATTAATAATGGCCTTAAAACATGAACAGCCTGTGTTTCAGAATCTATTTACACAAAACAGAACTGAAAAAGTCTAGAAATTTTCTCTTTTATGACGTGAAAGTGGCAAGCACGAACCAGCAACTCCCAAAATTTGCAGTTAACTTTCCAAAATTGAAGCGCAAAGTCACTGTAAAGACCGTCTTTTGCAACGATGGTAGTCTGAGCCCCGGATTGATCTAGTTCAAAGTTCAAGATGAGTGTGAAACGTAAAACAAAGGAAAATATATTTAAAAATGAAATAAAATACAGAGCCGATTAACTTGTTATGTATACTGTATGTCACGGAAATGAACAAACTTCATTGCACGGCTCTGTTTGAGTTTGACCTGATAAACAACGGAGGAAGTGGTGACCAGACCGGGAGAGCTTTTGTGTCGATAGAAGCGGCCCGGATCTATATTTGCCCACCATCTTGTGCTTCTGTGCTCGCTGTGAGTCGTGAGAGCGGGGAGTTCACCGGGGGAGCTGACCTGATCTCCTCCTGACAGGCTTCACCTCCGCAGCAGACACTGACCCTACACTTATCCCTCCGTCCGCCCCACACCGTCTCAAACTGTCTCCTGCTGTCACACCGAGTCCACACAGAGTCAACAGTGTCTCACAGCGGGACGTCCCACTGCCCTGAGTCACAGCGCTGTCCACTGCTGCTGACACACACTTTCTCCAAGTCTTTGTCAAGATAATTTAGCATTTTGTTAACCCAGCAAAAGACTTTTTACTCTGTTTTTTGTTTGTTTTTTAACTTTTAATTAGCTGCTTTTTCATTTAACTACTAACGACTTTAACTTCCACAACTATTTATCTATCAGGCCAGTGTTTCCCAATCAGTCTTTTAGAATGTTTTGTTGGATGATGTTGACGAAAATATAGTTAAAACCAGGACATACAGGGACAGGTCAAATTGTAATAATTGTATCTCAGGACAAAAAGGACTCATGCCAAAAGACTGTGGCATTAATAAACCAAAATGTCAATAAACAATTACAGATAACACACTTTATTTGTAAGTATTCTCTATCTAGAAGCCTTCAGATACTCTATTTCAACCTTTATTTGGTTCAAAATGTATTTTAAAAGCCTCAAAATACAATAGAAATAATAATTTGACAAGTTGACTGATAAAATAAAAAAATAAATGTTGAACAGTGGACTATTCTAAAATAATGGTTAGTTGCAGCCCTAGGGAGCCACAGACTACACGGCGGATCACAATGGTAATAGTAAACGCATTGATTTTTTTACGTCGTGCTTTTGTATTATATTTACTTCGCCTGTTGCCGTGAGCGACCATGGGACAAACAAAGATATTACTGCTGAGCTGTGGCCGAGTGGAGAGTTTGCTTCTTTCTCCCGGTAAAATCCCAAGATGGCCCGGTGGCACTGAAGGCTGGGTCAAATGCAGAGGACAGATTTTCCTACGGGACAATAAAGTGTGACCGTAATTGCCATTCGGTGCCAGTGGCCTCTCTGTTGACCAAACACACAACCACAACATATTATTTGTGAATCAGCATCCGTGTTATGACTGTTATCACTTCCCTGCTGCTACACCCTATAGTGCTATGCTGCCATGACAACAGCTACCGCATTACTCACTTAAAGTCTATATTATGACAGGTTTTCATGTTTTTCTAATTGTTACTTAGTTTGGTGGATGGGACCTGTGGTCAATAGTATTTGCTGTAGTTTTACATCTGTGAAGTTGCCGTTTGTGAAGAAATATGGGAAAATTGAAGTTTAAATTGACAGAAAGTAGCGCTGAGTTGTCATGTCATCAATAGGCGACGTACCAAAACCATATGGTCTCTGAAAATACAGGGACACATTTCAGCAGCTGACAGTTTAAACAGTCATTCAACAAAATAAAAGCGTTATTAGGAATTATTTACGTTCAATTCCGAACTTTTGTGTAATTTATTTGGATTTTGGTCCCTGTTTACAGTGTGGTTGCTAGGTAACAGTTGTGGAATTACTTCTTTATCTCACATCTGCTGCCCATGTCCAACTAGGAAGTAACATCATTTTTTACAAAACTGGGGACAAATAGGCAAAATGCTTCAAAATAATCATGTTTATTATGTTTTAGTGAAGGTATACCTTTAATGCACTTATGACTGGTTAGTCCCAGGTTGACAATTTTGGTGATATTTATAATTTTCTTCCTGGTTGGACATGAGCAGCAGAAAGGTAAATCTATAACCGTTACCTAGCAACCATTGTGTAAACAAGGGCCAAAATTCATATTAACTACACAATAGTTAAGATTTGACAAATAATAAAACCTGATAACATCTTTCTTTTGTTAAATGATTGTTCAGGATCTCGGAAAAATATGTTACTTGTAAATTGAATATGTATTTTCGATGAAACGTCGCTTATTGATGATTCTGCCATAGAAGTCTTCCTGTAATTTATCTTTTTTTTGACAAACTGATGCAAAACTATGATAAATATTTACCGCTGGTTCTATCCCACCGAACAATGTAACAATTAGAAAAAAACACGAGAACCTGCTCGTGCACTTTAACATTTCGAAACAACCATCACCACAAGTTGAGTATGTCTTTACTTCACAATCCAAAGAGTCCTATCATCAGAAAACGCTTGCTTCACAATTTTACAAAGCTAACATTTTGACTCTCCAAACGTTTCCCATCAGTATAATTTGGCTGCCTCGTTCCATTGCCGCCTGGTCATCTCTTGCTGTCTCTGTCACATTAAGGTCAGTGGCCTGTCTGCTCCTCTCAGGTTTCCAAAGCAGCGTTATGTTGCTAAATTTAAATCCAGCTCTTCCTCCGATAATGGGGGCGAGTTGTTGCATTATGGCCCTCAACCTTTAGTCCAACAGGCAGTTTACTGTGTCATTATCAAACAGCCCTGGTTACATATTGACTCAAGGCCAATCTAGACCCTTTTATTACAGTTTTAGTGAGAGAAAGCTTGTGTAAATATAGGCATGCAGTCAATCTATTGATTTTGTGATATTATCTGAACTCAAATATACAAACACCTGTGAAAATAAATCTGGTTCTGCTCTAAGGGACCATTTTCCGGCTGTACTGTGTCATTAAGATAAAATATGATTAACTATTCTCAGAGGATTGTTTAAATGTGGAACGTACATTTTACTGCTACAATTCAATATAGTTTCCTCTCATAAATGTTCCTTGAATTATACTTTTCTTGTCAGTGAGTGAATGTTGTTTTTAGGGCATAGAGTATGTTGTAAAAGCAGCTCTTTGTGTCAGAATCAGACCACTGTCACATCTAATTATAAACTTTTATGGATCGCAAAAGTGGAACAAAGAACTCGATACGTTGCTGCTTCGGGATGAGAGTGTGTTGGTTTTACGGTGCTTTGCTCACTGTTTCACTTCGCCGTCTGAAGAAGCTGTTCTAAAGCCGTGATGTGCCTGGAAATCCATACATGTGAATATAAATGATGTGCTAAAAGGTTTATCAGGGTCAGGAACGGGTTTGATTTAAGTACATACTTCCTCCTTTTACGTTTGAAAATCAGAAATGGGTTTTAATCCAGGAACGTCTGAATTATTGTTGACTGTAATAAGCAAATGAGAAGGAATTTGATGGGGAAATGAAACGTAACCAACGAAACCAACACGATCTCTCTGGGTGGAGTCTGCATGTCCTCCTCGTGTTACCGTGGGTTCTCTCCGGCTTCCTCCCACCGACCAAAGACATGACTGTGTTCAGGTTAATTGGTAACTCTAAATTGGCCGTAGTGAATGAATGTGAGAGTGAGTGTTTGTCTGTTAATATATCTGTCTCTGTCTTTGCTGCGACGAACTGTCCACTGTCCAACCCGTGCCCCGCCTAAGGCCCAAAGTCACTGGGAGATGCTCCTGTCACCCGCGACCCCTAACAAGCGGTAGAAAATGAATGAATAATTTAATAATAGAATATTTGCTGCATGGGTTCCAAAACATGCCAAGTGCTCAGCAAAGAAGTTTTTGCCTCACAGTTGCATTGAAATTACATGAAAAAGGTATAAATTGAGTGTATTTATTTGATGAAATACTCTTTTTGTCCGTAAATGTATTGCACTAAGATCCTAAAATAGCTTCACTTTAGCTTCATCTGGTCAAATTTATTAAAAATGTTGACTTTTGTGTTCTAAATAATGAATCTATTAATTGAAGGAATAATCTCTAGACTAATTGATAAGCAAAATGATCATCAGTTGCAGCTGTAAAGTGATGGGTATTTTTGTCACTGTTTGTTATTTACACCTTGTTTACACTTAATGTGCCGTGGGTTTGTCTGCTGTACTGTGGTGCGTTTAGATTTCTTACAGATTTGAGCTCACTATAAAAGCACACATTGAGTTTATTCACTGGAACTCTTGTGGGACAAACTCACATTTGGTGTAAACCCGACATTTGTCCTGAACTACCTCAGAGCTGTGTCCAGTGGGTTAAGGGATTAAATACAGGAATGCAACTTTCACCCTCATATAAAAATAAATAGATACAATTCAATTCAATCCAATTCAATTAATACATAGAAGCTCAACACTCTCTTTCATAAAAAATAATTACATATTTCTTCTTTTTTACTTTTTAATACTACTACAAACTAGAAAAGGTAATATGTAGATGACTTAAATTATGAATTTATTCTTTTGATTTGAGTAGATTCAGCATGTCAAATAATTTTCTATTAATTCAAGAAACATAACTTTTTTTTTTTCAACTTTTATAAACAATACGTTGTTTTTCTTATTTTAGGGACAAAAAGTCTTGTCCTATTTGTGCATAATTTTACAAATCTAGTCAAATCAAGATACATATTTGTAATTTAAGTCATTTTAACTTGTCTAAATATTATTTTTTGCAGATGGTGGTAAATCAATTCTGTGGTTTCTACTGTGTGTTGGGTCTGTAAATGCATTATTGAGTTATTAAACAGTCTTATACAACTCAGAGCAGCCTTATGATGTCAATAAAGGGCACCATTACAAGAGATAAATAATAAATAAATATGAAGTACATTAGCTGATGAGTTATGTGGCGATTGTTTCAAAGTGCATTTAACACTGCACTTTCTGAATCACTAAGTGTGTGTGCGTGTGTGTTTGGCGCATGTGTGTGTGTGTGTGTGTGTGTGTGTGTGTGTGTGTGTGTGTGTGTGTGTGTGTGTGTACACACACACACACACACACACACGCACACATTATACATGCACACACATTATATCATTATCTGCACACTGCAGATAATGATATAAGAAAACAGAAAACACTGTAAGTTGCCAGATCCTGTAACCAAATCACGTAAAAAATAAAAAAAAAAACACTAAATCAGTGCAAGTGCAGCCTCTGCAGCTCAGGAGGGGATTCTGGGAAGTCTGAGCTGAACACGAGGCATGTCCTGTCCATAACCTGAGAGTAAGAAACCCTTGTATGTGTCCTACCTGCAGGTTAACACTCTGGCAAGAAAACATTCAGTTGTGATTGTAGATCTTTTTTTAAACCAGTAAGACCACGCATGTCATGACATCATTTTAAAAATTGCCTAGAGTGAGGTCTGTCTTCAGATGTAAAATGGCAAACTCTGAAAATTATGGGCAATGGGGTTTTTTGTTTTTTTTTTGGAGGAATAAACACTGTGAAATAGACATGCACATTCAAAGCTACATTGTCCACTTTAGAGGAAGGTGTTTGGGAGTTATTGATAAAGTAAAGGGTTGCTCCTGCCGTTTGTGTAATGCAGGGCTACACTGCAGTTAATAATGTCTTTCTCACAGACTTTAGTTCAACTTTAAAGATGTGATGTTGACAGCAGTCTCCCTCTGATATTCACTATCAATAAACCTTAGACCTCTTCTTCTTCCTCTTGTTACTTGGATCTCTTCTCGTTTGTAGAACTGTTACATGCAAATCACAGACACAAAGAGATGTCCCTTATCTTTCTTGTATAAAAGTAAGACAGACGATCTTGTGTTGTGCTTTTGCTTTGTTGTGTTCTGTTCTTTAAGTCGCTGTGTCCTAATTATCTTTATGGCCCACTTAAGCACATTAAGTCCTACATAGACTCTGCTGCACTGGTTCTGGATTCTCATTATTATACTTTGGCCAGTTTTGGTTTAACACTCGTGCAGGGGAAATACTCTGCTCAGGAGATTTGATCCTGCTTTAATCTACAGGTCGACTGCTGTTGTGTCCATGAGCAACCCACCTTGAATATGCATGAAGCTGTTCTGTGAGTGTGAGTTGTTGATGTTTGGAAAGGCCATCGTCGTCACCACCAACCGAGGAGTGAATAGTCGGTGTCCAGCATTATTTGAGGTTCTAGGTTGTATTTTTGGTCCGTTTTCTCAGCTGTTTTCTTTTGATTTTCTCCAATTTTTGTGTTTTATGAACTGGTGAATCTTAAATGCATCAAGAATTAGGAATTAATTGTATTGACTGGTTGTTTTCTGTGTGTATCTGTCACTTGTGCTTTCATTGGCCACTGTCTAAGGTGTATGTGATTGGTTATAATGGGCTCTAAACAAAGAAAAAATATCAGTTGTCCCTTCGATTCTAAAATTGAAAGCTTGACTATGGAAAAATCAATTGTCAACATACATTTCTATACCACAATGATAATTAAAAACCTACATTTTTCAACAAAAAATGTTTGTTGTAAATGCTTCAGATAAGGATAAAGCTATTCAAAAAAGGCAAACTTGTTCAAATGAGAATAGTTTTCAATACTAGTTAAAGTATCGATTAGTGTCTGGGTATTGATTTTTTGACAGCCTTTAATGCCACAACATGTTCAAATGATATTTACTGCATTTATCAATTTACTTTCAATGTTCTTCCCATAACTTGTGAGAACTCGTGCCTCTCCGGGATAAATGTAGAGGTTTGGGCCTTGTAAAAGATCAGGAATACAAATAAATGAACAGTAAAATAAACAAACAGTGCAAGAATCCAGATTTCAAAATAGTTTCAAGACATCCAAAAGTTGTTACACGGTCAAATGAGTTACTTTGGTGACATGAAGAAGGGAAAAAGTAAAGTTTAATCATGTGTAAGTCACAAACAAATGAAACTAAACTAAAATATGAATGTTATCTGTGTCAAATAGATCTTGGAGAAAGCAGCAGTAACATTTAAATTGACAGTTCATTTCTCTTTAAAACATTGTTGCTGTTTTTGAAGCCAATTATTTTTTGCTTTTATCACTGAGCGCACAAATGCATTGACAGAAGGAGGTTCATATTGTATTCAGAATCGGAAAAGTATAAAGTTTGTCCCATTGGAGTCAAGCAGGGATTAAAGCCGGCGTGTGATGCTGATTTGACATTCATTTTTTAAGGAGGTTAAATTGTGTGGCTCTGCAGGTTTCTCCTTCCAATCACTTCAAGAGTCCAGGCCGGGGCGTTTGACTTTGAGGTGATGGAAATTAGTCACCTTGGCAAAAAGATAGAAGGAAAAAGAAAGAAGAAAGACAGGCAGAATGGAAAGATGGAAGGAATTAAGGAAAAGGGAAAGAAAGAAAGAAAGAAAGGAATAATGAAAAAAGAAAGAAAAAAGGAAAGCAAGGACAGAAGAAATTAAGAAAGAAAGAAAGAAAGAAAGAAAGAAAGAAAGAAAGAAAGAAAGAAAGAAAGAAAGAAAGAAAGAAAGAAAGAAAGAAAGAAAGAAAGAAAGAAAGAAAGAAGGAATGAATGAAAAAGGGAAGAAGGGAAGGAATGAAGGGAGAAAGAAATCAGGAAAGTAAGAAAGGAAGAAAGAACGAAGGAGCAAGGAAAGAAGAACAAAGGGAGGGAAGGAAGGAAGGAAGAAGGAAAGAAAGAAAGGAAGCAAGGAAGGAAGAAAGGAAGGAAGGAAGCAAGCAAGGAAAGAAGAACAAAGGGAAGGAAGAAAGGAAGGAAGGAAGAAAGAAAGAAAGAAAGAAAGAAAGAAAGAAAGAAAGAAAGAAAGAAAGAAAGAAAGAAAGAAAGAAAGAAAGAAAGAAAGAAAGAAAGAAAGAAAGAAAGAAAGAAAGAAAGAAAGAAAGAAAGAAAGAAAGAAAGAAAGGAGGAAGGGAGGAAGAAAGAAGAGTGTATTTTCAGTCTGAATTTTGGTATGATTTTTTGTGGAAATTTTAAAATGTTGTATGTAAATGTTCATGCACTGTGTACTGTAATGTATAGTTCTGCTGCTTGTCTCCATGGACGTTATAGCTTTGCCTGAAATGTTCCACAGTATCGATACAGTCTAACAGATCTCTGTGGGGAAAGTAATCCATTCATTTCAATGTAGAGGAGCTGCTCCGTCACTCACCGTTCAAGAACTACAAGAGCAAACGCCAACTTTAGGACTTTTATTGTGCCAAAACCAGACACGAAGACATGGAGGAGAATAAAGTGATTGAAATTTGTCTATTTATCCAAGAAAGCTAATGGCAGCTGCGGGCTGAATGCTACATCAGTGCTAGCGCCGCCTGCTGTATTTGCTGTGTAGAGAACAATCCTTTACTTTTCTGTGGTAACAATAGTCAACAACATCCATTAAGACTGGACTGGACTTGATTTAGTTGAACTTAAATTACAGGAAATGCATTAGAAGAGTGAAAAAAATCACATTTTCTGTTGAATCAATGGAGAGTGCAACTGTATCTATGACAGTAAATGGATCCATCCTCCATTTAATCAATTATTGCTGTTTTATTGTTTAAAACACCTTGAAAAACCGAAAAATAAGCCATAAATCTGACCTGAAATGATTAATTCCATACAGTGAAATATTCAAAAACATCTCCTTTGATACAACCAGATAGAGTAATGTGGCTGAAAAGTTATGCACATTTATAGAAACTTAAGAAATAATTAAGAAACTAAAGCTATTACCAGTTTAGTCTTCCAAAAATGCCAACTTTATGCATTAATATTGGTTTAGCGCTGGTTTAGTCCATCTTAAGTCCGTGTTTTGTTCAGACACATTCGTCATCTGGGATATGAAATACATTCTGTAAATTATTTCCATCTAAAGTCTAATTAAAATGCAAATATGTGTGATTAATTTCCGCTGCACACTTTTAATACAGCACTGGATTAAGTTGAAAGTTATTAAATGGCTTGTTGTTTGGGTTTTTGGTCCTTGTTGAACAGTCTTTTCTAAACTTTTGACCTGTTGAAATGAAGCGTTGACCCGTTCTCAAAGGTGGCTCTGGACTTTTCTCTCACAGATTGTTTCTCTGTGGTTTGTGGAGGTCATGGAGAGGTCATGGAAGAAAAGTGGAAGAAAGCGTTGACCAGAAAAACAACAATTCTTTACGTTTGACATCTTTATTGCAATCAGTTGTTGGCAAGCAATGTACTCAAACTTGTTCAGATTGTTTTGTGTATGGCGAAGTTTTTGGCTGATTTTCTTCCATAGATTGTGGTCAGAATAAGCTTCATAAAGTAAAAACACGTTGCCTTCACAGTATTTCAGTGCATTTTCATCCTTTGGTAGGCTATTTATTTAACCGCTACTATGTTTTTGGGTTGGCAGTATATTAGATTATAGATAATTATTTTTATAGATGTTGTTTTGAAGATATTTTGATTTTTGAATATCAGGTATGTTGTTTACAATAAAAAAATAAATAAATAATTCAAATGCTGCAAAAAAAGAGCTAATTAAAATGTACACCAAATGAATGTGCTGTAATCTTTCAAACAAAAGGGTATAAAGTGATAATTCTGCACATTTGTAGGTGATATTACTGTCCTTTCGCATTCATTTCTATCTAAACTAATGAATTGAGCACATTTCTACTTGTGTATTGAAAGTAACTAATTACAAATACTCATGTCACTATTTGAGCTGATTTTGGAGTAATTTCTTTGAGTAGATTTCTAAACCTGTATGTATTTGCATTTGAGCATAATTCTAGAATGTCATTGAATTTCATTACATTAAAAATAATTTGTTATTGAGTAAAGCACAAGCCCAAACGTCTTTCATTGATCAAGTTTTGTATAAAATGCTAAAATTGCATAAAAAACAAACAAGTAACTGGCATTTAAAGCATCTTTGAGTGTCTAAAAATGCGCTATGTAAATTCAATAAATTATTTCCACCACTGCCTGTTGTCCACCTTTACATACAAGGACTGGTAAAAATGTATAATAACTACACTTAATTCTGCCTTAGTAAAGCATGAAGAAATACTTACTTCATAGTGAACAAATAGTTTATTAAGAATGATTCAGGCTTAGTAACTACTTAACTAATACTCTAACCCTAATTCCTAACCCTTAACCTTAATTAAGTAGTTACTAAGCCTAAATCATGCTTAATAAACTGTATGTTCATCATGAATTATGTCTTTGTTCATGCTTTGTTAAGGCAAATTAAAGTGTAGTGATTATAAAGTGGTACACAAAGGATATCTGATGTAACTGGACTCATTACAATTCTCTTCTAATTTACCCAATCATCAGAAATCTTTTAAACCAAAGTATTGCTGATGCTGAATACATATATATCTGTTGTCTCTAAGCCATGAATTGGTCTTGTCTTCGCTCCCTCGCTCGTGACTCCGCTGCAGACGTTGTAAACGGCGTTCAGAGTTAAACCATCAGTGTTTTAGATGAACTTCTTCAGACTCATTTGCCTGATGTATTCTTCTGGGACAGAGATCAGATGGCCCTGTTGTCCGCACTGTTCCCATGATGCCTCGGTCCCAAAGACACATCTGCTCCTCTCGCTCGCCCCTCTCTCCCCTCTGTCCTCTGTCCCATAAGCCCACTCTCCGCAGTAAACCCTCACGACGTCTTCAGCGTGACTTTGAAAACTGTGACATTTGCATAATATATAAGGACCTAATGAGAGAAAGAACATGTTTTAAATAATTGATCAAGTTTTCCCTTGACACCTCTCATGCAGTTTGTTCTCGTAGCCCATTGCACCTGGCATGAATAGTGCAAAAACTAAATAAATACAATTATTAACAAAAATAAATAAATAAATTATTATGGTTCCACACGTTCTTTAATCATACTTGCATCTGTAAACCCAATGATTGTTTTTAGATTGATTGTTGAAGGAGACCTTGGCTAATTAGAGCTTGTCTTCTAAGAAAACAAAAATGTTAAATGTGTCTAACAGTACGGCCCGTCTTGCCTAAAAGCATGTTGTGTTCCTGACAGTTGCCCGAGGCAGAGGCACTGTCTCAGTGTAACGCCACAGGGCCACAGACCTCAGCCATGAACTACATCCAGAAAACACAAGTCTGTGACTCATTTAACTGCTGTGGAAATGTGGCTTTACAATTAAAGGTACACTGTGTAACTTTATTGGTGGAGGGTCTGCCTTATGTTATTTATTGAGGTCACCTCTCCACCGATCTGATCTGTAACTTGGCCTGTGACGTCACCTTCTTGTCTCCGTGAAGACAGACAAGTTGAATGCTTCACTGCGGAACATTTGCCTGTTCTTCTGCAGCTCTCTTGTCTTTGTGCAGTGATTTTTTGTGCTCTGTGTGCATGACACGTTCCCCTTGAGGTGATTTTCATTCATTCGTGCAATTACAACTCCATAGAGATGAGCAGGTGGCACACCCTCAACCAGAAAAGTTACATTGTACTTCTTTATTCTTTATTCTTCATTATTAATGTTTCCTGCTAGCATTGAAACTGTAACATACATCAAATGTTTGGTCAAAAGTTACTCTGTACTGGAGTAAATAATGATGTAGTTGAGTTGAGTTGAGAATTATATTTTATTGTAAAGATACTGACTTGAGTTCAGATTATTACTTGATCCCCCTCTTCTTATATTATATGTATTTTCAATGCTTTGACCATATATATTCCCTTCTGAATCAATAGTCAATCTTGTCACTCAGTTTAAAATGTAAATCTTTTTAAAGCACAGTATCCAGACCTGATCCACCTCAGAGTTTTTCACTGTGGTGAGATGAGGTGATAAAGTACATCCTCAAGTCTTCTTCCCCAATTTTATATTTATGTAAAGATCAATGGTTTTCTATTAAATGCATTTCTATACCAGTAATGTTAAATGTAGTCCTTGAATTAATGAAGTTTCAAATGAAGATTCTTTCAGGCCACATGAATGCAGAACTGAGTGACTATCAATCAGTTATGAATAAAACTAACTTTGAATTAAGTGTATATTAGTGTTGACATTAATGAGAAGGACCAGGAAATATTCCGAACATAACTCTGGAAATAGAGCATGTTTATCAGAGGAGTTGTTTTGGAGAGAGCGGAGAGAGCTTTGCATTTTGGTCATTGGTGTTATTTCACAATTTAAATACAGTGTGTCATGAAAATTACTACATTTTTAACAGAACATCTTAAAAATGTAATTATTTGCTTTGGATTAAAAAAAAAATCAGCATAAATTGAGATTTTAAAAGAAGCATTGAGTTGTAATAGTAATATGACATAATTAAAACAAACAGACTAACTTCAAGTCCACAATGCTCAAAGGACTATTAAAGGTCCCATAACATGCAAAATCGACTTTTCAGAGGTTTTAACCTTCCTACAGTGCTATTTGGGCCTCGTATGTGTGCCCAAAGTGGTTTTTTGATTGATTCCCGCATGTTTTACGCTAGAGAACTGTCTTTTTTGTCCCCCTCGGCTGAGCAGGCAGACGGGGGCTCATCCCATGGATGACGCGCTTCCCATGGATGACGCGGTGTTTAAGCCACGCCTCCGGGAAGCGCAGAATAAAAACAGCTAATGCTAATGCTACACAGTAATTACACGATGGATACGACAGATCGAAGAGTTAGCTTGTTATTTACCAAACGGCAGCGTCCGTCGTCGAGGTACTGGAGCACGTCAAACTCCAGGTCAGATCCAGGACGTAGGACTCAGCACGACGCACCGTCAGGAGGAGAAAAGGTTTATTCCTGTGTTTGTGTATCGCTGTTTACCGGAGCACACGGCGCATGCGCACTATCTCCGCTCTAGGCTTCGGCACGAGTTGGGCGGGGGAGGCGCGCGAGTTGGGCGGGGGAGGCAGCCTGCTCTCTGTTCGGGGGGGTCAGATCTCAGAGTGAGCCGTTTGCTTTTGCAAGGAGGGGAGCCAGTCCAAGAGATGGTTGTTTTTTGGAAACTGTTATGTTATGGATATTGCACAACGCAAAATTTTATCAACAAAGCCCTTAGAATAGACTGTGTAAAGGGGAAAATAGCAGAATATGGGACCTTTAAGAGGTTTTTAAATGTATGGTGGTGGCATAACTGGGGACAACTGTTCATTTTTCAGTGACATAACCCTCACATCAAACACATCCTTCACCGTTTACCCCTCTCTTTTCTCTCTGCCCCGCTCAGGTGTCCAAAGCGGCGGCTGACCTGATGGCCTACTGCGACGCCCACATACGCGAGGACCCCCTGATCGTCCCCGTGCCCGCGTCGGAGAACCCTTTCAGGGAGAAGAAGTTCTTCTGCAGCATCCTCTGATGGGCCCTCTCAGTCCAGGAGGTCCCGCGGTGCTCCTCTGTCGTCACCACACCTGAAGCCACTGGCCTTTTCGCTGTTGAGATGGGTTGAACCAGGCAGACTGTGTGTTGTTGCGCGGCTCTGTCCCGGTGGCTGAAGGGGTTTTTTGGGGGGAGTCGGCTACCAAACCTGGCAACCCGTATGAGCGTACCATGTCTTGTTAAATAGGTTTGTTAATGCTTTGTATTAGAGAAGCCTTGCTCAGTGCTTAATGAGAAGATGTTTTTGTTAACTTTTTTCTTGTGCTAGATTTTGCCTCAGGACTCACAAATTTGCCCAAATGTCTTTAAATATTGACTTCCTTTTCGTTTATCTGCGTACAATTCAATATCTCCCCTTGATTAAAAACATAACGCTCGTTTATTATCACTTATCTACATTCAAGCCACGGAAATCTAAAGTGCTGCAGCAATATGACACTTCATAATTGGTGTTTTTAGAAATTAACCTCCAAAGTTATTGATAATTAACCTTCTCACTTTAGTAAAACAAGCAGTCAGATTCAATCAGATCAGTGTCGAGATGTAACTGTGCATCATTTCACAAATCCTGATGAGGAAAAGTGAATGTTACGTTCAAAAAATAACCTTAAATCCACAAATTATCTACAGTATTAGTACAGTATATTAACCATTTTAAATTTCTCCCTTCGTCTATAAAGTTAGCCATATCAGACTTTGTCCAAAACCAATGAGATTTTTGCCTTTTCTAAGTTCGTCTATACACATTTTTAATCTTACTTTGACCATGTCATACTTCCACGCTATTGATTTGCAGATAAATGAAAATTAATGGACTTTTCTTTTGCTTATCATTTTGCGAACAACCTTGTGATTCAAACGTATCAACAAATCTTCAACCCCATATGCGTCTTTGCTCAAAGGATAAAGTCATATCAGAAAATGTTGTAACACTAGGGGGAGATTGCAGATAGCTCGGCCAATATAATTATGAATTTGTACTTTGCCATATCCTTTTTCAATTTAACGTGTTTGTTTTTTATCTATTTAATCTTATAAAACTCCCTAAAGCCATCAAACTGTGGCCACAATGAGAATTTACTGATAAATAGTAATAAAAATCAACTAAATCAATAATGGAGATGATAAAATGACACTGCTCTTTATCACTTAAAGGTGCTGTGCGGAACTTTTCTAGTGAGGGGTTCGCCACCTGCTTGTCTCCATGGAAATGTTATTACTTTGATTGAATATTCCACAGTATTGTGTTAAGCATATCTATTTAGCATTTTGGTATTTTATTGCGCAAAAATTAATTGAAAAACATGGAAAAAAAAAGTTTAAAGGGGACATATTATGCAAATTCCACTTTAATAGTTGTTAACATTTTTATATCATTGCTCTTACTTAAAGTTGTATTATGATTGATTTGTGTATGTTTGAGTAATACTGTATTGTTCTGCAACTGAGATTTGAATGCTGAGAAAATACCTGTTTTCACCTATCTCCGCCCACATCCCTGCACTTGGGATTATTTGAAAAAATTAAAACTCCGAATGATACATGTTGGGTATAGAATGTCACAAGCCCATTTTTCAACAATAAAACCACGTAAATGACTATCCTCTGTTGAAACAGTGAAACGTCACAAAGTAGAGGCGGGGCTTATCAGTTCTGCAGTTTTGAACAGGAAGTCAGTCAACTGTTTATATTATTAAGCCCTTTTACATCAATATTGCGGTTTACAAAGAACAAAATTTAAAATGACGATGTACTCATGTTGTAGTTTAATAGTAAGTACCTGAAAAAAGCATAATATGTCTCCTTTAATGCCATACTGTGGGACAAACTGACACAAACAGGTAGCCAGCCCTCCACAAGAAAAGTTACACATTAAATTATTCAGTTAGTCTATAGCTTTAATGACATCTAATTTGATTACTTAAAGGTGCATTGCGTAACCTTTCTGCTGGCTGTGGCTGGGGGCTTTCCGTCTACAGCCTGCTTGTCTCCATGGAGATATTATTACTTTATCTGAATATTCCACAGCATTGCATTCAACATTTCTAGTTAGAATTTTCTTTTGATTACAGGTGTTTTTATTGCCAAAAAATCCCTTGAAAAACATACATTGTGAGCAGAATCACCTGTCCACAGATCTGACCGGTTTGTCTCCACGGAGAGAAGTTTTATGCCATACTGTAGAAGTTTAATGCCATACTGTGGAAGATTTAAAGCATGGAGACTAACAAGTAGAAGACCCTCCACCAGAAAAGTTGAACAATGCATCTTTCAACCAAAATATTTCTGATTCCCTTGGTTAAAAGTTAGTCTCTCCCAAATACGGCCTGAACCTAAAACGAACCGCCTTTGTTCCTGGTTCTTTTCCGCGGGCATGTCTCCTGAGCTCTCTTGCCTGTCCTATCGAGTGAATGGCATGGCCTTTGACTTTAATGCCAAACCACAGGCCTGCATGTTTCTGCTCCTCCTCCAGCCGCCCCATGCGTTTCCAATGGGACCGCTGTTTTTGTCTATGTACAGTATGTTACAGTGCCAATGTCTGACAGCAGTGTCTATAGACTGCCAACAGACTTCTATCATTTCTCCTTTTTGTTGAATTTTGGAAGAAAAAGCACACGGTCAAATCCCCTTTTCCTTTAAATGTTAGATATTATTATTATTATTCTAGCATTTGCTAATTTTTACAATGAATTGTTATGATCGTTCTTATCATTATTGTTATTCTGAGTAGTAATATTGACTATTTGTTGCGCAGCACTGACAGCTACATGACGTGTTGTGCTACGAGCTTGTATGATACTTAGAACGAGAAATATTTATAAATACATGCAATTATTGATACTATCTGATATTTTTAAAAAACAGTGGTAAGGGTCGGTTTGTGTAACGTGGTAAGAGATCTGAGCGTTCTGAGTGATGTGTGTAAATTAAGGGAAATCTCCTCGTGGTACTTGAATAGCCATTATACATTAGAAAATACCATACTGGACGGCTGCGTTCACACTGACAGCAAAAGCGGCTCCGATTTGACCTTCAGACGAGAGCGAAAACATATGAACCATGCAACGCTAAATATAGGGTACATTTAGACCATTAAAAACAGGTTAGTATAGTTATAATTTGGATCGGTGGGTTCTAGATTGCAGTGAGAGCCATTTTCTGAACAAAAGACTGTATTTTTACCTGTATAAAGTATTGGCCATTCGCTTTTCATCTCACTTCTCACTTCTTGCTCCAGTTAAGTGGGACGTCCATTCATTTCAATAGAGAACTAAAGAAAAGTCTCACCGCTAAAATATTATACAAAGTCGGTCGATTTGTGTAAAATATACAAGTCAACGATGCTCCTTTCTCTGAGCGGCTTGGAAACTGTTGTTTATTTGCGAGATCAACAGACCTATTTTCAAAACCAACGCAATTTAAGACGCTGTACCTTATTTTTACTATTTTGAAACGTGAAAAACAGAACTAGCTCATGATAAAGTCTTTAAAGCAGTCACATGTATCTGTCACTTTCCTAATGCAGTCCCAGGATTCTAAACATTCACTGCGATGAGTTTATGAGCATTTTTCAGCCCGGAATGAATCGTCTCTGGTAAATCTAACAAGATAACAACATTAGCATGCTAAAGGCACATTTCCTGCTCCTCGGAGAATAAAACCCTAGATGCTGAGAACGTGCTGTGGTCTCATTTTCGTCCATTTAAATGCTTTTACTTGGGGCAAAACAGATTTTACTTTTATTACATGCAAAAAATCAGGCAAATAAACTAGTTCTGTTTTTCACGTTTATAAACAGTAAAAATCAGGTGCAGCTCCTTTAATTAATTCCTAAATGAGATGGATATAAAATAAAATAATAGCATTTATTTGTAATTTACTCATTGTTCCATCCATAATCTCTATTGTACTTCTTCCCAAACGTCAGAAAATCATTTAAACATTTAAATTCACACTATTCAAAAGTCAATTTAAAGTTTTCTTGATATATTTCTATAAACTAAACTAATTACCATGAGTTACCAATTTAAATACTCACAAAAATGCAGTCCTAATTCATTTCACAAAACAATTTTAATCTTGCCTGTGATATAAAAGATTAGAAAAGAATCATTACTGACCTCCAGTGGTTGGAAGTAGAAAGGTCATCCAGCTCAGTCTATTCATCTTCATCAGAAATTAGTCAATTGATTAATTATGTGTTGAGATCTGGAGAAGAGGATAAAGTAGCTGTATCTTAAGGTCTGAGAAGAACCAACTGTGCCATTTATACAATTAAATATTATATTACTTAATTAATCTGAGGTCAAAAGCATGAATACTGTTCCAACATGATATAAAAGTGTGATTGTGTTGGGCCCTTGTGCCTGCAGTGTGTACGCAGCCTCAGCTCACTGCTCTGAGTGAAAACAGAGCTCTGACCTCCACATGAAGACGGTGCCAAATGAGAAACTTAATGCCTACAGATGAATATTGCATGGATTTATTTCTATCTATAACAGAGACTATATGGTGGTGGGATATCGACCTCTGGGTGCTACACTGGACATATCCTCATCGGAGTCCCAGTGCAGTGTGTAATGGATAATGTTATTATTGTTTTGAGGGATAAAACAGCATTTAAATATTGCAGGCTTTGTAAATCCTCCGACGGATCAAATGAATTAAAGGAAACAGCAACCCACTTCTGCGTGTATCGACTTTTTATTGTAGAAGCTGAGTGCATATGCTCTTCTATTGAATATCCCTTCTGATGAAGCCAGGACTGTGTAACTTCTGCTTGTCTCCAAGGACATCAAGGACATGTTTTATTTGCACATAGAGAAAACTATTGGAACATTTAAATACTAAAGTTTAAAACGCACTGGGAAGGAGAATGTGAGAAAGTCATCAGATCTTACAAGACCAACTCCCTTAAAACATGTTGTGTGCAGGTATGAACAAGTCAGTGCTTTACATTCATTCATGTAAATATTAGCAAAAATTAACATTTGTTTCAATCAAATGTCGATATTTAAGAGGATATAGAATAGCCTCTACATATAAGTGTTCTTTGGTCGATGTTTAGTTTAGTTTAGTTTAGTTTAGTTTAGTTTAGTTTAGTCTTTATTTGAAGGGACAATACAGAGATATCAAGCTCATATACAGATGTTCCACACATCTGTTCCACATCTAAAGCTCGTTTTCAACGGAGACCTGGGCAAAAAAGCTCCAAAGTGCTAAAGAAGGGACAATAAAAGTCTCTGCAGTGTCTCAGTTTTTTGTATCTAACCTTTTTATTTTTATTTTAATGGATGTTTTCATCACTGTAAAATGAAAACCATGCATTTTTACTTAGAGTGGGGTCGCCTCTCTCCACAAATCCAACCTGTAACTTGGCACCTGCTTGTTTCCATGGAGATAAATACGTTTAGTGCCATATAGTGCATTACACTGAAAAGCAGAAACAGTCCTCCATCAGAAAGTAACGTATTTCAAGTGTATAAGAACTAAAGTGATACTACATGGACAATCCTAAATGTAAGCTTAGGAATTTAATGAAGAAGAATGGAAATTGACTTTGAGTAATCCCATCTACTTTATTTACACAGCTCATTTGATCAGACTTAACATCAGGGGGACTTTGTCTTCTCTGTGGTCGGTCCTAAGCTCTGGAACACTTTCACGCTCTGGCTTTTAACACAGCGTGAGGCCTGTGATCATCTGTGTCTTTTACTGATTCAAGCGTATAGTTTTAAACCATTTTTCGGTGTTTTTGTTGCCTATGTATGTTTTTATTTATTGTTATCTTTACTTTGTTGTTTAATTTATTTGTGCAGCGCTTTGCAAACTGTTTATAAAATGTGCAACATAAATAGCGTCGAATAACAACGGTTCAATTTAAATTTAGCCCACATTAAAGGTGCAGTATAACTTTTTATGGATGTGGGACGTCACCTGCATGTATCCATGGAAACAGAAAATTAAAACCATTCTTTTCTATTTTTATGCAGGTATATGTTTAATGCCATAATTAAAAAATAAATAAAGTTGACGTTTTTCTAATGTGGAATATTATAGCTGAAAAAACAACATTTCCATGGAAACAAGCAGGAAGAGGCTTGTACAGTATATGAGTCAATATTGTGGAGATGCAAGCCCACTCACAGTTTTTAAAAATACATTTTATCACAATAATAATCCACGTCTTATTTATTTATTGCTTAATTCATTTATTAATGTATTTATTTGGATAAAAAGTTACTTACTGTGCCTTTAAAGTTTATTGTATTGACCATATTCGTGTTCACGTCACATTTTCTTGCTTGTTTCGTGAGGTTATAACACTGGGACACTCATATGGTTTTGAGTCACTTGTTAATTAAGCAATCGCTGTAAATGAACATTGATAATAGCCAACAATATAAACCCATAAAAAAACAACTACAGCTTTATATGTACAAAACAGCATTATTTATCCATATGGCCTAATGGCTCCAATTAAAGGGACATACAGGCTCCATAATTATAAAACTATTGAATGTGCTGCAGTGTCTTTGGTGTGAGCTGAGGACCTCCTGTGGCAGAACTCCACATCTGTGACATGTTTAACCATTAATATAAACATTAGCATAACACTCGTAGACAAAACCGAATGTGTACGAGTTCGGAATAACTGCGGGTTGTTTTGATAGTCAGCGATCATAATTCACGCGCCGATATTAACATGGAAATGGAGTGTCGCTGTTATTTGGTGAAAGCGGTGAAGCGTGCGCTGACAGCCTCACCTGGGAGTAAACCTGAATCAGAGCTTAGTCGAGTCTGACAGCTCACCAGCACTGTTCATAATGTGTTTCTGTCACAATGACTCTGAATAAATAAAGATTATGGACTGTGGTTTGAATAAAAAGGAGATCGACCAGGGGTGTCCAAACTTTTCCAAATTAAGACACACACGAAGCAGAAGGCCATGAACTGGAGGTCAGAGCACTAAATCATACGTGATAATATGAGGTCTGTCCACACTGTTTAAAGTGACAGGATTTTATGATTTGACTTCATTCAGTGTATTAATAGCTCTTGTTTTACACCAATCAGGTCGCTGTTTGCGGAGAAAAGTTGAAAAATCGGTTGAAAATTACAGGAAGAAAACAAATTGATGACATCACACTAGGAAACCAATGGTTATGCATAATTTACACAAAATAAACTACTTTTTTGACCCTTTAAACAATGATTCAACGGCGTTCACGTGTATTTCTCTTTGTCAAATGAAAAAATATGTGACATTAGAGTCAGTTTTGGTGCACTACAGGATGGTTTCTTTATTTCCTAGTGTGACGTCATCATTTACAACCAGGAAGTAAAATGAAAAACGTAAAAAAAAAAAAAAAAAAGAAGCTAAACTGGGGTAAAATTTGTAAAGATTTTAGCAGAATTTCATCCAATATATTTATCTTAACTGCATTTTAGTTAAATAAGTACTCCTTTCACAGGCACTTTAAGGCTTGGATTTTTCGTCTTGTCTTGTTTTTTTGTTGTTTTTTTTGTCTGATTTGCACAAACATAAAAGCCTGACCTGTTCATCAAGGACACCACTGCTGGCACACGCTGCTTTTAGTTGTTTTAGTTGCAGCAGGCTTCCTTACTTATACCTGCTAATCCAGGTATAAACCTTTTTGCTTTACTCCTGTTTTCAGTCTTGATTTGATCATCCAGTTTGTATTCCTTTAAAGGCTTTCATTCATTTTTTCCATTTAATCTTTATTGCAGACAAAAGTGTGGGCACATGTTCAAATTCCACAGACGAAAAATTTATGTCAGTGGTTTCCATGAGGAGCAAGACAACAGTGGACAAATCTCATTGACATTCTTAACTCATTTAGCGCAAAGAAATAAAAAAAAAATGCACTGTGTAGCTCTGGAGGGTCCACTACCTGCTTGTTATTAGTTTCTCTGGAAAGTATTCTGTGGCCCATATGCTATATTTGACAGGACATGTACAGCGTGAAATGGGGACGAGACGGGAATTGACGACCCAGGCAGGCATGAGTGCTATCCACACCTGGAATGTTCAGTATCCAATGAGACGATAAGACCTGTGTGTTTTCGCATTGTGTTTTTGAGCTGAAAACATGTGTAACTGAATAGATTCTTGATGGATACGTTTAATATTACGCTTTGAAACGTGCAAGCAAAGCAATAACATCTCCATGGAGACAAGCAGATGGCAGACTCCCACCAGAAAAGTTACATAGTGCACCTTTATGCTTGCTTGAGATTCAGAATGTACATATTTTCAAGCCTTTACGAACAAAACACAGAGAGATCAAGTGCAACCTTTAAGCAGCATCAGCAGGAGAATCCTTTTTACACCAACTCTCCATTTCTCCGTGTATTTGCTTGTCCACAGTGGGTTTTCTGCGTGTGTGGAAAATAGTGACTCCATGCTGCCCCTAGTGACCGAATCATAGAACTGATGTCTGTTTTTGTGCCTCTCGTTATCTCAACAAGAATAAGCAAAAGAGAATTAATAATGATAGGAAAAACTATTATCTATCATCCAGTATCATGGAAATGTCGGCGAAAAGATCAAAACGGCCCAAATCCACATTATGAAGATAAGCCATTATTTAAATGAGATAATGTCTGTTTTGCATTTGCACTGATCTCGTATGTCATTAATGGCTCATTGATTGCTTTATTATGTTACTTTCCTTTTAGCAGAGACTTGTTTGCTGTTATCAGTCAAATTACATGCTTTTAGATACATGTTACGGATAATTTGTTGTAATATTAATGACAAAATGTGACTAGTTTCAGACCTATGATACACTTAACAAGTCCGAAATAGGAATTGTGAGTATATGTGCCGTCAAAAAGGTCAGAAAACAAGTTTATCTAATCAAGTTCAGTGCAAATAGAGTCGGCATATCCTTGAAATAAATGTAAACATATTGACAGCTGTAAATCACACGTCACAACCAGAAAAACAAGATGATGTGCACAATATATTTATGAAGTCGTGCATTGGACCTCTGCAGGCAAAGGAAGTAGATGAGATGCAATGCGGTGCAATGAAAGAAACATAAATAAAAACAAGATTTGTAAAAAAAAAAAAAAAGTGTTGGATATGCAGAAGCTGGAGTGTGGTGAGACGCTGCGAGGGGAAATCATAAATATGCTACAAACAGACTTTTCCTTCCAAATAAAGAATGTGGATCTGCAGTGATGGAAATCTGTGTAATGAGGAGGTCTGCAAAAACAATTATGTAATGATCAAGATAAGAAGGCTGTATTGTGCCGGGGGTGAAGAGGAATTAAAATAAAGAGGAAAAGTAGAGAAAAATCAAGACAAAATATGGCCAGATGTAAACAAGTCATATTTCTTGCTGTGGAGCTCCTCTCTGTCATTTCTACCAAAATCCAAAAAGAATTTGATTGATACAGAATTGTTAAGTGTGACATCTCGACTCGACTGGGTCCAAACGTGCCACAACAGAAACAGGGATTTTGTCTGAACCTCCAGATGAATTAAAGATATATCAAGGGAAAGAAAATGTTTAATGCTAAAGAAAAGTCTTTAAAAATAGTCTTTACATTTTAATTTTACACCTAAAAGTAGCTAAAGGGGCACAATAGTTTGCTCGTGGAGGTTACGAGACATTTTATTTTCCTAAAGATGAATAAACCAAACAATCTCCTGGAGACAAGCAGCAAACAAAGTACATTTTGGGCAATAAAAATAGGATAAATGAAAGATAGATGAGTTCATTTCATACCGTGGAACATTTCAGGCAAAACAAAAACAATTTCATGAGAAAATCAGGTGTCGTTTTTGGGCAGTTATACATTATAAACAACACTGCACAAAACCCTGTATGTTATCTGTATCTGTATGTATGTATCTGCTCATAACACTGAGCTTTCCTTAGACCTGGAAGTGGACAAAGTAGTTGTGACATCATCACTTCATAATGAAATGGTTGTATGTGTTTTTATGGTTGACTGTCAGCTATTTTGGGGAGAAAATCCCAAATTCAGTATATTTTGGAAAAAGATAAGGACCCTTTATTTGTCCCACTGTGGGGAAATTCCAGTGTTGGAAAGCACAAATCAAGAACAGCAGGAAGAGAACAGGCAATCAGAAAAAAAAAACTTTAAAGATAAATGTCCAGTAAATGGCTATAATCATGGTTGCAAATATAGTGTGGTAAAAACAATAATTTAATAGTTTTTGTACATTCATTTATAGATTGACAATGAATTTTCATCAGCCAAAATGTCTTAATTTAAAAAACATTGTCCAGTAGATTACCCCTTTGAACCTTTTACAACCCGACCCTAAACCGTACCCTTTTCTACCACTGTTCTTTGTCTTTCCCCCCACTTCATTTAAAATGCACTGAGCTCCTATGTGTATTTTAGTGTTTCGATTTACGGACATGTGATAAACTATTTATTCCGCTCATTCTGTTTACACTTTTAAAGCTCTTTGGTCGAAAACTGCACAGTCTGGCATTATTTTAATGTGGCAATAAAATGAAAAATACAGGCCACAGCAGTCCTCACCAAATGTGTGGATCTTATACTAAACTTTATGTGAGCGAAAGTTTTCCAAATCTCATAAAAGATTTAACTTTATGGCTTTAAAAAAGTGATTCCGTTTAGTTTAATTCCTAAACTTTGGAGGGCAGAAAGATGTGCACGGGCTTTGGGCTAAATTTAGAATATTTTAGCATCTGATCTCAGTTTTTGTGTTGGTGGAATCATGAAATATGTTCCTCCATCTGGACATATTGCTTTTTTGTAACACACGGCAGCTGATATTATAAGACGTATCAGAAGTTCAGCAAAGTGGCACTAAAAAGTAAACTTTCTGTCCTCACTTGGGATTGCAAAGTCTTTCTAAAGGTAAAACGGACTATTCATTTGATTTGCAGCTGTACATAAGGTAATTCCCTTTTCCTCAATAGCAGCAAGAAAGAGCCAAGTTATATAGAAATGCCTGTAGGGAAACTATTCTGCAGTTATAGGTGAATAAAACAAATAGATGGAAGGTGCTCGCCTTTCTCTCAACAAATGGAAGTTAAGTAGCCTTTAGTCGATTCTTGTTTCCAGATTTATCGCGATTTTAAGTGAACAAATTATACAATCTAAGAACTTGCTTGGGTGATGTGGCACAACATAAAACAATGAGTAATAATAGTGTGGTGTTAAAAATATAAAACAAGACATTTTAAGCTCATAATAACCAAATTAACATCCTGATAGTGACTGGCTATTTTATCTATAATCCACAATAATCAGCTTGTAAGATTCAAGAGTACAGCAGTACAATAAGATGAAATAAATTATAAAACTTTCTCATGACTTAAAAACTGCTGGTCAAAAATAAAACACATAATAAATAAATAAATTGTGTTTAATTCTGTATAAAACTTTCTTCATCTCGGCTTGTCAAGAATCCGC
Organism: Rhinogobius similis; assembly: GCA_019453435.1. Taxonomy (NCBI): domain Eukaryota; kingdom Metazoa; phylum Chordata; class Actinopteri; order Gobiiformes; family Gobiidae; genus Rhinogobius; species Rhinogobius similis. The sequence goes on from CM033634.1 coordinate 13,915,010, forward strand.
AGGAGTACAGCAGCTACAAGCAAATAAATAAATTAACCAATACAAGTTTAATAAATAACATGTTACTCCATGTAGAATTTTCTTCATGACTTAAAACAGCTAGTTAAAAATAAAATAGATAAATTAATTAATAAACACTGTTTAATATTCTGTTTAATGCTTTTTCCATCTTGGATTGTAAAATTCAGGTATAAATAAATAAATAAATACAATTATATTATCTTTATATGATGATTATTAAAACATAATTCTGTATAAAACTTTCTCCATGACTGAAAAAAACTCTTGCAATTGGTTAGACCGTCCAGGACTACATTTCCCAGACGACACCGCGGCAGGATTTCCTGTTCTCCCATTGGTCCGTCTCTCTCACGGCGGAGGCAGACATGAGGCAGTGTTGAGAGTCCGGGAGCGGAGCAGCTGAAATGAGGCGCTCACACGGAGGAGCTCAGACCGCGCACAGGCTCTCACGAGCGGCTACAGAGACGAGGCTCCTCCGGCTCCTCCAGGCTGCTCCCGCCGACCGAAGAGGCTGTCCATGCGGAGGCTAGCGCTCGCTCTGCTGCCCTGTGCCGTCGCCCTCCTGGTGCACTTGTGGTTGGTCCAACGCCGCTCCGCAGACCCGCTGGACAGCAACACATCCTCGGGTACTTTTCTGCCTCTTCCCCGGGGCTCTTCCCTCCAAGATAACTTTGTTTTGCCAACGTTAATCTAGCTATTTCACGCGTGCTGCTTTGGATTTGGCTAACTTTACGCACACGGCTATGGATCCGGCTAACTTTACGCGCACGGTTTGTTCTTTTTTTGACCAGTCTGATCGGTTTCATGTAGTTGGGCTGGAAACAGGTAGTTGACTCTCTTTTCTGTCCAGTTGCGATCGTAGCTGCGTGTGGTGCTTTTTCTTTTGCAGGAGCTAATGATAAAATGTGACAGTTCAGTAGTGCTGGGCGTTGGTGGGATCAAGTCAAGTTAAGCTCTTTTTACTGTGCATCTCCACGGGCTGCTGACTCTTCACCACTTCTATAGCCCGCAAATCATTTCTTATTCTTGCAGACGTGCGTATTTTTTTAGTTTTTGATCCAAGAAGATATATGCCTTTTGATCAATTATGCAGGTTGTTTGCCGCTAAGCCATACCGTCAAGTGTTTTTCACATTTTGGACATTTACATATTGGCACTCTGCGCGTTTAATAATTGAGTTTTTGCTCATTGTCTGGAATTTTTAATTAGCCTACCTGGGAAATATTGGCGGAGGATTGTCTGAGTAGATGGACAAATGCATAAGCCATGGGTTAAATGCTAATTGTATTGTTAGAAATAATTGCTTTTGCGTCTGCATTTTCCACACATTTAAAAATTACCTTATTGTTTCAAGGGCACAGTCTATTGCCAAGTGAGGAGCCAGAAAAAGCGGTTGAGTATAATTAATGGCATAGGTAGTGTTTTCTATTTGATAGCACTAGTCAACTGTTGCATGGCAGTGTATATTTGGCAGACTTGATGGATTGCAGTAGAAGTGAGATGTATTGAAAAATTGCTTGTTTTGCAATTGCTGTTTTGTAAATATGCAGTAGTAGAATATATTTCAATAAAAATGTCAGTATTGTCCATCAAAAGATTCTATTTGTAGAGTGAGAACGGACTATAATGCATTTTCCCACTGTATATTGCTCCACCTTTTTATTTTTTAATTACAAGGGTTGTGAACACGTCAGACTTTGAATATAAACCAAGAGATACAGAACAAATTAACGTTTTCCACTTAACAAAATTAATCTGAACATTGCTCTAAATTATACCAAAGGATTGGCTGTAGACCTGATTAAAAATGCAAATTTTTGTGATCTGCAGCCGATTTTCTCAAGATTAATTTGAGTGTGATTAGCTATCTACCAAGTCGTATCAGCTGCTGTTTGTTTTTACAGTTAATGCGTTAAACGGAACCTTTCCAGCCCCTGTACTTAACCTCATAGCCATCAAAGTGTTTCATGAAGCATAAAGTGGCAGACTGCAGTTGTTGCCTCCGACACTTAATGCATTGCCTTGACGCATATGAAGTCACAGAAGAAGCTGGAGTTTATATGACAGCAGATGTGAAATGTATTTAATAGGTTATGATGAATATTCATTTGCAGCTGATCTACCGCTTATGAAGTATTAATCTGTTTGTAGATGCTTACTTGTTAAGGTGCATGGTGGCAGAGTGGTTTGGGTTTTTCTCCTGTCTTTGTGACGGTGTTTGTCAGTTTCTGCCCTCATCGAGCTACATTCACCAACAGGCATAACATTGACTAGAGTGAATAAGATCAATCGTCTCTTCATGGCAACTGTTGGTTAGAGGGTGGGATGTTTTGTCCTCAACGTTGATGTATTAGAGGCATGACAAATGGGTTGGGTTCTGAATGATTTCGGTAAAAGGACCAGAGAAACAAAACTGCAGCTCATGTGGTGGATCCGGTCTGCAGTGTCCAGTGTTCAAGATACTGAAACCCAAATTTCTCAATGCAATACTTAAAGGGGCATTATGTAACTTTTCTGCTGAAGGATCCACCACCTGCAGACGATGTTGCTTTACCTGGATTGTCCTATGCATTACAAGCAGTTGACGCCTGGCCAGATCTGTGGAAAGGCGACACCACTCTAAGGAATAAATGTGCTTTTTAAGGTCTTTTTGAGCAATAAAAACACATTTTCTTCTTAAATACCAGATACAGTGAAACAATTTAGGCCTAGCAATGACATCTTAATTGAGGGATGCAGGTGTCAGACTCAGCTTCCAGTTGCATAGAGCACCTTTAAAGTACTCAATGTATGCCAGTTTATTGTGTAAATTTGCATATTAGGCAGGTGCTTAAAATGATTTACCAATTTATCATTTTTAAATGTTGCTATTCACTGCAGTTTTTTGTATCATTTTGGTTGCCAAAGGACAGTGTTGTGTCTTTTCTGGAATGTTAACCTGAAGGGCCTTTTCCTCTATTGCCAAGTACCTGCTCAAGAGGGATCTGCTCAGATTTCTTGTTTTGCATTTTGATGACTGACTTAGACTGCATATGAATTACACCATTATTGGCTGTGACGGTGTACTATTCACACGTTTCCGTCCGTAAGTGTGAAAAATGCTGTCATACTTACATGTAGACTTGTCAAAGTACATCTCATCAGATTTCGGGAGCTGAACATTTCAGGCGTGGTTAGTACTTGGACTGTAGACCGCTGCAAAAAACAGCTGCCACAGTGGGGCGGCAGTAGAGGCAAGACACCTCCCCCACTGTTCTTAAAGACACCGGTGTGTGGGTGTCCTGTTGGTGGTGGGATGAGCCTGTGGCACAGATAGGCAGCCTTGCTTCAGTCAGTCTGCCCCAGGGCAGCTCTGTGGCTTCAATAACAGCTTAGAACCACCTGGTCTGGAGTGAATGAATGAATGATGTAATGTGAAGCGCCTTTTAGTGTCTTTGAGTGCGCTGTATAAATCAAATGTAGGATGATTATTTTTATACACTTAATCACCAACTCGTGTTACACCCATAAACATCTGTGTCTTTGGGATTCAATTGTGATTGATAATCAAGTCAACTCTGATCATTTCATGCAGTTCTGACATAGCTAAATGGAACTACCTTTAGCTCCATACACTTGAAAAGTGTAAATGACCAGGAGTCAAGTTTTTCACTGATTACCAATGAAGGGCCAACATTCTTTGGTTGCAGATAAACCTGCCCAAAATTTTTGTAAAAAAACAAAACGTAATAAAATAAATAAGAGGTCAGAAACATATCTTTGTCTAACAGATAAACTGTTATAAACTGATGATTTGGGTTTTTCAATAAGTACGTGTTGTGTTCCATATTTGTTTCCATTTATCATTAGTGCCAGTATTTACAGCACACATTTTCAAATTTAACTGATTTATAATGTCCAGTCAATAATAGATTATATACTGTATAGTATGTGAAACACTGATCTTTTTTTGTTTTTCTGTTTAGTGTACTGTGTAATTTATGTGTGGTGAGAGGCACTATTTGATCTTCAATGTCTTGATCAAAACATGACGTAATGTTTTGACACATATAAAATATTAACTTAACTCGGTATAAGACGAAATAATATCGTAATTTCTTGGGAAATTTTGTGGAGTGGAGCGATCGCATTTATCCCAAGATGAGCCTTTTCTTGGGCTTTTATCTTTACCGTTGCAGTGTCTTTTCAAATGTCTCTACACTATCTTTCTTGAGTGCTTTAGATTTGATTTATTCTTTCCAGCTTCTGCGATTGCATGTGTTTTTTGTAACTTAATCCCTCTTTTTGTGTCCTCCGCCTTATCTTAAAAAACTGCCTAATGCTTTTGCTCAAAACCCTTTAGACGGAAGGTTAAATTTAGAGTGTTGAAATCCTAACCTTTATTGTTTTGACTGCTGTAGGGCACGGTTTCACTGTCGCATGAGGTAACTGTCTGGATTTTCCATTTCAAAAGCAGCAGTACTTAACTCACAGATGAATATTTGATTGTGTTACAGACGAAGCGTTGCCGTTCTACGATGTTTTGGTGGGAGTGCTCTCGGCTCGGCACCATTACGAGCTGCGACAGGCCATAAGGGAGACATGGCTGGGCTACCTTCAGCGTCACCCCCGCTTCCAACACAGGTCTGACCCAACGCTGTCCCCCTTCTGTCCCTCTTTACCTCCTCTGATATTGGATAATGAAGATGTATAATAATAATCAGACGAGTTAGATAATTGAAGAAAGTTTTTACTGATAACAGAATACAGTAGAAGCTAATACAGAAAACATGCAGACAGACCAAGCAAGCCAGGCGTATGACCCAGGCTGCATTCGTGAGTGTGATTGAGTGTATTATTTCTTTGCTCTTAACACAAATCTTTTTTTTTTGGTAATATGTCAAAATTTCAGTTGTGGGGTGTTGAATATTTAACATACATGACTCATACATTATACTAACTAACTACTTCAATGTTTGATTCCACTCTTTATTTATTACAGCTTCCTTTTGCCCATCACTATCAGCAGCTTGAATACTCATCACATTGTGCTAGTGCTGACTATTCAAGCCTGACTATGTTTCCACACAAGGACATCATAGATGGAGCCCACCAATAGAAATGTCAACAAAGAGAGAGCTGGAGGTGTCCTTGCTAAGACTATGGACGAGATGGAACATTCTACAACATTAGGGAGTCTCTGGAGTGTGAGAAACAAAGTTAAAGTGGTAATTAAGTGATAATCTTAAAGGTGCATTACTTACCTTCTTACCTGCTTATCTAAGCTGATGTTATTGCCCTTTTCATGAATGTACTACAATATGGCATTAAACTTACCCATCTCTTTAGCAACAAACAATAGGAAGCCAATTTACAGGGTAAGACCTGTGGAGATGTGACCCTCACCCACAGCAAGAATGCAATAAAGAACTGTAATTGATACATTTAATATACTACTGTGTGGAGACGAGCAGGTTGTGAATCCTCCACCAGAAAAGTTATATAGAACACAATCCAGAAGTAAGTGTTATCTGCCAAAGAGAAATCTACTAAGGCTTGTAATAATGTACCTGTTTTATAAATATGGGAAAGCTCTGTAGATAAATGCAGCCAGAATCGGCAAAACAAAATCAGGACTAAACCAGGACTGAAAATGTGACATATTCAGACCAAATCGTGACTAATTTAGGACGTCCTGGGCTTCCTCCAGTGTCACCCGCTCTCACATCAGTCTGTCCGCCCCTCTCCTTCTCACCTCCTGTTATGGGCTGTTCTCTTCATTTTTAAGGGTCACACGCTCTGAGACGGAGGAGAAAAAGCCCTGACTTATTTTTGCTTGGAGCTAAAAGGTGATGGCTGCTGCACTTTATAAGAAACACATTGTGGAATAACTGTGTTGAAAAGGTTGATAGACTCGCAAAACTGCACTGAAGTTCAGCAGAACCAGGTCTTACCCAGAATCAAACATGGGAGTCAAAAGCTGGATTAAGATAGAACCAAACCGGGATTGTTTTAGACTACATTTAATACATTTAATTGAATTGGACTAAACTTGAACTGAACCAAGAAAAAAGCCTGTCCATCAAAAGCTAAAATTATTAAAATTAAAACTAACTAAAGAGATTCAAGCCATGTATTAATTTGGAAATCAACCATATTAGTTAGGCCTGGGCGATATGGCAATACAATTTTTTGTCTTGTATTGAATGCTCATGATTTTAGTTTTTTTTTTTACAGAGGGAATGCAGTCTATATAACTGATTTGATGAAGTAACTACTTCTAGATTACCCGGGAAAACAAAACCATTGTGTTAAAGCTGAGGTAACCCATGGAAGTCTGAGTATTCCACCAAACAGTATCTTGTAAAAAACGCACTTTGTGAAAAAAATAACACCATTGTGTTCTGTCTGCATCCAAGTATTTTAATTTTCTTTCTTGTAAACCTGAAAGTAAGAGCTGAAACTGAACGCGGTGCTCTGATTGACTGGGGCTGGGCTTGGCTGATCCACCGCAGTTTCACTTCTGTGTCTATAAAATGTCTATAAAAAGCAGTTTTAAAGCTGTGCACACTCCCAAAAATGTATTAATCTTACTGTATGTAACGATGCACCAAAGGGTTTGTGCGAGCTATGGACTTTAAAACCTACTTCCTGTTTTGCCGTATGAAAATCAGGTGTTACTTGTTACTCAAAACAGAGTAATCCGATTACTGTAAAGCGTTACCTTTTAACGTTTTTCCCCAACACTGGTCTTATTGTTTAAATTGAGTTCATGATATACTCACCATGCACTTTCTTATTCAGCATTTTCCCAGTTCCCTGTACAAAAAACGCCCCGAGCCTCAAACCGAATCTCCGCATGGACCCCTTTTATCATCCTGCGCTCCTGATATTGTGATATCTTGGCTGTTTCTTCTTTTGTCCATTTCCGTGGCTTGTTCACAGATGTGTGCTCTGATAAGGTGTGATGGCCTTTAAGCAACCCGCGTCACCATGGTAACAGAGGTGTCTTGATGGACAAGCTTTAGAAATACCCATCTCCAGAGTCCAATATCGCCGCACACAAAAAAAAAAACGATTCAACAAAGTCCGCCGAGTGTGTTCTTAGTATTTATGTTTTGTGTTTGTCTTTCAGGGTGGGGGTGAAGTTTATTGTGGGCAAACAAGGCTGTCCCATCCCAGAAGAGGACAGAGAAGACCCCTATTCCTGCACACTCCTCAACTTCACAGAGTCAGGTAAGAACAACACTGCTAATGTCTCACTTCATCATAACAGTTTATACACATCTATAGTAAGGTGTAAAAATACTACTTAGACTGTCATATTAAAAGTATTCAATAAAACTCTTCTGGGGGAGTTAATATGGTTAAATAACGTTTTTTTTTTAGCAATTTAAATACTTGCAATTGAATAGATGCAAGATAGAGAAGTTTAATGCTATTCTGTGGGATATTCTTTAACATAATGGAAGCAAGCAAGTGGTTATATAGTGAACAGTTAAACAAGACAGAACTGCTGAGGTGCGTCTTGGCCAGGTCTCCCACAAAAGAGAGAGATTTATTTGGTAAAAAAACATTCACAGACCAACTGGGTATGCAATTAATCAAGAGCTGCAATATGCAACAAGAAATGGGAGTGAGACCAAAGAAAAAAGGCTGACTAAACATTTTATTGAAAACAACATTTAAACTGAAATAAGCTGTTCTGCTGCTCGTCAAAAGTTTAGGACCACACCTCAAAAGAACCCCAAACAGAAATCAAAGTGCAAAACATCAACTCAAGTAATGAGTAGCGCCATCATTATTGTTCATCACTTCAAAAATTTGTTGCGTTATGCTTGATGCAAGCGTTCCAGAGGGTGAGAGTCAACATTCATCCAGGTGGTGAATACAACCTCACGAAAGGCATCCACTGTCTGGAACTGTGGTCCATTTTTGTAAACTTCCATCCATCCCCAAAGGTTCTCAATTAGATTTAGATCAGGGGAACACACAGGATGGTCCAGAAGAGTGATGTTATTCTCCTGAAGAAGTCCTTTGTCCTCTGGACTTTGTGAACTGTAACGTTGTCCTGCTGAAAAACCAAGTGGTTCCACAGATGAGGGGCCTCAGTGTCTGATGCTCTCTGCAGCATCTGCACAGAGCCCCCTGCACCACCTGGAGCTCCATTGTTCCACTGAAGGAAAAAGCACCCCAGATCATTATGGCGCCCCGTCCTTGTGACGCGTAGAAAACATCTCAGGTGGATCTGCTTGTCGTGCCAGTAACCATCAGGATCATCAAGGGTACATTTTTACTCATCATAGCTTGTAAAGTACAAGCGACAGTTCTGTGGCGTTCTTGAAGACGTTTGTTTGTTTTCGAAGTCCTTCAGTCACAGATGCGTCTGAAGGTTGTTGGGCTGCAGTCAGCACCAGTAACGGCCTTAATTTGGGTCGAGGATCGTCCAGTGTCTTGACAGACTTGGAAGACTCAGTTTTTGGGTCTTCCACTTGACTTTTTTATTCCATTCAGTTTGTTTTAAACTTTTAATCGGGACTGTATATTTTTTTCTTATCACCCGGTCCTACAATTTAACTTTATTAAGGACTCTTGGCACAAACCCTGTGACAGGGTTGTGTTGTCTTTTAAAATGCGCTGGAAAGTGTATAGAAACATGAACTTACAACAAGACATACCAGATTATATATTCATTGTAGCATTTTAATGGAGGAGCAGTTACTGAACAAAAATTAGAACCAAACATTTTGATGTCGATCTAAATCACTATATTTGAACGATACAACCTGGATACATTTGTTTTCCATATCAGTACATGGCACCTCTCTTTGTTCACAGCCTGCTTTGTTCTTTAAAACCCGTTCACGACTTTAGCGTAGTTCTAATGCTAATAAAGTATTTATGAAGGTTTTTATAAAGGACACTGTGACCTGTTGAATATAATGAGCCCAGTCTTGCCCTTGGACTTTCAGTTTCTTAAAGCTCACCAATCCTTTGTTCAAACTATTCGGCATGCAACCAGTGACCGTAATAAAAATTCAACATTAATTTTAAAAACCTTGACAAAATTATACAACTTCACGCTGCTATTTACAGCAGAACCCCTTTCCCATTGTCTCCTAAGCAATTGAACAAGGATATAAAAAATATGCTTTTCTGGTGGCGGGTCATCTACCTGCTTGTGTACATGGAATATTAGATACCGGAATGTTCCACAGTATGGCATTAACTATTTGCTGCAATTTTGAATGGTTGCAATTAACAAATCGCAAACACTGCAATTATTTAAGTCCTTTGCAAACAACAAAATATCATCCTCTGCAAACAAGTTCTGAAACACATGGAATTATCGTTTTATTTGACCAGTTTCGGTCTTAGGCTCCGGGAGATATTTGCTATAAAAACACCACCTTCCAACATTCCATCCAAATTTTCTTTGTTTATTCTCTTTCGTCCGCCATCTGATAAAAGAAAAATGTGGGCTTCAGGTCTTGGAAAAAAAGGACTGCCAAAATCCAACAAATGCTTAATCTGTTGTCTATCAGTCACAGTCTCCCAACTGCAGCTTTACACCTGATTATAAGGAAATCTAGGCGGGATTTGACATTCAATTTTTCCTCCGTGAATGGCATGTTACCATATATAATTAGAGTAAATCAGGCATCAGAGGCCAAAACTATAGAGTGTCAGCGTCACAACATCTACAGCCATTAGTTTAAAGGGTTCAGAAATGGCTTCAGTTTGAATTGGGGATTCCTTTTAGTCGGGTGTTTTTGGAAAAATGTACTGGAATGATACTTGCAAATTCAGTCCAGTTGCAAGAAAGAGCTGAAAGGCAAAGCTCTCGATTTACCGCTCAATCTACGTTCCTACCCACACCTGATCATGAGCTTTGGGTAATGACCGAAAGGACAAGATTGCGGATACAAGAGGTCGAAATGATTTTCCTTCACCGGCTGGCTGGGCGCTCCCTTAGAGATAGGGTGAGGAGCTCAGTCATCCTGGAGGAGCTCCCAAATCATGCAGCTCTATTCGAAAGTCTTTCAAATTGTTTTTAAGTCCAAATGCAATCAGTTTTTCCATTTTGTGAATACCAATCATAATATCAGTCCTGTCCTTTATTGTTAGTTCCGTTTGTGTCCATTTCTTTGCGATGGCCTTCTTCCCTTCCGCCAAAAGTATACTTCAAAGGTATCCATCCATTTATTGTGTCCATGGCAGGAGTTTTGAGGTACAGATACATAGTTCTGAAGTCGAGTGGGACGGCAATATCATAAACAATCATGGATGCGTGGACTGTGGAGCGTTCTTAAGGCATCAAACAATTCTCACGAGACAAGCATGAGACGGACCCCCCACATCAGAAAAGAGGTTACAAATGCACTTTAAAGCACCATTTTCTTCAGATATCAAGTAAATATTTGTGAGTTGCCTAATTTGTTCATACTAGACTTCTTCACAATGCCCTCTCTTCCACAGCAGCAGCAGACAGCGCAGTAGAGTAGAGTGAGTCTCGCACAGTTGGCTCCACAGTGAGAGAGCGCCGGTTTTGATGTCCAATCAGTGCTTTTGTGAGTGTGTCAGCCAAGGTTTCCTGTGGGTGCTGCGCTTTCTTCCTTTGCTGAGAAAGATGTGCAGCAGGTCTCTAATGGGGCCAGGACTCTCTTTAGAAAGAAATTGTCAATCTCAGTGGGACTTTCCTGGTTCAATAAAGGTCGAGCAGTAAAATAAAAATAGCAGTTGTAAGGAACCCAATTATACACATGCACCGACAAGGCATAACATGAACACCACAGAGCTCCGTAGTTCAATTGAGCGATTCTTGGTGTATTTTGACATCTTTGAATCAGAACCAGCATATATTTCTTGAGCGTTTTCCTTTTTTTCTTCTTATTCTTTGGACTAGAGTTGTCACATTTAAGGGTGTGCTAAAACGGCAAAAGAGAATCATTTCTGTCAACCGGACAAAGTTTTTACGAGTGAAGACGTTTCGCCGCTCACTCGAGTAACTTCTTCAGTTCATCGGACAGAGAACTTGAGTCACTGCCTTATATCTGTCTGAAGGGAGGTTTAACTACTGGAAGTAACACAAACTAGATGTTTACAGCCAGGGATGTAGCACCAAATACTGGGCCACAGGTACAAACCTTGGTGAGCCCCTAATACATAATTTTGTGTATGATATCCCAGCAAATTTGGTTATTATTTTCATTTACTATTGTTAGAATATACACCTTATGGTTTCTACTGTGCACCTAACAATAACTCGTTAATTAGACATCCTGTGTAGCGACAGATTAAGTATGATTAATTTTTCATCGTACTATTTGTTTTTGCTACCAGACCAATTTCTCAATTTCCTCAAAACTTATTATTACTATAAGAAAGTGCATACATTTTTAAAGGGGTGATGGGGCCTTAATATGTCATCCATAATGGTATTAAGTCTCAGTATTAAGGACTTGACTTAACCACAATGTATTTTATTACAACAAAAGCAGATTAAAGTGTAGAAAAATGCAACTGAGGTGAAAAAAACAAAACAATCTTTTGAGGCCCCTGGACCCCTGGAAAAACCGTAACATTTACCTCCCTGTCTGACGCCCCTGTTCAGTCAATCTATCGTGCGCAAAAACCTACTGATATTAAATAAAAGAATTCAGTATTGATCTTCTAGTCCAGGCTTTAGGGGCGTGCAGCGTCTTCTGTGTCCATAGAGGAGTCAAATCAAGTGAGTTAAGCTGGGAAGAAAGATGTCACAGAAGGTTTAGGAAACACTTCATTCATTAAAAGCAGATGAATGGACACATTCTGGCTTTAAAGCAAGAGGCACTGCTTTTTCTTGCAGTTTTTCAAAGTGAAGAAACCATTTAAAATTAGCAGTGACAACCATCCATCCTCGTCTATAGAAGTGCGATGCAGTGGAGCTACGTTAGCATTTATAACGCTGCACACAAGTGGTCACCCACAGAAAAGATTTATTCTGCGATAAAACCCAGCCCTGTTGTTACTATATACTGTATAAAATTTCAACTCTACTTTTATCCAAAGAAAAAAGCTCCATAGTAGATACTTATTTGGATACCACAATGACCCTTTTATTTTTGTGTTTTTTCTTTTTTAAAAGGATTTTTGGCTCATCGGCTTTATTGGACAAGATCTTACAGAATGAAGTGCCGGTACTTTAACCACTCGACCACCGGACAGCAGCACATAATGATAATAGTTTCATTAATATCACCCCGTGGTCTTATATAAGTTCTGATTTAGATCATCAGGACTAGATCTGAACTATTTGAGAGAAATATCTAATTGCAATTTTTCTGTAAAGAATTGGGATTGCAATTAGATGTGCGATATGTGATTCAATGATCATATTCAACATACATGCATGCATACATACATACATGCATACACACATACAAAAGAATGAATATAAACTGACAAGCTATGTATTTCTTAATGTTTTGCACAGATCTAAAGTACACGGTTAGAAGATTTTATGCAGAATAAGACCAAATATCGCAGTTTGTAGCGGAAATTATTGCACTTCAATAATTGTAGTCTTTGTGATTTGCAAATTGTGTCCATTCTTCAAGCCTCAATCAGAACCATTCTAAATCTGTTCAGGAAATGTCAAATTTGATGCTATTAATGTGATTTTTTTTCTTCCCATAGATTCTACTGAAACTTTGGTTGCAGATGCGATTTCTATTTTATCGAAACGTTGGAGCATAAAAGTTAATTATTGCCTCTATTCAATCTTTAAACTGTTTTTTTGAACGGTGTAGTTCTTCTTATTGCGTCTTTATGTTTTATTATTTAACAGACAAAAAGTATTATTTGTCATACCAGTCAGTTTATTGTTTATCTTATATTTAGAGTGGGATAAAATTAGACTATGGGGAGGCCACAATAGTTTACTCTATTAATGGGAAACACTGCATTAAACTTGCAGCTAATTTCAATACTACTTTTAATTATATAGATTAGAGTGTTGATTTTTGTTGACAGCCGTACTTTAGACATTGGCACATACTGACGCTGCAGACCAGGAGCTGCCGTCTTGTCATCACAATTTGGCTCTTGTCGCACTTGATCAATGTACTCTCCCATAATTCTTGTTTTTAATGAATCAAGAGACCAGAGAACACAATGTTCACATGCTGCGTTAAATATACTGCATCCCATTGTGTCTGCGTCCCACCCACAAGTGTCACAATTAAAATAATCTGTTTTTGTACAGTCAGTGGCCAAAATGGTGCCACGATGCCTGTATTTAGAATGGATTTGTTCATTCTGCTGTGTAAAAGCTACAGATAATTATTTATACAGGACACTAATACTTCCCTGCGGCAACTTTAGTTCTGTTAATTGGATGTTAAAATGCATGTTGCTCGTGATCTTATTTAAAATAAACTAAATTTTCTTCAGCGTTTTTTGAGTTCCTTCATCTAACTCTGACATATACTTTGGTCTCGACATGCGTTGCTAATGAGTCTCTTACAAAGATGCCTCAAGCCTACACAAAATAATTGGATGTTTATGAAATTAAATGAAAAGCACTGAAAAAGAAGACTTGCGCTTTTCTGACCATTAAGTATTGTCTTCAAACACTACACAATTGTCTGTATAACCCAGATTTTGCGATGGGCTCCAACTCTGCATCCCCCAAATAAGGAAAGGCAGAGGCAATTAACTTGATACTAAAAAAAAATGCCAAAAACATATTTCAAACCCAGTGCCAGCAGACTATTAGTATCTAACAAGTACACTGCGCTGTCTGTTGCTCATGTGCAGAGTTTAAAATTCAGATTAAAGCATGTGCGCAGGAAAAATGGTAGAGGTAAAAGAAGAAAAGCGATAATAAATTTGAAAACATAAGTAAAGCATTTCTATTCAAGTGCAGCTACAGCTCAAGGACGTGTCTTTCAGTCTCAAGGCCAATGCAGAAGTGTCTTACAGTCAAGACAGCGGCGGCAGAGTGTGCAGAAACACTCCACAATCGTATATGAAACTGACTGTTCGTACGTGAAATAGCGGCTTGTCAGATTGAAATGGTGATTGTTGTGTCCACAGCTTTCAAAAGTAGTCCTTTTTATGGCTATTTTCACTCTGTTTCCAAGTTGGACACAGTGAACTGGACTCATTCAAATGTAAGGATTACTTTTGCTGGTTCAGTCGTTGGTTTGTCTGTTAAGATGGAAAGGAATTTTGATTAGATTTTGCAAAACGTCTTGTGCAACAGGGAACAGTATTTTTAATGTTTTTCTTTGGAAACGATTCAATTCAGTTTGGTATTTGTTTTGTTGTGATATTTGCCAATGTCACTTAGTTCTTCCACAGGAGCAGTAAAGAAACAATTATCAAATCTTTAGTCGCTCATAAATGTCGTCTGTGTATATCGTCACCGCTTATTTCTCAAACTATGGGAGCATGAAGAAAAATCTGAAGAGAGAATTTGGGGGAGAAATGAAGTAAATTAAAATATCATGTAAGACATCATGACATTTAGTATTAAGCCATGTATAGTAGAGTGTATAGTGGACACTGTTTTTGAAATGAAGACATTCGTAGTTTATTATTTAAAAAATTCAGACCACCCGTCATTCAAGGGTTCAAAAATTTCATGTAGCCAGGAAAAAAAAACATACATTCTGCAGTTTACAATGAACAAAATGTAAAATAACAGGTACTACTTTAACTACACTTATTCATGTCTTAATAAAGCAGCAACACAGACTTAATTCCTAATGAACAAATGGTTTACTAAGAACCATTTAGACTTAGTACTGACTTAATTAATAGCCTAACCCTAATTAAGTAGTTACAAAGCCTGACCCATTCTTAATAAACTATCTTGGACTCTGAGGACCTCAGGGACAGGCCTCCTGCTGGTACCAGAGTCAGGACTAAACATGGGGAATCAGCATTTCAGTTTTATGCAGCTAAAAACTAGGAACAGTCGTCCTGAAGACGTGAGACAGGCTTCTACTCTGACAATGTTCAAATCCAGGCTAAAAACAGTTCTGTTTAGTCGTGCATACAACTTTATCTGTTTTGTGATGTTAATAAATTTTTTCCTGTTGTGTAAAGCACAACACAATGCCTTGTGTTGGCCTCATAGCAGAACGGCCAAAATTAGGTTTTTGTCTCATTCTACTCTCAGACCCTGCTCCATTTATTGGTGTCACTGGCTCCATCCTTGGTCTGTCAGAAATATATATTACAGACAAAAAAGCACTTGTCTGTAAGTGTCTGATAAGTGTAAAGTTTAAAATTTCCCCAAAACCTTGAAAAATCACTTAAACAATTATGCCATGAGGCTAACTGTGTCAACACTAGTCCAATCTATAAAGCCCTTCACATTTGACATGTTTTAATGTAGGGCTGCACCACTTGGGGAAAATATCTAAGTGCTATATTTCTGATATATTTTTAAGATTCTGTTCAAAGTTCACATTTTAAATGTGTTCAGGAGAATAAAAAAAAAAATGACTGAAAAATGAATTAACTAATAAAACCACAAGTATTTCAGTAAGAACATGTTAGTACAAATCTAAACTACAGAGTTAGAAGTTTATATGCAGAATAAAATAGGATATTTAGTTTGAGGAAATTATGGTACTTTAAAAATTGCTGCCTTTGTGATTTGCTAATTGCGTCCATTAAAATTTCGATTACATTTCGATGACTTGTGCAGCCTTATTTTAATGCTGTGACTCAGAAAAGCAAGACCGGTTCATTTTTACAGCACAATTCAGACTCAAAGTGTTTTTACAGAACAAGAAAAGATACAAAAATATAGATCTTAAATGTATTTACCCCTGAACTTAAATGCCCAGCTTGAACTGAAGTGACTGCTGTGTCTTCTCCATCGATGAGAGCCTTTCCTATTCTCTTACTTTGCTTGTAGCTGCCATTAGAACTGTCCCTTTTTCACAACTATAGCCTTAAGGGTGACTGCTGTGTTTTTTCATTTGTCCATTTTTAACCCAGGATGTCTTTAATTGTGTTAGACTTTGTGGTTGGTGGCGTCGA
Organism: Rhinogobius similis; assembly: GCA_019453435.1. NCBI lineage: Eukaryota > Metazoa > Chordata > Actinopteri > Gobiiformes > Gobiidae > Rhinogobius > Rhinogobius similis. The sequence goes on from CM033634.1 coordinate 13,931,051, forward strand.
CAGGAGTGGGTGCCGGAGATGCTGGGCGTGATGAGAAAAGACAATAGCTGCTGTTAGACTCAGTGGGTACCTGCCTTTGGATTCAGGTCACAGCACACGAGGAACAAGCCGCTAATTGTTGTTGAAATGTTCGTGTTTGCACAGCATTCATCACAGGGACTTTTTTTTGCATTGTTTTGACCAAAGAGAAAATGGTAATTAGCTATAGATAATATAAAAGAGCCTGCGTCCATGTGCTGTGGGTTTGAATATTTAAATTGTGTCGTGTGTGGGGTATCGAGGAAAGCAGGCCGTTGTGCACCTGTTTAAACCAGACGACTGCAATAATTAAGTTGCTGTTTGCTTTTGTGGTCAGTTGTAATCAATGCAGGAGGAAAATGCATAGCACAAATTGCCTTTTTAGTCAAGTTAAGTGACCTTCAAGCTGTAGCATGTTCAAATTAGCAATTGATTTTTAGAATACTTAAGGATGCCGTTTATTAGAGGTGAACGATATTGGCAAAAATGAATTTCTCGATGTGGATTTTGGAGTATACTGATAAGGATATTGTGTCAGTCCAACAGAATTGTGTTAAAACATGTCTTTAAATGTATTAGTTTAATTTAATTAGCAGGCAAATGTGATATGTCTGTAAAATGAATCACAAAAGTTCATAAATATTACCATATGCCCTTTATTTGAAAGTTTACTGCATAATTTTCACATTTAAAAAAATCTTTTTCTTGCATTTTTTACTAAAAAAGATGTGCTTGATGTTAAAATTCCTCTACAGTCTATATACATCATCAGGGTTTGTGTCTTGATGTTTTTACTAAAGAAACTAAAGAAGAAATTGAAACTGCAAATTTAAATGTATAATTGCAGTCATTATGATGTTCTAATTTCAACAAGTAACATTATTTCCTCTGAAAACAGCAAAACATCCACTTTTATTCTGTCTAAAATCTGCAAACCCTAATGTTTAGACCTCTATAAACATAAAATAAAATGCATGTGTTTTTTGTATTAGTTCAGAAGTTCAGCTTTTAGTTTTCTCTCCAATGTAAATGCTCCGTGGCATTTTTAAAATATCTGAACAGGATCATGCAATTAAAACATAAATTCAATCTGAATTGCAATGCTTTTTAGAAATACATCAGTTAGAATTTTTAACAAAACCGTTCAGTCGTATTGAACACGTTTCACAGCAGCAGTTTGGATCTTTCTGTGTGGAGTTTGCTGTCTGAAGTTAGGGGGGTTTTCTCCATCAAACTAAAACATGCACAATAGGGGAAAAAAGGTTCAAATCTGACTGCAGTTCATATTTATCTTGTGGCCCGAGGCAAGACATTTAGTTTTCACTGAAATTGCTCTATCAACATAAACGAGAGAGCAAAGACAAACTGTGGAGATGAGCTCATGGTTTGCTTGGACACGTTACACCCACAATCTGACCAGCGCCACTCACTACACATTTATTTACAGGACAAGTACTATTTATATTGAGTCCTTCATTGTCCCTGTGGTGTGCACGCAACCAAATGTCGGTTATAATGTCCCTCTCAATTTAAAACCAACAGTGGTGGAAAAGGTTGTTTTATTTTGTTACAGATACATGTGCAAAATATTATTCAAGCAAAAATAAAAATAAAAGTACCACATAAACTATCTACTTAATAAAAAATTTAAAGTGCCCCTTTAAATTGTAAATTTAAGAGTAAAAGTAAAGGATTTTCGTGGATTTTTTAAAACGTTTTAAAGCGTTAAATGTAGTGATTTTGATGAAGAATTGTGCTGGTCTTTGGTCAACAGGAGCATTCAAAGCAATTTATTAATGTTTCTTGTGACTTTTATGTATTTATTTAGGTTTGCTCAAACCTGGGGCTTGAACTCAAAACAAATGTCACCATGAACGTGCTAAAAATAATGCCTGAACCCATAAGTACAAAGCCAAAAGTACATTCTGTTTTTCATTCCGTTCAGTGGAGCTTTCAAATGTACTGAAGTAAAAGTAAAAAGACATACAGAAATGCGTAATAGACAAAATTACAGACAGGAAAACTAGCTAGAAATGCCTGTAACATTTAAACCTTAAAACATGTTTTGTTTGGCTTTAATGTAAGTGAGCCAGACAGAACTCCACCGTGTTTAATTGATTCTTCCGCTGCCCTTCGACGGAGAAATCTCAAAGTGTGTTAATTGTATAGGGTCTGAAATATGCAACAATAGCACTTTACGAAAGCGTTCACACTATAGTTTTTATATAAGAAAGAACACCAAGAACGAAGTGTCATCCAAGGTCCTTTTTCCACCATTGAGAGTGAAAACATGGCTCCAGCAACAAGGACGAGCCTTCTCATCTGCACAGAAATGGTTGGTTATTTTCTGTCATTGTCAGTTTTTATAACTTGGACATTTTCCCATTTCTCATCATTGTGATGCGCTGCGCTGTACTGGCATCAAATCGCCTATTGAAAGCAAACTAGCTCTGAAAAGTTCACTTGGCTGAAACAACGCGGTTATTTTTAGCATGTTCGACCATTTTTCCATTTATTCTTGGCTTTAGTTTTTAGCTTTATGTTTTGTGTTATCGGATCGAATGCAATCAAATCGAAATCTCATGGCCACATTCAGCAAACAACAAAATATTCTTTCTTATGCAGTTATTTTATTAGTTTTCAATTCATATTTAAAGTTTAAAATGCTCCAGTTGTTTAAATTGTGCCCGTTGACCATTTTTTCATTTATTTGCTTTCTTCCTGTGGCTCATCGAGCAAACTGTCATTGAGATTTTGGGCGCCACAAAAATGAATTAAATTGAGTTATTTTTCGCTTCAGCTTCAGCTTTAGCTTTATAAATTAAGTTATACATTGATAATATTGCAATAGTTACTGTGGGGATATGCAACATTTGAATTACTTTTACTTTCAAACCGAAATGACCAGAATCTCTCAAACATGTGTTTAAAACGTTTGTGCACTTTTGCGATCAGTTTTACAGTCTACTCGATGCTTGAACCTCAACCAAGGCAATTATAGGCACGTTTAGCACATTGTCACATTGTCGTTGAGATAATTGTCAATATCACCCACCTCTAATGTTATTTCAGTCTGTAAATTCGCTGAAATGTTTATTACTGGTTTAAATCAAACAATGCAGCTCTTATTTCAGTGTAAAAATGCCTTTGTTGTCACTAAGGGTGTTAATCCGCCGATTAACCATGACTAAACGCTTAACCGAGTGAAGACATCTTGCCTGGTTAACTGGCACGTCATTTTTTGCCTTGTTTACTGTGTTGCAATGCACAATTTTGCCACCAGAGGGCCCCAGAGGGAGCGCCCTCATTCAACTGTGAAACCTCTGAATGAAAACAAGTTCACTAAAACTCCAATATAGTGGATTTCTCTTGTAAAGACGAAGAAAACTTGAGACACTAATATTCTTTCACATGATTTATTTAACTTGGATCTGGTGGAAAAATTGATGTCTCGGATGGAAAACTATCGCTCTTTTAACTGCACAAGCTAAGATAAGCTGCTAACATTAGCAACTTTTCAAAGTGACTCTTGGGGGAAAAAAGCGTATTCAATAAGAGAAAAAGACATAATCACTAAAACAGTGCGTCAAAACGGCATTTATGGGAGCTTTCATTCAGCCGTGGACAGTTCAAAGACCTGTTACTGTCGCTGCTCTGCATTGTGACTCGTTCAAGAATAAAAAAACGTCCACAAAAGCACTGTATTAACATGACTGGTTAACCGAACATTGACCGCAAAGAGCTATCGGTTAAAGGAAAAATGATGTGCATCCCCAGTTGTCACCATAATGTAAATGATTGTATTTTGCTTTATATCTCATTATCCCTCCACCTCTATTCATCTTATTCTGCCCCGCCCACTTTTGCCATTTTTTGCCACAGATACGCACTTCTGTTGTAAACGCACTTCCGTTTGATGAGAACTCCGTTAAAGCTAATGACGAACGAGGGAAAAGTCTTGCCGCTAAAATGTTACATAAAGTAGGTTGATTTGTGTAAAATGTTTAATGAACACGAGCAACAACAAGTCAACAACGCACCAATGTCCTGGTCAGTCTGAAAAGGGCTTTTTAGTCCATGTAGAACTTATTTTCTGTTGAGCTCGTCTGCTCCATGTAAACTAATACAACGGAAACTAGATGGCGGCGTGTACGGCAACTCCCGGAATAAGGTGAATATAGACTCGGTTTATGTAGTTTTACTTTTGAATTGCAATTTGAATGGTTGCAATTGCTTAATCACAATACAATTTTCTCTGTAATTAACAAAATATCCGGTCTTTTATGTATAAACATAAGAGACAAACAATATTTGAGACTCTTGTATTAGTGTTGTTCATCTTTCAACTTCCAAATGTTAATGTTTCTTGATGCGTTTTAAAGTCTGACTCTGAGCAGAATCCTACTATTAAATAAAACATCTCACATCTAATCTCAACGCTGATCATAAAAAACCCAAACACATTCTTTCCATTCTTTCCAATTGTTTAGCAACACTATCCTTAATCTACTCGTCACCTGAAGTTCATTCCTGAAAGTGTAATGGCGTTTTCGACTTTTACACCCTCGTTCACTGAACCTGAATCTTACCACAGACGGAGCTACGACAGATTTATACAAAGAAAATCAATGGATTAATTTCAACGAGCGTGATTTATGAGACGGGGCTTTTTTGAGTCAAGGAGATTGGGTTAATATTGCAGTAATTGTTCAGCTTTGATATGCACTAAGTGGAAGAAAAGGAGAAGGAGACTCTTAATTTGTGGCATTTAGTTTTTACGGCGGGTGAAAGTCTAGTCAATTAAAGAAAGAACATCGTGTGTAAGAAAATGTTGTCTGTTTTATGAAATTACTGTGAGTTGTCTCGTAAATCGGAGAATAATTGAGGGGGTGAGAATAGACTCAAGAGTCAAAAAAAATATTCTGAATTTATAATGTCTGTAGGTATTTTGTTTATAAATAACATCAGGGTTTTTATTTCATAACTAATTAGATTTTTTAACCATTTTTGGTCAAATCATTGATGGTAGAATGCAGCTGATGTAATGTAACCTCTATTGGTGCAATTTGGTGAAATAAAGAAAAGAAAAATCCAACCAAAATACCATCATTTTTCATTGTAGAGAAATTTTGGCTCGGTATTGTTAGGTGGCAGTTAAATTTTGTGATATCTTGTGGCACAACATCTTGCCCTGTTCCTAAATAATGTTAATTCTGTGCCTGGTTTGGAGAGTTTCTGTTGGGCTGAATTTCTGGTACAAAAATGATGTCAAATTGCTGCTCATCAAGAATAAGTTGAAGTCATGGATGTCCTGTAGGTTTCTTTGTTTGGTCAGACTGAAAATGTAAATATCTTTTTCTTTCCTGCGACATCTAAACTTGGAAACAACAGAACTTGAGTAGGAGGCACGTGGATTTTTGAGCCATTTTTAAACTGCTTTAATCTTTGCATTAATCCAGCTTCTTTGTGATTTATAAGTTATGTTTATTAGCAGGAGCTGGCTTTTAAAAAACATAGATTCACAGTTTGCAGAGCGCTTTTTCCTCTCATAAAAATACTGGTTCACCCGGGTGTCACGGCCAGCATTAAAATTGCACATCAGCAGAGAACATAAATATTTCTGTCTCAGCGGCAGCATATTATTTTGTAAACTGGGATTCAGGCACGTGATTGTGACTGCTCGGTCAAAACATTTTATCTTAAGTATTGTTGCACAAGTTGAAGGACTCTTGAGCGAGGGCCAGAGTTTAGTGACTTTTCTAGAATTACTGACACGTGATGGATGAGACTGGCCTGTCTGAAGTTAACGATTGTGAGTTACCATTTGTTTATTTTAAAACATACTGTCCATGTGAATCAGGCATGTCCAAACTAAGGCCCAGGGGCCAAATGCGGCCCTCAGACCAATTTTTCTCGGCCTTAGGCTTCCTGGTAAATTGGCCCACATTGTCCTGAGAAGTACTTTTTACAGCAAATTTTATATTTTCTACAATTCTAACCTAAATAACTAACATTTTGGTGCGACACAGACCTGATATTACGGCAATGAGACTGAATGTAGATGTGGTGGCGCTTAAAACATCAGATAAATGCAGCTTTTTTGAACGTTTCACTATTGATTTGTGGCCCTCCGCTTGGTCCATATTTCAATATGTGGCCCTCGATGGAAAAAGTTTGGACACCCCTGATGTGAATGATTCAAGTTCTATAATCTCTTCTGGAAAATATTTTTATAGGTCTGTTTCTCTAATTTCACCTGTTGTTTTGTTTCACCTACACTGTTTTTTCGATTAGCAAAGAATGTTCATGCTATATTTTATACCACACGTATGTACAGTATACCTAATTTATGCACCGTGTATTAACAACATTTAATTATATGGTACTTAGGATTAGGGATGTAACTATATTGAAATATCGGGACATTGTATCGTCAAAAGCGAAATAATATCATTTGCTGTACGTATTTGCTAAACGGAAAAATTTTGTAATTTGAAGATTTTCTCTTCAAAATATTCAAATCCAAATACACTTTATTTGTATAGCACATTTTAGACATAAAAACGGCAAAACAAAGTATATAATAACTCAATTTGATCTTACTGCTTGTAAAACCAGTAAAATCAAATCCAAGCAAAATCATAAAACCATAAAATAGAAATAAATTAATAGAATAAATTTTAAAAAAAGAAAAAAAAAAGATAAAAACACAGAGGACCACACAACTCACGCGGTGTTAAAAGCCAGAGAATATTGTAATACATATTGTACTGTGAGATCCATATTGTGATAATATGGTAAAGAGAGATTGGATTTTGTTACATGTTATTAGATTATTACAATTTTTTTCCTACAGCAACAAATAAATAAAGATGGATAAATAGACCATAATCTTTTAATTGACAAGCAATGGAAAGTGCAATGCAAAATCAGTTTTAGTATTCGGTCTGGTGTAAAAAAAAAAGTCCCACAGTTCAAACAGTGCATTTGTGTTGTGTGTCGTTTTCCAGCCGGGGGCCAGTCTTCAGAGATTGAGATCGTGAAGCTGCCAGACCCCTCCGTCCTGCTCTCCTCTGAGGTCTCGGTCATCGCTCTGGACTTTAAGGTGCTGCACCCGGTGGTCATCACCCGTTTGGGGGTGTTTCCGAGCGGGACCCTCTCTGAGCCTCAGACCAATGTGACCGTGAAGCTGCTCCAACTCGACCAAGAGGTAACACAGAGGAGTGTGGTGTTTTCAGACCGGAGAAGTCACACTTTTGCAGTTTGTTTTTTTGTAGAAAATATTGATGGTGATTTCATACTCTCAGATGAAGGTGGAAAAACTTAAATGTACGACTTGATCATTTTTATACTAAATGTATCTAGTCAACCTCACTACTACCTCTTCAACACTATAAATAACAATTTGTTCCACCTTAAATACAAAATCACTATGAAAAATGATTAATTATTAGGAGTGGGCCTGTATGGATGCTGAGCTCATACCAAATATTTCATAAAAGTTTTAAATTCAAAGCGAGGCCCACAAATCCATTACGCTGAAGTAAAGTTCACAGACACCGATATCGGCCGATACTGATATTGACCAAACTCTTTAGGCCAATACCAATACTGGAGCCAATATACATCCCATTCCTATAGTGGTTTGTTCTTTATTTGACTTTTTTGGGGGTAGTTTCGCTTCTTCAATTATTTAAAAATGTTGTTCTGGTTATTTTATTGCATTGTGTGAGCAACTGTGTCCAAGTAATTTCCCTGGTGGATCAGTGAGCTCTAACACGACTGTCACCAACATTCTGTGCCTAGGGCTGGCCGATATGGAGCTAAAAATCAAATTGGGATCTGATTCTTGTGACAAACAATCTGCTATTTTGGCAAAATTGTCACACTCGCTCTATTTGCCATGCTCTGTGTTAGGGGTGCACCAGTATATTGACCCAGTATCGAGATCGGCCGATTTTCACGTCATTGAGGAATAACAGCCAAAATCCCTGCTAACAGTGCTACAATGTTACGCTCCAGTGATGAAAGAGTTAACTCCGCAGAAACGGGAGAAAACTGCAGCTCAGTTCAGAGGCTTTCTGCAGCTTTATTAAAAGCTCTTGAAAAGTTTTAGACAAAACTTATTATTTAATATATGTGCGGCGAATTCATCCGCAAACCGTGATAAATGCTAAGTTTTTTTAGACATTATTAGTTTTTCCCCTAAACAATCAGTTTAGACATGTTCACTCCAAATATTTTTGTGGGAGACATTTTAAGAAGAAGAGAAGAGCTCTGAGTGTCTGAGCAGACAGACTGAGGTGAAGCTGCACTTACAGGACGAGGAACAACGCGATGACACACGCAGAGGAACAGAGACTGTGGATAAAAGAATTCAAGAGTGAAGGCTAATTTTACTGTAAAGAATAATCACATTAAAGCTTAGTCTACCTATATTTAAACATAGTGCTAAATAAAGGATAGCTCTATCAAATGTTTTCCTTTTTTCCCAGATAAAAAGTATTAACTGTTATATACATTTTAAAATAGATTTTTTTTATTTTAGAAATAACTTAAAGGGGGCCTATAGTTTACAGCTAGTTTACAGCTATATTTATTTTTTCAAAGCATTTGAAAGTGTCATGTTAACATATTTTAAACACTTGTATTTCCATTTTAAACAAAGAAAATATTGGCCCATATATTATCGGCCCTAGCTAGTTCAGTAATATCGCTATTGACCTAAAATGTCCATATTGGTGCACCACTACTCATGCAATAATCGATTTATTGCTCTTAATAGTCTATGATCTATCAGCTAACAGCATTTTTTCTTTGTTAAACCATGGCCTGCACAAACTTAAAATTAAAATACACTCATTTTAATCACCAAAACCATGAACATGTCATGATTTGCATAAACAAGTTTCCTTCTTTTAAACAAGCAAAAAAATAGAAGCTATGTCGCAAAATAATTTAGTATATTTGACCAAAAATTATGGATAAGCGATATATCAATACAGCAGCCCACAGTGTTCATACTTTCAATATCACTATTTCACTGTTCAGGCACACCACTTATCTTCAATGCAATATACAGATTGTAAGTGTACATTAATTGTGATAAAATGTATATATTTTTGGCTTATCGCCCCAAAACTCATAATAATTACTTTTTGGCCTATAGTCCACACTTAAACGCACAAAGCAGAGGGCAGGCTGTAGCTCAGGTTTATGTTTGTATTCTGTTGTCTGAAATAATTGAAATGGCAGGAAAATACTTTAATGGCATATAAAACCACTGTAAAAAGACAGATATTTTTGTTCCATAAAATTTGTTTAGGCCTGTTAACGCAGTCTGTACCTCTGGGGTGTAATGCAGTCCGTTTGGCGCTCGGAGCTGGGGGGCAGCTCGAGGACACTGCTCCTGTTTACTGCGCTGTTTAGAGAAACAAAACAGCAGCCTATTTTAGATAATGGGCGGTAGAGGAGTGCTCAGCTATGATAAAAGGCACATTTTATAGTCCTGTATTGGTAAAATGTGGGATATTTGATGCTTGGGGATATAATTTATTTCCCCCAGTGAGGAATTATTGGCAATTTTGGTTGAAGCGGACACAAAGCAGAGGAATGAACAGTGAATTTACTTCTGTATTAGTGCAGCTTAGAGTTTAACAACTTAGTGCCAAGTCTGCCATTATTTGAAGGGCATTTTAAAGGATTTATGAACAACAGCAGAAAGGAGTGGCATTGGCAGATTTGTGAGTGAATTGTGAGTTTAATCTGCCTTTTTATATTGTTTATTAGTACTTTTCATGAATAACATGTGCGTGATCTCCTGGGCTTGTCAGACACTGATTTAACTTTGTTATATTATCCAAAAAATTGGGCTAGACTAGTTCTGTTTTTCACGTCGCAAAACAGTAAAAAGGGTGCACGGTGGCAGAGCGGCTAGAGCTTCTGCCTCCCAATAAGGAGATCGCGGGTTCAAATCTCCAGACCACCCCAACATCACACGCTCTCTCTGTCCTCCCCGTGTTACTGTGGGTTCTCTCCGGGTTCTCCGGCTTCCTCCCACCGTCCAAACACATGACTGTGTAGGTCAATTGGTAACTCTAAATTGCCCGTAGTGAGTGAATGTTTGCCTGTCAATGTCTGTCTCTGTTTGCTGCGACGAGTTGGCGACTGTCCAGGGTGTACCCCGCCTAAGGCCCAAAGTCACTGGGATAGGCTCCAGTCACCCGCGACCCTGGGAATGGGAATAAGCGGTAGAAAATGAATGAATGAATGAAACCGTAAAAATCAGGTAAAGCGCCATTAATAATTTTCTGAGCTTTTGTCAGCATCAATGCTCCATTTAGCCTACTACAGCCTTAAAACAGATTATAAAAACATGTCCCTCTGGAAAATGTGTTAAACTTCGTCATTCAACATAAAAAAGTCTGTCTTTGTTAAGAGTGGGAACACTTTTTGGCTGAAAGGCTCACCATAACCTTGAAATAATTGGAGTTATGTGGCAAAAATATAATTGATGTATACTACAACCACTTTTCATGCCACTTTTACTGCAGAAAAACACATTTAAGTCACATTTATTGATTTTTAGGGACCGGTCAAATTCAACTTTGCTGAAGAACTTGTTTGCAGCAGGACAGAGTTTAGTCCCTGTGGCATTCCTTCGTTTTCTAAGAGAAGACGAGTTACTGCACTGTGTGGCAAAAAAGCAGAAAGTTGGAAAGTCTGTAAAAAGAAACCCGCCTTGATGTTTCTTTGGGGTAAAAGTTGTGTGTGTTTCAGGAGGCCGTGGTCACTGCTCGATTCAGCTCCATCAGCACCGGGGCCCTGGTGAACGGAGTGTGGTACAAACCAGTGGAGCAGTTCATTTTGCCTAAGGTCAGACTCTCACACCACACTTCTGCCGACCGCAAGAGTCAGAGGAATCGGCCATAACATTATGACCAGTCAAGGGTGCAACTTAAATGGTTGTAATCAGAAAATCACAAAGACTGCAGTTATTTAATTGATACAGTGCCCCATACCACAGCCATTTCCTGTCTGCTTGTGGGTTTAATGTAGATTTATGTAGCTTAGACCAGTGTTTCTCAAACTGTGGTACGCAAACTTCTTCTGGTGGTACGTGGACACTTCTTCAATTACAATGTTCACTTCATTTAGAGTACATTTTATTTACATTTTTTGCTCTTCCTTTAGTAAATGTCTAGTTAAAACTACTGTGGCGCTCGTGTATTCCTGCTCAAGACCTGGTTTATCCCTTATTTAGACCTGAAATAGTCCTGTTTTAGACCCTATTTAGATTTGGTGGTACTTAGGAAGCCAAATCTTTTCTTTGGTGGTACTTGGGGTAAAACATTTGAGAATCACTGATCTAGACCTTTTACAATATCATTTTCTTAGTTTTAAAGTGTTCATGCATTTCATACTTCAGTCTTAAAGCTGCACTACCCATTTTTCTTTATTTTTTCACAATTTTCTTTCTTTTTTCCTTCCCTTTTCAAAATGTATTTAGTAAATTAAGGCATATTTGTCCAACGTAGGCATCCTATTTGTCTTAAGTCTTGTAAATTTGTCCAAATGGGATGCCAGTTACAATGTCTCTTCAGTCCTTAGTTGATGGTGAAGTTTGTGCCATCCATTTCTTTGTGTTAGCCTTCTTCCCCGCTGACAAAGTATGCTCCAAAGGTATCCATTTGTGTCATGACAGAAGTTTCAAGGCCCAAATACATAGTTCATAAATCGAGTGGGATGGCAATATTAAAAACAGTCTGCAGCACCTTGTTAATCTCCGTCCAATGTTTCTGAACAATAGGACAGTCCTAAAGAAATGATAATGGTTGGTCAATTGTCCACCACAGTTTCTCCAGCAGTTATTATTTCCTTGTGAATAATAAACACTCACTTTTCAAACCATTTAATCGACATCAAACTAGTTTAACACTTACTTCCAGGGCGGCGATACATAAAATATTTATTATTTGATGGAGATGACAAGCAGTGGTCAGATCATCATGATGTGCTGTTTTATTTTATGGAGAAAACAGAAAATGTATTCCTGTGCAAGAATAGTCAGGGCTTAAATAGTAACTGAATTTAGATTTTAAAAAATATACCGAAAACCATGATTTTATTTTTCTAAATTATTCCGTTCAAATAAAAAAAACTGCTTATATTGTAACTCCTTGTGGTCATGGACTTGGCCCTACGTCAGTTTGAAGTAATATTTGTTCATTGAGCCTAAAGTTGCTGATTCGATCGTTGCTGTTAATGCTGTCTCTGCCTACAGCGTCTGCCATACACCGTTAAAGTGTGAGCATATGTGATTGTGAATGGGTGATCGATGCCCTGATATAAAAAAAAAAAACCTCCCCATTAGGTGCAATAAAGTGCTGTAAAATGTGTCGTGTTTATTGGGCACAAAGCTGTCATGAAGACTGCCCCGTGTGATCAGTTCCTACAGACACAGTTATATTGATCGAGTTAGACGTGGGCGATATGACTAAACATTCATATTTGGTTTTTAATATCACCACCAGCTCAAACTGCTTGTTAAAAAGGATGTCATCTTCCAATCAATACTAAAGCTGAAACTTGATTCTCAATTTTAAGCTTTTAAAGAAACACAATAAGAGGATTAAATCATTAGGGCTGTTGTCGTTTAGTCAGTTAAGTGGACAATGATGTCGTAGTCGACCAAATGTAATCAATACATTTTTTGGGGAATGACTGGACAGTGTAGCCTTTTAACTTATGAAGATGCTGTTTACTAGAAATTCTCTGTATGAGATCCTGAAAACTTTGAGAGCCCAATTTAGGTTTCTCAGTCAATCTTTAGTCCATCCAGCCTTACTTACTGCCTTAAAAATTAGACCTTTCCTGGATAGTTTTCAAATGATCTAGTGGTCTTATTGTAGTTTATCAGAACGACAATAAGACCACATACATAAATGTAAGAAACTACTATACTAAGAATCAAAATAACATTTCAAAGATTAGAATTCTAAGACTATTAGTTAATAGTGATTTTGACTGAAGAGAGTCATATACACAGCACATTTGTATTTGTGTACAATGTTATATTGGACATCATAAAGCTGTGGTTTTCAACCTTCTTTGAGTCGCAGCACACAACTGACTAAAACATTACAAAATCAGACCTTTTAGTCAAAAAATGTGGCAAAAATTGTCCTTTTTGGGTTCTTTAAAGTTGGCAATGGAGATTTGTTTTGGTATAGAAGTACTTTCAGGATACTCCAAAATGGTAAATTGTTCAATCAAATCTACTTGTGAATCCAAATTGGATATTTTTTCAAGGAACACCTGACAATACCTCAAGGCACCGTAGTGCTCCCCGGCACACTGGTTGAAAATCAAGGTCATAAAGTGAGGATTTATGTGTATACAGCCTTCGTACACTATGCTTTATTGTATACATTTGTTTCCTAGGGGTTCGAGGGGACCTTGGTTTGGGAGAGCCTGGACTCGGCGGGATTAACTTCTGTCAATTCGCCTGTGCAACTCAATGACGGAGGAGGAGTTCTCAAGTTCTCCTCTGTAAGTCCATGATAATTAATTCAGAAAGTCAAATAATGCGACGTTCATTTTTAAAGGATAGACTCTGCTGTGTCTTGCAGATAGCAGAGGGCATCCTGCCTCACAGAAGTGCTCTCGGCTTCCCCGGTTTGGCTGGAGGCTTCACGTTCAATATTTACGGTTTGTTTATTCAATGCCAGACATTTATGAAAACTATAATGGTCTTTTAGCCAAATGTTTGAGGACAATCCCAGATGATCAAGTTCAAAAACATTGTTCACGATGGCAGGTTTAGAGATTGGCTTGTTTTTTATTTGTTGGGGCCACTTGCGTACAAGCGAAATGGGGAATAATTCTTCCCTTGTCAAACTCTGTGTTTATTGTAATCTAGCCGCCTTTATTTGCAGGTCTTTTGTGAAATGGATTTCTAGTCATTGAGAAACAAAGAAATTAAATTCCTCCATCAGTGAATGCAAACTAATGGCCCATTCTTTGCAACTGCGCCTGTTATTATGTATTACTCGCCAAACAGATTCATCGAATTGCTTGTAACGCGTTTTCATTTAGATGAACATAAATGTAATATCGGAAAATTATTAATGGCTTTGGTTACAGTTATAAAACAATGGGCTGATGTTGTCTAAATGTAACTGCTTAAATACTTTTACATTTTCAACTAACTTTTTCCTATTTAACTAAAAACGTATCTTTATCTTTTTTATTAAACATTCTGTGGCTGTGTCTTTGGGCAAAACACTTCATTGGGATAAATAAGTACTTAAATGTGCTTTGAGGAGGATGTTAAGGATGGAGAAGGTTTGCGGTTCAAATCCCACTTTAACCAAGGCGTAGTTGTTGTGTCCTTGGGCAAGACATTTAGCTTTTTAGACAGAACCAAAAGCTATTCTGGAGTTGCACTAAAATGCCAAATTCAAGGAAATTACTTTGATACGACTTTTACAAATTCTGGAAAAGAGGGCAAGCCAAATTTAAAAATATTCAGGAAAGTTCCATTTCTGTTCTACTTATGTCATTATTTTCAATATTATATATTATTATATTCACGTTTCGATGTTAGTTTTTTTGTCAACGGAGCTCAACAGTGACCGTCCACCAGTTCTAGAAGTAAACAGAAAAAAAATTCTCATAGACTTTCTGAAAATATGTATATTCAAAATTTGAAATCTTGCACGGGACTATTCAGCTCAGTGGTCTCTCTCTAGAAAAGTTATTAAAGCAGAATTTGAGGTTTTACATGTGTTTTTTGACCTGAAAACATTAGGGACATTATTTACTACATAGTTTAATGACCTTTTAATCTTTTTACAACATTATTTCCTCATTATTAGTTTACTCATAGTTGTATTTCCATTGATGCATGCATGTCTGAGAAATCCTATATTGTCTGAGGCTCAAATGCTCAGAAAATTCCTGTTTTCACCTGGTAGTTATTACTTGAAAAATGAAGACTGAAGTGATAAATGTAGGATTCTAAAATATTACGTAGCCACTTTTCAAAAGTAAAAGCACGTAAATGAGCATCTGCTGCTTGTTACTGTGAAACGTCACTCTGAAGAGGCGGGACTTATCAATTCTGCATTTTTGAACAGGAAGTCAATGCACCTGTTTCTATTATTAAGTCGTTTTAGATCAGTATTGCGCTTTACAATGAACAAAATGTAAAAGATGATCTATTTATGTTATAGTTTAAAGCAGAACTCAGTAACTTCAGCAACAAAGCTCCCCCTGCAGGACTCTTGTGAACGTACACTCCCAGTAAAATTTCTTTCTTTTTTTCCCCTTCCTTTTTATTGAAATAATATCACATATAAAAACATTTAATGCCACCAAATATTACAAAAAGAGAGCCAAGGTTTCTCAGGAGAGTTGTCTTCGGGTTTTCCGCTCAGAGACAGCAGGGGGCGATGGCGGGGGCTTCAAACGCACACTGACAAAGACGTTTAATAAGCTAAAACTGTTACTTAGTTCTACTTTAATACTTAGAACCTGAAAAAAAGCATAATATGTTTCCTTTAAACTCGCTGAAAATGAATGGGAGATTTACTTCTTGAACCGCATTAGACTTTGAAGCTGTGCAAGACTGTTGAGCTCCATTAGTGTCTGGTTATCGACTTATTTGCCAACCGTAGTCCTAATGTATGTAATGTAATGTAATGATATGAAAGCATACGCGATTGTGAGCAGAAATATGAATACAAACTCTTATTTCCCTTTCTTTCTGATCTCCCCCCTCTGCTCACACTCCTCTCCACAGACGACGAGGCTCTGGCGGCGCTGCTGCGAGCTCGGCCGTCCCGGATGCAGCAGCACGTCCTGGGGCTGCAGCAGGAGGACGTGTCCCTGGAGCAGGAGAGTCAGAGGCACGGAGACATGGTGTTTGTGGACGTGGTGGACACTTACAGGAACGTGCCCACCAAACTACTGCAGTTCTACAAATGGTGAGTCCCGTCGTAGTGAGGGATGTAGCGCTGTCCAAGTGTCACTGTACAACATTAATATCAAGACATTCACCACTCGATGTGATAAGTATTGTGATATTCTGGAAATAACAGTAATTTGTTCATGTTGGCTGTATTATAACAGTGGTTCCCATCCGTTTTTGTCTCGAGTATCCCCTAAGGTTTGTTTCACACTCAACTTAACTTGAGTTGCGGGCAAATAAATGGATTTACTAGTCGAATATTGTCAATTATGTCTGCTATATTTATTCTTTTAATTATATTTATGGTCCAAGATACTTAAAAAATGTGCTAAATTTACAACTAATGACACTTTCTGTTCAGACAAAAGTACATTCAAATCCTAAAACCATTCCAAGTACCCACTGGCAATTCCTCATGTATCCCTTGGGGTCCCTGTACCCCTGGTTGGGAAACACTGCTATAACACAGCAAAGGATCATGGTCTATGATGTAGTTCTGTTTTTTGGAGCACTGCAGCAACAAAACAAAGGATATAGACAACTGTGCATCCTATTCAGTATATTTTATAGTAAGTAAGTACATTTTTATTTATATAGCGCTTTTCACAGATAAAAATCACGAAAGAAGAAAGTGTATAAACAGGTAGAATACAAAGGAATAAACTAAGCAACAATCCAGTCAACTAAAACTTAATATACATTTCCTGAGCTTTAACAATATAGACTTGCCATTGTCATTTAACACGAGGTAAATATTTGCCTCTAAAGTATGACTTCTGCTCCAAACTACACGATTTTACTGACAAAGGATTGGCTTTGGACCTCTTGATTAAAATTGAGCAAAGAAGCATATCAATGACAACTAGAAATAACTGAATTTTGATTAAAATTAGATTAAAATCTGTGGGGAGGTGAAAAAACAAACAAAGCTACTGTGGCTCCAAGATACTGCACAAACATGCACAATATGGAAAAACTGTGAATATGATTTTCAAAGTACAACTTGTGTTTTTAGTCTAATACAAACTGCTATCTAAACCAGTAATAAAATGGAGTTAGAGGAATAATTACCAATTGTGCACACTTTTTAACAATTGAGTACATTTTCAGTTAATATATTCTCATTTAAATCCTAGATAAAGGTCTCTTGATAAAAACATTAATTCCAGATTATGCATTTGTGAATATAACACAGTAATGATAAATTTGTGAAAGCTTGTGCTGCCCCGGTGCTAATGACTCCTATTCTTTGAGTCCGAATTGGCCGGGCCTCAGAGGAAATCAGCCGTCTGAAATGAAAGTGTGTCGTTCACTCTGAAAAACCTCTCTTGGTTACAATCTCCACTGCAATCAACCCGAAAAAATACAACTGTGACTCACCCAATCGCAGGAACAACCGGCGCATAGGGAAGGTCAATAATGGTAAAGTATACTGTATTTTACTTCAAAAAACAAATCAATCACGCACAAGTTAAATACTAATTTCCCTTGTGCTTGAACTTTGATTAAAAAAAGAAAAAAAACTGAGGTAGTGTTTGGCTGTAGCATTTCAATAAAGTTAGATGTGTGTATGAACAGATGTAACCAGACATTTTTTTTAAATTTTACTCGTTGTTGCATCATATCACCAAAGAAAATTTCTAGTTAGTGAATTTTGCTAATTGACAAAGACTATGAAACTTTTTTTTTCTGATTCTGATCTTGATATTGATCAAAACAAAATGCGCAATTAAAAAACAAAACAAAATAACATGAAGATTGGGAAAATGAGAATTAAAAACACATTACAATTCTCCAAACTTCAAATCAAATTTTTGTTAATTTTTGATATAAACTATACCCAATACTAGTGTACTTTCGTATTTTTGTTGATGATTGGACCAAAAATATTCATACCTCTGAACCTAATTGTGAATTTGTGTAAAGTTAAGTAAATTACATCTAGAATATGTATGGTCTGGTGTTTAATTTCCTTTTTAATACTTTTGAAAGTCGTTTTTGATACCACAATAATTTTCGAATGCTCTTTTTTTGGTTAATGTTTTAGGCGATTGACTGACAATTTCAGAATAAAATAATAGTACTTTCTTTATTAAACATGGTGGTCTTATACTAGTCTGAAAAAGCTTCAAGATAATTTTAAAACGGTTCACAAAAGGTCAAATTTTGTCCTGTTTTAATGAGTAGTTTCTATCGAGTTTTAGTATCTTTGATAGTTAATACTTGATATTTTTGACAACTTTAATGAAAAGTAATATGTGAGTGTTGACATACATAATGCTCATTTAATAGTATTGCATTTCTTACTTTTATTCAGGGAAAAGGTTTGTTGCTACACAAGTAAATAGCAAAAGTAATCCTCCTCAGATATGAACGATTCTCGCACTTGAACCGCCTGCAGTGTATAAGTTATTACGGCCGCCTCTTGCCCTTTCGAGCGCCTGGTATTTGAATGTGACTCCGCAGTGAGATTTGGAGAAAAAAATGTGAGTTTGGACTTTTAATTAAGGTCACAAACTCCCGTGTGTTTGCAGGTCTGTGGGAAATGCGGACTTCAATTTGCTGCTGAAGACCGATGATGACTGCTACATCGACGTGGACGCAGTTTTGACCAAGATCGACCAGAAAGCTCTCAAACGCAGCAACTTCTGGTGGGGAAAGTGAGTAGATCTGCCTCTACAGAAGCTTAAAAAACCGAGATACTCTGTTACAGTTAATACAATTGTACTTCTCTTAGTTTTCAGACACAATGCTTTCTCTCTTTCTTGAATTGTATTTATTAAAAACTAGAAATCAGGAAGAAAAAAACAAATGCTAACTATTACACTGCGTTGCTATGGTAACAGATACTAGCCCTTATGCTACGTTCATGTGATCCTTGTGAACTTGGGAAAATGTTTTTCCGAATTGAGAAACGCACATGAACGCTTGCACAAGTTGAGAAAACAACTAGCAAACTCTGGTCAAAAGCTGCCATCCGACTTTCACATCTGCTGTTGAGACAGATGAAAATCAGTTGATTTGTCCATTTATCTTAAACATTTGAGCTTTTTGACCAAACGTTACATTCAGGAGTTTACTGTGCAACAGATTTGACCCGAAAGATCCAACATCGTTTGATTAAAATGTAAGTTCCCAAACTAAAAAAGTAGGATGTTTTCCAAGACAAATAACTAGCTAGCTAATGTTCAGCTTTTGAGAAGGCTAGTAACAACAAAACATCCTGGTTAGCTAGCTAAATCAAACACAGTTAATCCTGACTTTCTGAGATATAAAGCACATAAGCGCAAACAAGTCTTCTCATCTTGGATTCCCAAACGCCTGAGGACCAGATGAATACAGCATTATTAGGTGGAAAACTGAGCAGACACAGCCCTGAACCAGCTCCTTGGTGAAAAATGGGGATAGGTGACCTAAAGGTTTATAGGTTTATATGAGGTCTTGTCTGTACTGTTGTGTAAATATATAAATCAGAGCTTATGTTCAGTTCCTAAGTAATTTCTTTGGACCAATACTGTGGTGTACTCTTGCTTGAGTTGGCAACTCTATTATCATCTGAAGTAAAACAAGTACGCACAGATCAAAGTGGATTGCATTGGCTCAAATTCGCAGTGAAATACAGCAGCAACATACAGTAAATAATTTTGCTGGCTAAGAAAAGTGAAGTTGATAAGTTGAGCAATTAGGTAATTATAATTGTGGTGTAGACTTTGACCAAATTTATAGAGGGAATTGATTGGTCACAGTAGCTAATCTTAATCTTGGAGGCATGTTATTAAAAATCGACTTTTATGAGCTTTTAACCCATGTTTTAATTGTGGTGCTGCATTTGAGGCTTGAGTGCTCAGAACATTCCACTTCCATCTCACATCCTTTTACTTAGTTGCAATTATAGTATTTGAAAATCAAAGCAGTCGAGGCATACACATACTGTTCAAAAACGCCAAAATTTGTCTGCTTGCTTTAGTGAAATGTCACAATGCCTATCAGTTCTGCATTTTTGATCAGGAAGTCAGTGGCCTGCTTCTATTATTACGTCGTATTAGATCATTATTGTGGTTCACGCGGTGATCTACTTTTGTTATAGTTCAGGGCTGTTCTAGTTTTTTCGGAGGGTCATGGCCTCTGGGCCAGTTAGTTGCATGATGTGCCTCCAGTTTTAACATAAGTTGAGGTCACACAAAATATCCACTAGTCCTGTTTCAATCATGATAAAAATAACAACACAAGGCTTTAACAACATTGTTTTGCAAAATTACCAATCCAGGACTGAACCAGAATTGGGACTAGACTAGTGCCAACCGGGTCTGAACCAGGACTAACCCAGAATCAAATCAGGTCTAAACCAGGTCTAACCCAGAATTAATAATAAGCCTATTATATTTACAACAAAAGCATAAGTTGTCTTTATGTACATTAGTTGAAACTGAAAGAAAATTAAATATTACCAAATAAAATAAGAATGAGTCAACTGGAAAGCAAAATATGTGCCAATTTACAGGTTTTATGAGCTACACTGGTACAAGTAGTCATATGCAATTATAATGTGATTTAATATTGACCTAGGTTTCATCTGATTTCAATTCAATTTCTTTTTGTCGAACCCCAAAATCCCAACAAAAGTTACCTCGATGGGCCACAGTCCCTGAGTGACTTCTTGACTTCTTATTAGTTGTGGTGTTGGACCTTGGTTAGTGCTTAGACCTGGTTTATTCTTCGTTTAGTCCAGGCTCAGTCTTACTGTAGACCTGGCTTAGACTTGATTTAGTCCTGGTTTAGTTTTTATAGAGACCAGATTTAGTCAAGATTAGGGGTGTAACTCTGTTTTTGTTATAACTGTTGTAGTAATTACAGCTCTATGGAAATTCTATACTTTATACTTTTGTTTTAGCCCCTCTCTGCACTCTTGAATTCAATTTGCAAACTCATATGAACTCTAGAGGGAAAAGGCTAGATAAACAACATGCATATTTCACAAAGGTCAGGTGAATGGGTAAATGTGATGCTAACTCGCTGCGTCTGCCCCAGTTTCAGGCAGAGCTGGGCAGTGGACCGCATCGGGAAGTGGCAGGAGCTGGAGTACCCGAGCCCGGCCTATCCTGCCTTCGCCTGTGGGTCTGGATATGTGGTCTCTCGTGATCTGGTCCAATGGTTGGCCAGCAATGCAGAGAAACTCAAGGCTTACCAGGTATGAAAGTAGCAGAGCAGCTGTGGGTTCAAATCTGCGGAGGCCGATAGTTTAAATAAATGGGTTTGCGTATTTGCATGACTAAGTGTGTGGTGTTTTCAGGGAGAGGATGTGAGCATGGGCATCTGGATGGCAGCTGTCGGACCTCACAAATATCAGGTAAAGAGCTTTTAGCCATGTACTCTGTCAACTTTTCCATTTCCATTACTCTGAAACGTGCTGTTAACTTAATCCAGATGCACACCAGAGGAATTTAAACTCTTCGGCGATTAGAAGATGTGACACAAAGTCTGCAGACCAGACATAAAAATGATTTATCTCACACTCACATGAAGGACAGCGACTCCACACACTTGTCGTTTTCATTCATCCATCCACTTTATTTATTGAGCACTGTTCCCAAAGTGCTGAACAAGGCTGATTTAAGAAGCAAAAAATGCTTACTCAGCTAAACTAGAAGTGCGCTAAAATGTACTAAAATATTACTGTAAATAATAATAAAATACACAAAACCATAAATGACTGTAAAAAAACAAAACAATAAAACTGAATGTGTAACTATAAAACAAAAGAAATAATAAAAAACTATTAAAAAAGACACTGAGGGACAACAGACCTCGCGCTGTGTTAAAAGCAGAAAATAAAAGTGGGTCTTAAGACAAGACTTAAAACACTCCACTGTGGGGGCCATTTGGACGTGAGGAAAGAGAAAGAGTTGCTAAAGAAAGAGTTGCTGAAAGCGGAGGACTATGAAAGTATCACGTGATTGTACAGGGGTCTAACAAATACACAAGGATATGAAGAGGCGAGGGACGTCTGCTGCCTTTTCACGAGCTCTTATTTACAGCAAAAATGAAACCAAAATAAAAATGGGTGTTGATTGACTTCTGCTTGTGAAGGCGGTGTATCGGTGATAAATTATTTGCACATGTGTTGTCTGCTGTGCTATTTCCACAGTTTAAGAACAATCACTGGGCAAATGAGCCTGTTTTAATTTATTTAACCTTTATTTAACCAGGAGAGTCCCATTGAGATTAAAAACCTCTTTTCCAAGGGAGTCGTGGCTAAGAAACTAAAGTTTTACAGTTACAACAAACAACATTAAAATGACAAATTATGAAAAACAACTGCATATTATTGAGGCAGTCTCTAATGCTTTCAGCTTGGTTTTAAATGTATTCGAGATCAAGAACTCCAGTCTTTCTGCAACACGTCCCAAACAAAAGGATCTGAGTAGACAAAGGCCAAATGTTGCTGTCTGGCTGCTCTGATTGGCTGCTGGAAAGTTGATCTCACAGTCATAAAATTCCAACATCTAGAAACTTTACAATTTGAAGTTTTGGAGCTGCGACCCGTCAAATGTTCTCGTTACAGATTCGCACTGACCTCTCAGACAAGAGAAGTGCCACAACAAATCACTTACGAGAAACACTACACCTCCCCAAACTCTTGAAGAGACAAATCGAGCTGAAAATCATTCTAAAAACCTGTATCTGGCCTCAGAGCTTTATCAAAAGGCAGTCTTATTTATCTTCTTTCTAAAAATGTAGAGATTAAAGAGGACTGGACCATGGACACTAATTAGTTCTGGTGCTTGGCCAGATGATTGCTTGGATCCCGGAGAGTTTAATGGATTCTAGTTGCATAACTGTATCAATCTCTAAAAATTACAAGTACATTTGACCCTAAATGCACTGAAACAGAAGTATTAGTGACAGGAAAAGAGTTGAGATGGTAACATTAATACTTGTTGAGAGCTGCACGATTTGAGAAAAATATGTAATTCCGATTTTTGACCAGTATTGCGATTGCGATTAGATTTTTGATTTATGTTTTATTAATGGGATTCTGTTCCAAGTTCACATTTTACACACAACCAAGAGAATTGACAAAAAGACTGAAATATGAACCGACAAACTAATTAAAATCACTTTTTTTGTTGCTGTCACATTTCTATTTATTTTTGACACGTTTGTGTTGTTTTTTGTTACTTAAAGTTGCATTTTTGTCACTTAGTCGCATTTGTGTCGCTTTTAGTAGCAAATTTGTCACTTGTTTCAGAACATGTTTTAACAAATATAAACTACAGAGCCATTTTTTATCTAGAAATAAACAGGATATTTTGTTTGTGGAGGAAATTATTGCACTTTATTATTATTGCAGCCTTTGTGATTTGCTCATTTCAAACTGATTTTGATTGGATTTTGATAAATTGTGCAGCCCAACTGTATTAATACGATAGAGTAATACATAAAGAAATGAGACGAAGGATACTACTCACTAATAACGATTTGTGGCTTTAATGTCTGATTTTCTGTCTTTTTTATAGAAGGAGGCTATAATAGTCACAATTTTCTATATAATAGAAGCATCTAACATTTATTTTAGTCTGTGATATTTTCTTGATTAGTCAACTGGTCAAACCATTATATTTCTGTGCCTTGCTTGCCTTTTCTTACCAGTTTAGGCCAAAATGCACCAAATGGAGGCTTCTTGATGGTGAATAATTATACATTTACTTACTAATTACTTTGACTTTCACTTAAAGCATCATCTTGTCGATCTATTCTTGTCTCATTTTGCTTTAATAACTGTGCTGTTCATGTTGTAAAACCTAACAAATGTTTTTCTAACAAATGAAATCTTAGATAACGAGAGAAGATATTTAAATGGTCAACGGTTATTTCTGGTTAATAAGTCTGGATTATTCTGATTAATTGTTGCAGTCCCACTATATAATCTATTGTATTTCATTGGTTGCTGCAGTTTTATAGTTCCATAAACAATTACACAACAATTAGACAGATAATTATAGATGTGCATTCTCTAATTGAGCTTCCCTTAAACTTTAATTAAATAATGCCACATGTTGCTCTCGTTGGGAGGCTGATTATTTAATCAGGAGGTATTGCTGAGAGGTAAAGGTAATCATGAATAGGTGATTTACATCAATGCAGTTTCACCTTCAAAGCTCTAAAGGTTTGAAAGTGTAATTTTAAACTCTAACCATGCAGAGAAAAGGTTGGACAGATTTCTTGCTTTACTGAAACAAAATGGATCAGATTACCAGCATCGAACAAAATTCAAAAACTTCAAGCGTGACAAAAAATAAAAATTGTCCAAACTCTAATCAAAGAAAGTGGGAAATTCTACAATAAAGCAAGAAAGGATCATTTAAATCCACAAAAAATTTCAAAATACTAACTTATTCTGAGAGTAAAGAAAATAAAAAAGTAATTGTTTATAAATGTATGAGCAAGGAAAGGAACAGACCAATGAAAACACTCAAAAAACATACATTTACAAAATAGAAAATGTACAAAAAAGACCACTCAGTTCAGATTGTTGACTTCTTTCGTGATTCGAAATACAGGTTTACGGAAAACTGTATTAATGCTTTTGTGACCTTGAGTGAACGCCGCAGTTTGAGTGGGCTCCAGACGACTTCTTGGATTACTTCTGTTCGTTTCTTTTCTTGCGGAGGTCAGAGGAAGGAGAATAATTGTATTTACTGGACAAACAATATCTGTCTATTGGGACTTATCCTGAAACATTTAGTAGACTTACAAAACGTACTGCTGGAAACTTCGTGATTCAACTGCAGAAATATTGAGGGCACAGTTAAAGGTGCACTATGGAACTTTTTCTGGCGTAAAACAGATTTTTGTTTTGTTTTGTATATTTACCAATAAAACATCTGCGATTGAAGTTTGATGGAGTGGAATATTCCAGGAAAAGCAATAAAATCTTGGAGATAACAAGTGCACACATACTAACAATTATTTTGATATCGATTCACCAACCAATTGTTCTTTTGATAGATCAGTTTGTTGTTTAAAAAGCAAAATGTACATCTGAATTTTACTGAATTAAACCCAGATGAAGTTAGTGACGCTGCTTATGTGTCCTGATGAACAAAATATAGTTTTTTGATCAAAAACTTTAATTGTACGTTGTATGTTTCCTTTGTATTCCTATAATTCCTTAATAATTATTGCTTTGTCTGAGTTATAAAACCTCTTCTCTCAGCTGTGCCATGTTTGGTAGTTCACATACTGATTATTCGATTAGAAAATTAGTTGATAATAATCGATTCGTTGCAGTTAATCTATTTACTTTACTTGTTTCAGCCCTATTTAAATCCACACCACTAATTATACACTTACATGCCTTTAAATTATAGAAACATGCATTAAATAAATAAAAATTGAACTATATTTTCGAAGACGTTTTAGTCCAACCCAGCAAGTCTTGGTCCAAAATACTCAAGAACTCATATCTTGCATATTATTGAAGTTCTGCTTTCTTTTCAATTATTTTTCACAAATCCCAAATGGTCTAAAGTAGGAAGAGTGCACGATAACAAGGGAACGCTGGCAGGTTTATAAGGTCTAATTTTGCACGTATAAGTTCCTTAGTATTGTAAAGCTGGAGTTGATTAAAAAAGTGCCAGAACAAGGCATTTTTGTTGTTAAGGGACCGTCGGACAGATGGTTCTAATGTTATCAGCGCACCTAATTCAAATACTGTTCTGATAGTGTTTGTTTTCATAGGAACTGACACTAAATTGGCTTCCATCTCTAACACAGCTGTTGTATTTACCTTTGTTAGGCCCCCAGAGGGACACGGGAGAGTCTGAATGTGTTTGTCTCTCCATCAGTCCTTTCCTCTCTGGCACTGACTTTAAAGCACATAGGATTAGAACGCTACAGCGGGCCAGACATGCATTTGAAAGTCTAACATCTCTCTGTTTATGATGTTATTATACATGTAATAGGTTCATCTGACCCTCTCCTCTTCATCCTCTCCTCTTCATCCTCTCCTCTTCATCCTCTGCTCCATCAGACCCTCTCCTCTTCATCCTCTGCTCCATCAGACCCTCTCCTCTTCATCCTCTGCTCCATCAGACCCTCTCCTCTTCATCCTCTGCTCCATCAGACCCTCTCCTCTTCATCCTCTGCTCCATCTGACCCTCTCCTCTGCATCATCTGCTCCATCAGACCCTCTCCTCTTCATCCTCTGCTCCATCTGACCCTCTCCTCTTCATCCTCTGCTCCATCTGAACCTCTCCTCTTCATCCTCTGCTCCATCTGACCCTCTCCTCTTCATCCTCTGCTCCATCAGACCCTCTCCTCTTCATCCTCTTCTCCATCTGACCCTCTCCTTTTCATCCTCTCCTCTTCATCCTCTGCTCCATCAGACCCTCTCCTCTTCATCCTCTGCTCTTCATCCTCTTCTCCATCTGACCCTCTCCTCTTCATCCTCTGCTCTTCATCCTCTGCTCCATCTGACCCTCTCCTCTTCATCCTCTGCACCATCTGACCCTCTCCTCTTCATCCTCTGCTCCATCTGACCCTCTCCTCTTCATCCTCTGCTCTTCATCCTCTGCTCCATCAGACCCTCTCCTCTTCATCCTCTGCTCCATCTGACCCTCTCCTCTTCATCCTCTGCTCCATCTGACCCTCTCCTCTTCATCCTCTTCTCCATCTGACCCTCTCCTCTTCATCCTCTCCTCTTCATCCTCTGCTCCATCTGACCCTCTCCTCTTCATCCTCTTCTCCATCTGACCCTCTCCTCTTCATCATCTCCTCTTCATCCTCTGCTCCATCAGACCCTCTCCTCTTCATCCTCTGCTCTTCATCCTCTGCTCCATCAGACCCTCTCCTCTTCATCCTCTGCTCCATCTGACCCTCTCCTCTTCATCCTCTTCTCCATCTGACCCTCTCCTCTTCATCCTCTCCTCTTCATCCTCTGCTCCATCTGACCCTCTCCTCTTCATCCTCTCCTCTTCATCCTCTGCTCCATCTGACCCTCTCCTCTTCATCCTCTGCTCCATCTGACCCTCTCCTCTTCATCCTCTGCTCCATCTGACCCTCTCCTCTTCATCCTCTGCTCCATCTAACCCTCTCCTCTTCATCCTCTCCTCTTCATCCTCTGCTCCATCTGACCCTCTCCTCTTCATCCTCTCCTCTTCATCCTCTGCTCCATCTGACCCTCTCCTCTTCATCCTCTGCTCCATCTAACCCTCTCCTCTTCATCCTCTTCTCCATCTGACCCTCTCCTCTTCATCCTCTCCTCTTCATCCTCTGCTCCATCTGACCCTCTCCTCTTCATCCTCTGCTCCATCTAACCCTCTCCTCTTCATCCTCTTCTCCATCTGACCCTCTCCTCTTCATCCTCTCCTCTTCATCCTCTGCTCCATCTGACCCTCTCCTCTTCATCCTCTGCTCTTCATCCTCTGCTCCATCAGACCCTCTCCTCTTCATCCTCTTCTCCACCTGACCCTCTCCTCTTCATCCTCTGCTCCATCTGACCCTCTCCTCTTCATCCTCTCCTCTTCATCCTCTCCTCTTCATCCTCTGCTCCATCAGACCCTCTCCTCTTCATCCTCTGCTCTTCATCCTCTGCTCCATCAGACCCTCTCCTCTTCATCCTCTGCTCCATCAGACCCTCTCCTCTTCATCCTCTCCTCTTCATCCTCTACTCCATCTGACCCTCTCCTCTTCATCCTCTCCTCTTCATCCTCTGCTCCATCTGACCCTCTCCTCTTCATCCTCTGCTCCATCTGACCCTCTCCTCTTCATCCTCTCCTCTTCATCCTCTGCTCCATCAGACCCTCTCCTCTTCATCTTCTGCTCCATCTGACCCTCTCCTCTTCATCCTCTGCTCCATCTGACCCTCTCCTCTTCATCCTCTCCTCTTCATCCTCTGCTCCATCTGACCCTCTCCCTCTTCATCCTCTGCTCCATCTGACCCTCTCCTCTTCATCCTCTGCTCCATCTGACCCTCTCCTCTTCATCCTCTCCTCTTCATCCCTCTGCTCCATCTGACCCTCTCCTCTTCATCCTCTGCTCCATCTGACCCTCTCCTCTTGATCCACTGCTCCATCTGACCCTCTCCTCTTCATCCTCTCCTCTTCATCCTCTGCTCCATCTGACCCTCTCCCCTTCATCCTCTTCTCTTCATCCTCTGCTCCATCTGACCCTCTCCTCTTCATCCTCTCCTCTTCATCCTCTGCTCCATCTGACCCTCTCCTCTTCATCCTCTTCTCCATCTGACCCTCTCCTCTTCATCCTCTCCTCTTCATCCTCTGCTCCATCTGACCCTCTCCTCTTCATCCTCTGCTCTTCATCCTCTGCTCCATCAGACCCTCTCCTCTTCATCCTCTGCTCCATCTGACCCTCTCCTCTTCATCCTCTGCTCCATCTGACCCTCTCCTCTTCATCCTCTTCTCCATCTGACCCTCTCCTCTTCATCCTCTCCTCTTCATCCTCTGCTCCATCTGACCCTCTCCTCTTCATCCTCTTCTCCATCTGACCCTCTCCTCTTCATCATCTCCTCTTCATCCTCTGCTCCATCAGACCCTCTCCTCTTCATCCTCTGCTCTTCATCCTCTGCTCCATCAGACCCTCTCCTCTTCATCCTCTGCTCCATCTGACCCTCTCCTCTTCATCCTCTTCTCCATCTGACCCTCTCCTCTTCATCCTCTCCTCTTCATCCTCTGCTCCATCTGACCCTCTCCTCTTCATCCTCTCCTCTTCATCCTCTGCTCCATCTGACCCTCTCCTCTTCATCCTCTGCTCCATCTGACCCTCTCCTCTTCATCCTCTGCTCCATCTGACCCTCTCCTCTTCATCCTCTGCTCCATCTAACCCTCTCCTCTTCATCCTCTCCTCTTCATCCTCTGCTCCATCTGACCCTCTCCTCTTCATCCTCTCCTCTTCATCCTCTGCTCCATCTGACCCTCTCCTCTTCATCCTCTGCTCCATCTAACCCCTCTCCTCTTCATCCTCTTCTCCATCTGACCCTCTCCTCTTCATCCTCTCCTCTTCATCCTCTGCTCCATCTGACCCTCTCCTCTTCATCCTCTGCTCCATCTAACCCTCTCCTCTTCATCCTCTTCTCCATCTGACCCTCTCCTCTTCATCCTCTCCTCTTCATCCTCTGCTCCATCTGACCCTCTCCTCTTCATCCTCTGCTCTTCATCCTCTGCTCCATCAGACCCTCTCCTCTTCATCCTCTTCTCCACCTGACCCTCTCCTCTTCATCCTCTGCTCCATCTGACCCTCTCCTCTTCATCCTCTCCTCTTCATCCTCTCCTCTTCATCCTCTGCTCCATCAGACCCTCTCCTCTTCATCCTCTGCTCTTCATCCTCTGCTCCATCAGACCCTCTCCTCTTCATCCTCTGCTCCATCAGACCCTCTCCTCTTCATCCTCTCCTCTTCATCCTCTACTCCATCTGACCCTCTCCTCTTCATCCTCTCCTCTTCATCCTCTGCTCCATCTGACCCTCTCCTCTTCATCCTCTGCTCCATCTGACCCTCTCCTCTTCATCCTCTCCTCTTCATCCTCTGCTCCATCAGACCCTCTCCTCTTCATCTTCTGCTCCATCTGACCCTCTCCTCTTCATCCTCTGCTCCATCTGACCCTCTCCTCTTCATCCTCTCCTCTTCATCCTCTGCTCCATCTGACCCTCTCCTCTTCATCCTCTCCTCTTCATCCTCTGCTCCATCTGACCCTCTCCTCTTCATCCTCTGCTCCATCTGACCCTCTCCTCTTCATCCTCTGCTCCATCTGACCCTCTCCTCTTCATCCTCTCCTCTTCATCCTCTGCTCCATCTGACCCTCTCCTCTTCATCCTCTGCTCCATCTGACCCTCTCCTCTTGATCCACTGCTCCATCTGACCCTCTCCTCTTCATCCTCTCCTCTTCATCCTCTGCTCCATCTGACCCTCTCCACTTCATCCTCTTCTCTTCATCCTCTGCTCCATCTGACCCTCTCCTCTTCATCCTCTCCTCTTCATCCTCTGCTCCATCTGACCCTCTCCTCTTCATCCTCTGCTCCATCTGACCCTCTCCCCTTCATCCTCTCCTCTTCACCCTCTGCTCCATCAGACCCTCTCCTCTTCATCCTCTGCTCCATCTGACCCTCTCCTCTTCATCCTCTGCTCCATCTGACCCTCTCCTCTTCATCCTCTGCTCCATCTGACCCTCTCCCCTTCATCCTCTTCTCTTCATCCTCTTCTCCATCTGACCCTCTCCTCTTCATCCTCTCCTCTTCATCCTCTGCTCCATCTGACCCTCTCCTCTTCATCCTCTGCTCTTCATCCTCTGCTCCATCAGACCCTCTCCTCTTCATCCTCTGCTCCATCTGACCCTCTCCTCTTCATCCTCTGCTCCATCTGACCCTCTCCTCTTCATCCTCTCCTCTTCATCCTCTCCTCTTCATCCTCTGCTCCATCAGACCCTCTCCTCTTCATCCTCTGCTCTTCATCCTCTGCTCCATCAGACCCTCTCCTCTTCATCCTCTGCTCCATCAGACCCTCTCCTCTTCATCCTCTCCTCTTCATCCTCTACTCCATCTGACCCTCTCCTCTTCATCCTCTCCTCTTCATCCTCTGCTCCATCTGACCCTCTCCTCTTCATCCTCTGCTCCATCTGACCCTCTCCTCTTCATCCTCTGCTCCATCTGACCCTCTCCTCTTCATCCTCTCCTCTTCATCCTCTGCTCCATCTGACCCTCTCCTCTTCATCCTCTCCTCTTCATCCTCTGCTCCATCTGACCCTCTCCTCTTCATCCTCTGCTCCATCTGACCCTCTCCTCTTCATCCTCTGCTCCATCTGACCCTCTCCTCTTCATCCTCTCCTCTTCATCCTCTGCTCCATCTGACCCTCTCCTCTTCATCCTCTGCTCCATCTGACCCTCTCCTCTTGATCCACTGCTCCATCTGACCCTCTCCTCTTCATCCTCTCCTCTTCATCCTCTGCTCCATCTGACCCTCTCCCCTTCATCCTCTTCTCTTCATCCTCTGCTCCATCTGACCCTCTCCTCTTCATCCTCTCCTCTTCATCCTCTGCTCCATCTGACCCTCTCCCCTTCATCCTCTCCTCTTCATCCTCTGCTCCATCAGACCCTCTCCTCTTCATCCTCTGCTCCATCTGACCCTCTCCTCTTCATCCTCTGCTCCATCTGACCCTCTCCTCTTCATCCTCTGCTCCATCTGACCCTCTCCTCTTCATCCTCTCCTCTTCATCCTCTGCTCCATCTGACCCTCTCCCCTTCATCCTCTTCTCTTCATCCTCTGCTCCATCTGACCCTCTCCTCTTCATCCTCTCCTCTTCATCCTCTGCTCCATCTGACCCTCTCCTCTTCATCCTCTGCTCCATCTGACCCTCTCCCCTTCATCCTCTTCTCTTCATCCTCTGCTCCATCTGACCCTCTCCTCTTCGTCCTCTGCTCCATCAGACCCTCTCTCCTTCATCCTCTTCTCTTCATCCTCTGCTCCATCTGACCCTCTCCTCTTCGTCCTCTGCTCCATCAGACCCTCTCCTCTTCATCCTCTCCTTTTCATCCTCTGCTCCATCTGACCCTCTCCTCTTCATCCTCTCCTCTTCATCCTCTGCTCCATCAGACCCTCTTCTCTTCATCCTCTGCTCCATCTGACCCTCTCCTCTTCATCCTCTGCTCCATCTGACCCTCTCCTCTTCATCCTCTGCACCATCTGACCCTCTCCTCTTCATACTCTCCTCTTCATCCTCTGCTCCATCTGACCCTCTCCCCTTCATCCTCTCCTCTTCATCCTCTGCACCATCTGACCCTCTCCTCTTCATCCTCTGCTCCATCAGACCCTCTCCTCTTCATCCTCTGCTCCATCTGACCCTCTCCTCTTCATCATCTGCTCCATCAGACCCTCTCCTCTTCATCCTCTGCTCCATCTGACCCTCTCCTCTTCATCCTCTGCTCCATCTGAACCTCTCCTCTTCATCCTCTGCTCCATCTGACCCTCTCCTCTTCATCCTCTGCTCCATCAGACCCTCTCCTCTTCATCCTCTTCTCCATCTGACCCTCTCCTTTTCATCCTCTCCTCTTCATCCTCTGCTCCATCAGACCCTCTCCTCTTCATCCTCTGCTCTTCATCCTCTTCTCCATCTGACCCTCTCCTCTTCATCCTCTGCTCTTCATCCTCTGCTCCATCTGACCCTCTCCTCTTCATCCTCTGCACCATCTGACCCTCTCCTCTTCATCCTCTGCTCCATCTGACCCTCTCCTCTTCATCCTCTGCTCTTCATCCTCTGCTCCATCAGACCCTCTCCTCTTCATCCTCTGCTCCATCTGACCTCTCCCTCTTCATCCTCTGCTCCATCTGACCCTCTCCTCTTCATCCTCTTCTCCATCTGACCCTCTCCTCTTCATCCTCTCCTCTTCATCCTCTGCTCCATCTGACCCTCTCCTCTTCATCCTCTTCTCCATCTGACCCTCTCCTCTTCATCATCTCCTCTTCATCCTCTGCTCCATCAGACCCTCTCCTCTTCATCCTCTGCTCTTCATCCTCTGCTCCATCAGACCCTCTCCTCTTCATCCTCTGCTCCATCTGACCCTCTCCTCTTCATCCTCTTCTCCATCTGACCCTCTCCTCTTCATCCTCTCCTCTTCATCCTCTGCTCCATCTGACCCTCTCCTCTTCATCCTCTCCTCTTCATCCTCTGCTCCATCTGACCCTCTCCTCTTCATCCTCTGCTCCATCTGACCCTCTCCTCTTCATCCTCTGCTCCATCTGACCCTCTCCTCTTCATCCTCTGCTCCATCTAACCCTCTCCTCTTCATCCTCTCCTCTTCATCCTCTGCTCCATCTGACCCTCTCCTCTTCATCCTCTCCTCTTCATCCTCTGCTCCATCTGACCCTCTCCTCTTCATCCTCTGCTCCATCTAACCCTCTCCTCTTCATCCTCTTCTCCATCTGACCCTCTCCTCTTCATCCTCTCCTCTTCATCCTCTGCTCCATCTGACCCTCTCCTCTTCATCCTCTGCTCCATCTAACCCTCTCCTCTTCATCCTCTTCTCCATCTGACCCTCTCCTCTTCATCCTCTCCTCTTCATCCTCTGCTCCATCTGACCCTCTCCTCTTCATCCTCTGCTCTTCATCCTCTGCTCCATCAGACCCTCTCCTCTTCATCCTCTTCTCCACCTGACCCTCTCCTCTTCATCCTCTGCTCCATCTGACCCTCTCCTCTTCATCCTCTCCTCTTCATCCTCTCCTCTTCATCCTCTGCTCCATCAGACCCTCTCCTCTTCATCCTCTGCTCTTCATCCTCTGCTCCATCAGACCCTCTCCTCTTCATCCTCTGCTCCATCAGACCCTCTCCTCTTCATCCTCTCCTCTTCATCCTCTACTCCATCTGACCCTCTCCTCTTCATCCTCTCCTCTTCATCCTCTGCTCCATCTGACCCTCTCCTCTTCATCCTCTGCTCCATCTGACCCTCTCCTCTTCATCCTCTCCTCTTCATCCTCTGCTCCATCAGACCCTCTCCTCTTCATCTTCTGCTCCATCTGACCCTCTCCTCTTCATCCTCTGCTCCATCTGACCCTCTCCTCTTCATCCTCTCCTCTTCATCCTCTGCTCCATCTGACCCTCTCCTCTTCATCCTCTGCTCCATCTGACCCTCTCCTCTTCATCCTCTGCTCCATCTGACCCTCTCCTCTTCATCCTCTCCTCTTCATCCTCTGCTCCATCTGACCCTCTCCTCTTCATCCTCTGCTCCATCTGACCCTCTCCTCTTGATCCACTGCTCCATCTGACCCTCTCCTCTTCATCCTCTCCTCTTCATCCTCTGCTCCATCTGACCCTCTCCCCTTCATCCTCTTCTCTTCATCCTCTGCTCCATCTGACCTCTCCTCTTCATCCTCTCCTCTTCATCCTCTGCTCCATCTGACCCTCTCCTCCTCTTCATCCTCTTTCTCCATCTGACCCTCTCCTCTTCATCCTCTCCTCTTCATCCTCTGCTCCATCTGACCCTCTCCTCTTCATCCTCTGCTCTTCATCCTCTGCTCCATCAGACCCTCTCCTCTCTTCATCCTCTGCTCCATCTGACCTCTTCTCCTCTTCATCCTCTTGCTCCATCTGACCCTCTCCTCTACATCCTCTTTCTCCATCTGACCCCTCTCCTCTTCATCATCCTCTCCTCTTCATCCTCTGCTCCATCTGACCCTCTCCTCTTTCATCCTCTTCTCCATCTGACCCTCTCCTCTCTTCATCATCTCCTCTTCATCCTCTGCTCCATCAGACCCTCTCCTCTTCATCCTCTGCTCTTCATCCTCTGCTCCATCAGACCCTCTCCTCTTCATCCTCTGCTCCATCTGACCCTCTCCTCTTCATCCTCTTCTTCTCGATCTGACCCTCTCCTCTTCATCCTCTCCTCTTCATCCTCTGCTCCTTCTGACCCTCTCTCTCATCACCCTCTCCTCTTCATCCTCTGCTCCATCTGACCCTCTCCTCTTCATCCTCTGCTCCATCTGACCCTCTCCTCTTCATCCTCTGCTCCATCTGACCCTCTCCTCTTCATCCTCTGCTCCATCTAACCCCTCTCCACTTCTCCCTCTCCTCTTCATCCTCTGCTCCATCTGACCCTCTCCTCTTCATCCTCTCCTCTTCATCCTCTGCTCCATCTGACCCTCTCCTCTTCATCCTCTTCTCCATCTAACCCTCTCCTCTTCATCCTCTTCTCCATCTGACCCTCTCCTCTCTTCATCCTCTCCTCTTCATCCTCTGCTCCATCTGACCCTCTCCTCTTCATCCTCTTGCTCCATCTAACCCTCTCCTCTTCATCCTCTCTCCATCTGACCCTCTCCTCTTCATCCTCTCCTCTTCATCTTCTGCTCCATCTGACCCTCTCCTCTTCATCCTCTGCTCTTCATCCTCTGCTCCATCAGACCCTCTCCTCTTCATCCTCTTCTCCACCTGACCCTCTCCTCTTCATCCTCTGCTCCATCTGACCCTCTCCTCTTCATCCCTCTCCCTCTTCATCCTCTCCTCTTCATCCTCTGCTCCATCAGACCTCTCCTCTTCATCCTCTGCTCTTCATCCTCTGCTCCATCAGACCCTCTCCTCTTCATCCTCTGCTCCATCAGACCCTCTCCTCTTCATCCTCTCTCCTCTTCATCCTCTACTCCATCTGACTCATCTCTCCTCTTCATCCTCTCCTCTTCATCCTCTGCTCCATCTGACCCTCTCCTCTTCATCCTCTGCTCCATCTGACCCTCTCCTCTTCACATCCTCTCCTCTTCATCCCTCTGCTCCATCAGACCCTCTCCTCTTCATCTTCTGCTCCATCTGACCCTCTCCTCTTCATCCTCTGCTCCATCTGACCTCTCCTCTTCATCCCTCTCCTCTTCATCCTCTGCTCCATCTGACCCTCTCCTCTTCATCCTCTCCTCTTCATCCTCTGCTCCATCTGACCCTCTCCTCTTTCATCCTCTCTGCTCCATCTGACCCTCTCCTCTTCATCCTCTGCTCCATCTGACCCTCTCTCTTCATCCTCTCCTCTTCATCCTCTGCTCCATCTGACCCTCTCCTCTTCATCCCTCTGCTCCATCTGACCCTCTCCTCTTGATCCACTGCTCCATCTGACCCTCTCCTCTTCATCCTCTCCTCTTCATCCTCTGCTCCATCTGACCCTCTCTCCTTCATCCTCTTCTCTTCATCCTCTGCTCCATCTGACCCTCTCTCCTCTTCATCCTCTCTCTCTTCATCCTCTGCTCCATCTGACTCTCTCCTCTTCATCCTCTTCTCCATCTGACCCTCTCCTCTTCATCCTCTCCTCTTCATCCTCTGCTCCATCTGACCCTCTCCTCTTCATCCTCTGCTCTTCATCCTCTGCTCCATCAGACCCTCTCCTCTTCATCCTCTGCTCCATCTGACCCTCTCCTCTTCATCCTCTGCTCCATCTGACCCTCTCCTCTTCATCCTCTTCTCCATCTGACCCTCTCCTCTTCATCCTCTCCTCTTCATCCTCTGCTCCATCTGACCCTCTCCTCTTCATCCTCTTCTCTCCATCTGACCCTCTCCTCTTCATCATCTCCTCTTCATCCTCTGCTCCATCAGACCCTCTCCTCTTCATCCTCTGCTCTTCATCCTCTGCTCCATCAGACCCTCTCCTCTTCATCCTCTGCTCCATCCTGACCCTCTCCTCTTCATCCTCTTCTCCATCTGACCCTCTCCTCTTCATCCTCTCCTCTTCATCCTCTGCTCCATCTGACCCTCTCTCCTCTTCATCCTCTCCTCTTCATCCTCTGCTCCATCTGACCCTCTCCTCTTCATCCTCTGCTCCATCTGACCCTCTCCTCTTCATCCTCTGCTCCATCTGACCCTCTCCTCTTCATCCTCTGCTCCATCTAACCCTCTCCTCTTCATCCTCTCCTCTTCATCCTCTGCTCCATCTGACCCTCTCCTCTTCATCCTCTCCTCTTCATCCTCTGCTCCATCTGACCCTCTCCTCTTCATCCTCTGCTCCATCTAACCCTCTCCTCTTCATCCTCTTCTCCATCTGACCCTCTCCTCTTCATCCTCTCCTCTTCATCCTCTGCTCCATCTGACCCTCTCCTCTTCATCCTCTGCTCCATCTAACCCTCTCCTCTTCATCCTCTTCTCCATCTGACCCTCTCCTCTTCATCCTCTCCTCTTCATCCTCTGCTCCATCTGACCCTCTCCTCTTCATCCTCTGCTCTTCATCCTCTGCTCCATCAGACCCTCTCCTCTTCATCCTCTTCTCCACCTGACCCTCTCCTCTTCATCCTCTGCTCCATCTGACCCTCTCCTCTTCATCCTCTCCTCTTCATCCTCTCCTCTTCATCCTCTGCTCCATCAGACCCTCTCCTCTTCATCCTCTGCTCTTCATCCTCTGCTCCATCAGACCCTCTCCTCTTCATCCTCTGCTCCATCAGACCCTCTCCTCTTCATCCTCTCCTCTTCATCCTCTACTCCATCTGACCCTCTCCTCTTCATCCTCTCCTCTTCATCCTCTGCTCCATCTGACCCTCTCCTCTTCATCCTCTGCTCCATCTGACCCTCTCCTCTTCATCCTCTCCTCTTCATCCTCTGCTCCATCAGACCCTCTCTCTCATCTCATCTCCTCTTCATCGCTCTATCTGACCCTCTCCTCTTCATCCTCTGCTCCATCTGACCCTCTCCTCTTCATCCTCTCCTCTTCATCCTCTGCTCCATCTGACCCTCTCCTCTTCATCCTCTCCTCTTCATCCTCTGCTCCATCTGACCCTCTCCTCTTCATTCTCTGCTCCCATCTGACCCTCTCCTCTTCATCCTCTGCTCCATCTGACCCTCTCCTCTTCATCCTCTCCTCTTCATCCTCTGCTCCATCTGACCCTCTCCTCTTCATCCTCTGCTCCATCTGACCCTCTCCTCTTGATCCACTGCTCCATCTGACCCTCTCCTCTTCATCCTCTCCTCTTCATCCTCTGCTCCATCTGACCCTCTCCCCTTCATCCTCTTCTCTTCATCCTCTGCTCCATCTGACCCTCTCCTCTTCATCCTCTCCTCTTCATCCTCTGCTCCATCTGACCCTCTCCTCTTCATCCTCTGCTCCATCTGACCCTCTCCCCTTCATCCTCTCCTCTTCACCCTCTGCTCCATCAGACCCTCTCCTCTTCATCCTCTGCTCCATCTGACCCTCTCCTCTTCATCCTCTGCTCCATCTGACCCTCTCCTCTTCATCCTCTGCTCCATCTGACCCTCTCCCCTTCATCCTCTTCTCTTCATCCTCTTCTCCATCTGACCCTCTCCTCTTCATCCTCTCCTCTTCATCCTCTGCTCCATCTGACCCTCTCCTCTTCATCCTCTGCTCTTCATCCTCTGCTCCATCAGACCTCCTCCTCTCCTCTTCATCCTCTGCTCCATCTGACCCTCTCCTCTTCATCCTCTGCTCCCATCTGACCCTCTCCTCTTCATCCTCTCCTCTTCCTCCTCTCTCCTCTTCATCCTCTGCTCCATCAGACCCTCTCCTCTTCATCCTCTGCTCTTCATCCCTCTGCTCCATCAGACCCTCTCCTCTTCATCCTCTGCTCCATCAGACCCTCTCCTCTTCATCCTCTACTCCATCTGACCCTCTCCTCTTCATCCTCTCCTCTTCATCCTCTGCTCCATCTGACCCTCTCCTCTTCATCCTCTGCTCCATCTGTCCCTCTCCTCTTCATCCTCTGCTCCATCTGACCCTCTCCTCTTCATCCTCTCCTCTTCATCCTCTGCTCCATCTGACCCTCTCCTCTTCATCCTCTCCTCTTCATCCTCTGCTCCATCTGACCCTCTCCTCTTCATCCTCTGCTCCATCTGACCCTCTCCTCTTCATCCTCTGCTCCATCTGACCCTCTCCTCTTCATCCTCTCCTCTTCATCCTCTGCTCCATCTGACCCTCTCCTCTTCATCCTCTGCTCCATCTGACCCTCTCCTCTTGATCCACTGCTCCATCTGACCCTCTCCTCTTCATCCTCTCCTCTTCATCCTCTGCTCCATCTGACCCTCTCCCCTTCATCCTCTTCTCTTCATCCTCTGCTCCATCTGACCCTCTCCTCTTCATCCTCTCCTCTTCATCCTCTGCTCCATCTGACCCTCTCCTCTTCATCCTCTCCTCTTCATCCTCTGCTCCATCAGACCCTCTCCTCTTCATCCTCTGCTCCATCTGACCCTCTCCTCTTCATCCTCTGCTCCATCTGACCCTCTCCTCTTCATCCTCTGCTCCATCTGACCCTCTCCTCTTCATCCTCTCCTCTTCATCCTCTGCTCCATCTGACCCTCTCCTCTTCATCCTCTTCTCTTCATCCTCTGCTCCATCTGACCCTCTCCTCTTCATCCTCTCCTCTTCATCCTCTGCTCCATCTGACCCTCTCCTCTTCATCCTCTGCTCCATCTGACCCTCTCCCCTTCATCCTCTTCTCTTCATCCTCTGCTCCATCTGACCCTCTCCTCTTCATCCTCTGCTCCATCAGACCCTCTCTCCTTCATCCTCTTCTCTTCATCCTCTGCTCCATCTGACCCTCTCCTCTTCGTCCTCTGCTCCATCAGACCCTCTCCTCTTCAACCTCTCCTTTTCATCCTCTGCTCCATCTGACCCTCTCCTCTTCATCCTCTCCTCTTCATCCTCTGCTCCATCAGACCCTCTTCTCTTCATCCTCTGCTCCATCTGACCCTCTCCTCTTCATCCTCTGCTCCATCTGACCCTCTCCTCTTCATCCTCTGCACCATCTGACCCTCTCCTCTTCATACTCTCCTCTTCATCCTCTGCTCCATCTGACCCTCTCCCCTTCATCCTCTCCTCTTCATCCTCTGCACCATCTGACCCTCTCCTCTTCATACTCTCCTCTTCATCCTCTGCTCCATCTGACCCTCTCCCCTTCATCCTCTCCTCTTGATCCTCTGCTCCATCTGACCCTCTCCTCTTCATCCTCTGCTCCATCTGACCCTCTCCTCTTCACCCTCTCCTCTTGATCCTCTGCTCCATCTGACCCTCTCCTTTTCATCCTCTGCTCCATCTGACCCTCTGCTCTTCATCCTCTGCTCCATCTGACCCTCTCCCCTTCATCCTCATCCTCTCCTCTTCATCCTCTGCTCCATCTGACCCTCTCCTCCATCTGACCCTCTCCTCTCCATACTCACCTTTCTTTCCATATTTGTCAATCAATTTATGAAACAAAACACAAGTGCACTTGACAGGTTTGCATATTTTTGTTTTTTCCTAATATTACTCGGTTTGGTG
The DNA here is from genome assembly GCA_019453435.1 of Rhinogobius similis. Lineage (NCBI taxonomy): Eukaryota > Metazoa > Chordata > Actinopteri > Gobiiformes > Gobiidae > Rhinogobius > Rhinogobius similis. The sequence goes on from CM033634.1 coordinate 13,970,772, forward strand.
CTCTAGTACCTTAAATAGAAATAGTAAAAATAAATATCGATCTAATTTTACATCAATCAAGTTGCAGTTTGAAGAAAAACTGAAAAAATAAGTTAAAAATGATAAGAAATAGCGCTGAGTTCTTACACAAAATCCCTTTATCAAAGATTCAGGCACAATTTACACTTAACTGACACATTTTTCTCAGAGTTTAAACTATCATTTAACAAAATAAAAGTGTTATCAGGTATTATTATTTGTCAAATCATAACTATTGTGTCATTTATATGGATTTTTGCCCTTGTTAACATTATGGTTGCTAGGTAACAGTGTGGAATTAACTCATGTCTGCTGCTCATGTCCAACAAGGAAGTAACACTATAAACATCACCAAAATTGTTACTGAGGGAAAATGGGCAACATATTTAGTAAAATCTTTCAAATAATCGTGTTCTCTATGTTTTAGTGTAATGTGTCATCAAACCTGTGCACGTTTAACTCCTTTTTGGTGTTGTTTCGTCAGGACGCGGGCTGGCTCTGTGAGAAGGAGTGTTACCTGGACATGCTCTCCTCGCCTCAGCACTCGGCCCAAGAGCTGCACCAGCTCTGGGACCGGAAACGGGCCTGCGGGGACCCCTGTGGATGTCCCTGGGGCCAGTGAACCACCAACATCACCACAATGCACTGTGGGTAAAGAGCAGGCAACACCGGTTCAACCATTGAATGAACCAATGAATTAACTAGGGCTGCACACAATAACAACAACTTAGGTTCATATGTCACTTCACAATATTCAAGTCAGTGTTAAATAAACATACAAATATTCTATAGATAAACTCTACATTTTAATGTATCTTCAAAAGGTTGATAATGATAATATAAATGGCAATATTTATGGATATAACTTTTACTTTTACACATGATCAAATTGTTGTGAGAATATGGCACTGGTAAAAATCATCATAAAGCATGAGCAGACTTAAGATATAACACTTAATTACAATGAACAAATAGTTTATTAATGATTCAGGCTTTGTACTCTTAGTACTCTAACCCTATCTCCTAACCTAAGCCTGAATCATGCTTAATAAACTACATGTTCATAATGAATTTTGTCTTTGTTCACGCTTTGTCAAGGCAAATTAAAGTGGTATCCTTTTTGTATGATTTTACTACAACTTCTTAAGGGAAACTATTACATTTCAAACAGATGTGTACCCTCTGTGTCCCAAATTCTCTTCCACAACTTAAAAATGACTGTTCAGTAATACACTTGTCTTAATATTCTTCTGAGAAAAGAAGGCTCTTGAATAATTTAGGAGTTAGTCATGGCTCAACAAGATCTGAACCAGGTCAAATGTGGGCTAAATTTAGGTCTGAACCAGGACTAATCCTCTGGGGTACAAGACGTACAGTAACTACTGCATAATAGAGTCGAAGTCGAATGGTTACAAACTTGCTTTTTTGTCACATCCCAATTTTCTCTGCCGATTTGTAAAGCAAAGTGACATTGTGGTGCATGTTTTATATCAGTGATTATTTTCACGGTGTTCTTCTCTGGAGGGTGCAGCACACGCTTGTCTTTGCCTTGAATGTTTCACAGTGTTTTTGAGCAAAAACATCCGTACTTAAATAAATGCTGTACCATGAAACATTCTTGGCAGATCAATAACATCTGCCTAGAAAAAAGCGAATAATGGAAGTTTCACCAGAATAGGTGAAACTTCGCTTTAAAGCAACAGTATGTAACTTTCTGGAGGTGACACATTATCAATTTTATCATAGTTTTATAGTGTTTTTTTTTTTTCTTTTAATAAGCCAAGGAACAGCATTTCTATGGAAACAAGCAGGAGGATGCTCCTACAGGCCAAGTACGAGTTAGGTTTGTGGAGATGCAAGCCCGCTCACAATAAGGACGCATGTTTTTCTATGTTTTTAAAGCAATAATAACAACCAAAATGAAAACAAAAGCCTCATGCATTTTTTTATTCAATTTTGACAGAAAAAGTTACATCCTGGGGCTTAAATAAACAACATCCTTGTCCTGATTCAGACGTGGTTGAGATACTGGATAGTCCTAATACAATTTCTATTTTAGTCCAGGTTTATTTCAGGTTAAATTGTAAAACTGTAATGTATTGGTATATTGTGTGAAAGAAAATATTCAGCTCTTGATACATTGTGCAGCCCCAGTTAATTGCAATCAGTGTTGCTCCTCATTTAAAGCACGCTTTGTTAAACAATCTGTAAATCGGTTCGATTATCACCAAGTTTCTCTCCTTGAAAACTGAATTACTGACAATTTACACTTACATTTACACTTTTCCACGTTTGTAGCGCTCAACATCTGTAGCTTAAATGCACATTCAGCTGTACCATATGAAGCTTTGTGCCATTGACTTGTAAATACAGAACAATCAAAGAGGAAAAAGGTGAAGAGAGATGTCTTATAGCTGCTGTGAAACTCGATGGACATTTTATGATGATTTGTTTGAATACTTGACAAACTTTTAAGGTATTTTTGACTCCATTTTGTGTATATTGTTCAGCTTTACTTTATACATTTATGACAAGCTTTCACAAATGTTTGAATGGTAGCTTTCATTGTACAAATGGTGATGTGGCCTTAACGTATTAGACTTTTGGATTATCATTAAAATGCTTTCGTCAGTATCGGAAAAAAACATATTTGCAAAGATTTATGTGGATTTTGGGCCTTTTAGCAAATCCACATTGGTTCAGTTAATCCTCATCAGACAAAGACATGGACATTTTACTCTAGACATCTCCACCATTTTATGATTAAAATACTTATCTAAAGTATTTCTATTTTCGGTGGGTCTTAGTTTTTGGACTTTTGCGCTTTAAAACATGGATCACATTGTATTGCGTTTGAAGGATTACACTGACTTGACACAAAACAATACAATTTACTTTACTTTTACTCATTGTCAGGTTTTAAATACATTTGTTATTGCTTTTAAACGTTGATAAACCTGCAACTAACATCCTTCATATTTGTTTAATGTCACAGAAATGGCATGGGTCAGGTACAAGCCACAATAAAAATAATGAAAATGTATGCAGACAGTGTTAAATTGCTTGCAGAATCTGTTTTTTGTTACAGTTTGTAAAATAGATTGTTATTATTTTGGAAAAGATGCCTACCAATGCTACACTTGTTTCTATATTGTTTTGTAAATGCAGTTAAACTTCTAGGGATCACTGGGGCTCTATTGTACATAAACTGCTGTATGTCTCACTGCACAAAATGTACAAATCTATGTATTTTATGTCACAACATTTCGAAACGTAACAAAAAACTGTGAAACTACTCTTCAAATGACGACCCTTGGCTCTAGACGCATCCTCTCAGTTAATAAAGACCTCTTAAGTACGATGAATGATGTTAGCGTTGTTTATTTTGGGCAAAGCGATGCTCATATCAATTTTAAATCCTTGGTGACTTCCATCCCAAACAGAAGCGTAACACAACAGACTGTGGCCAAGCTGTTGCACGGATGCGTTTCTCGTACTTGAAAGGAATATAAAAGCGCTTTGATCTCTTTTGTTTTGGATGATGTGAGCTGAGGACAGCGCCGGCATGTCGAGCAGGAAGTTCAGGCTTAAGCAGTGAACTGACCACAAGCTCCGAGACAAGACAACATGCTTAAAGCTGCATAGTACAAGTATATTGTCGTCTATGCAAAATGGATGAATGTGTGTTTTATTTATCCCAAGCGCAGAACATAAAAGTTACTAGTTTTTGAATAAATGCAAGGCTCTGGGCAGAGAAAGCTGATGAGAACATTTTCTGAACACAAAGGCCTTGAATGCACAATACAGGTCTCTTCAACAAAAAAGTCAAAATTATTCAGAGATTTTCAGATATTTTTCTCAACCTGCGGATTTTGAGGAACCGTTTTTGAACAGATCTCAATCATCAAAAACTATTATCTGGGATGTATTAGATTTGGTGATATAGCAAAAAGTAGATATTGCTATTGTTTGAGATTTGCAAATTTTGAATATGGAGTTCTTGACCGTAAGAACAGACAGAAACATCTAATGTAATCTTCCAAACAAGGGTATAATGTGATATTTCTGCCTTTTTGTGGTTAATGTTATGGTTCATTCACGTTTTGTGCGACACTTGAACCTCAACCAAGACTTTCTTTAGCATAGTACTGATGCTTTGTTAAATCTCGTCTCAATATTTTGTTATTGAGTTCATGCAAAAATATTGAGATTTATCAATTCATGTCAAGATCACCCATTCCTAAATAAGATGGTGCCAAGTATCAATCTGACATGAAAAAGGCCTGAAAAAGTTTTGTTTTCAGACCACGTAGGACCTGTTTGTGTGGAGTTTGCATGTTCTGCTCGGGGTTACCCTCTGGAGTTCTGCAATAGTCTTATTCCTCAGCGAAGTCCTGACAAAGCTCTGGAGATTTTGGTAGTTGGACGTGCCCTCTCTGATAAGTTAATACAGAGCATTGAAAGATGTTCTATAGGGCTGCGATTAACAATCATTTTATTATTTTATACTAATACTAATAGTTTGATTTCAATAGGCCCACGAATATGATTTTTTTTAAACTAAATTTGCCCTTGATGAAGCTTAAGTGAAGCAGTTTGAGGTCATTCTAACTGAGTACAGCTATGACAAAATGTTTTTTCATCAAAAACACTAAATTAACTTTTATCTTTAGTTTTGATTCCTGCTCTAAGCCATAAAAAATTTCCACTTCGCACATGGCATATTTTGAAATCTTAATAGTCCAGATAACACTCAATTACTGAATTAGTTGATGTTATCTGAATAATCAAGAAGTTGCAGTTAATTTGATTCTGCTCTTGTCAAGAAGAAGAAGAAGAAGAATTTTTATTTATAGAGCGCTTTTCCGCCTAATAGGCACCCAAAGCGCTCAAATGCTCAAGCGCTCAATGGTCTGGACACATTCATAATCTTACACCTTAACATTTGTGCAAGGTCATAATGTCATTGTTTTTTTGTTTTTTTTTACAAAGCCAGTTACAAAACAGAGCATCATCTCCTCTTTAACTTTCAGTATAACAAGCCACGATCATCCCGCAGTCCCCAATCCATAGTTTTATTTTAACATTTGGTGATACACTGAGCCAAAAAGTCTGAAGCGTTTTCAGATCTTTCTTCCTCTTTGTGAACTCTCCTAGGAAACAACAGAATTATAAAAAGCCTGCAGAGAAAGTTATATCTGTTATTTAACCGGTGCCAACTGCAAAGCTCCAAACAACCTGAAATTACCATGCCTTTTTCTGTCTGTGATTCATTTGTTTATTTCAAAATGAGACCTGCAGATCCACCCCTGTCAAATTGCCTCGCTGTATATTTCTGTAAATAATGAAAAATTATGCTGGGTATTTTCTAATGCATGGTAATACGCGCAATTATTTTTATTTAGGCCTCTGCTTCCTGCCAAGAAATCTGCTCATGCAATTAACCTGAAAGTGAAGTGCGTGTTGTTGTTATCCCGCCTCGCTCTTCCAGCCTGATGCATGATGGTCCTTTCTGCTTGATTTCCACAGCGGTACATGGTAAGATGTGCATTTTCACTCCATCAGCTTTTTCACACGATTTGGCCTCAGGGTTCCTTTTGCTTTCCATCTGAAGAAGGAAGACAAGGTGTGAGAGCAAAAGGCAAATGTACCAAGACACTTTGTCCACTTTTAAAGAAACACTATGTTCTGTGCATGAAAAGGCAACCTACACTTGACTTGCAGAGTTTCTGGAGGTGGGAAGGCCCCTGCAGCGTTACATGGAAATAGCGAGTTAAAGGTTAAGTGTCAGGTCCAGAGATACGGTCATTCAAGGTTATGAAGGTTAGGGTAATGAGTAAGGTTAACAAAAAGGTTAGCGTAATGGATAAGGTTAAGAAAAAGGTTAGAGTAATGGGTGAGGTTAAAAAGGTTAGGTTAGGGTTTAGGTTTGGAAAATTGTAAGCAGCAATTACTTTTTAAAAAACAAATTTAGCACCTACGAGCGTTATCTCATCTTATGGTATGAAATAAAACATAAATTAGTAAAAAATGTAACCGTTTAAGCCAGTTTAACAACAGAAGTTATCATTACCGTCCCTAAGCACTCGACTATCTTTAACCATATTTGGGATCATTGTCCATGCAGATAGTTTTGTGCCATACTGTGGAACATTAGAGCCAAAGGAACAACCTCCAGGCCAAGTACACATCAGGTCTGTGGAGATGCAAGGCCACAGAAAGGACACTTTTTCTTTATATACATTTTTAGTGCTATAAAACACCCCAAAAAACAACACAAACAAAAACATGCTTTTGTTCTAGTCTATTTTGCTTTGCCTTTGTTACATATTGGCAGAAATATTTGAGTTCACTTTTATTTTAGTTTTAGCTCTTTGTGAATAATTGGTCCTGTTCCAGTTGGAGGAAAAACTATCATTTGAGTTTTGGAGCAAACTAATTGAATCATTGAACTGTTCTAGTTTGTCCAGTGAAGCAAATATCTGATCCACTGCCACAAATATAATTTCCTAACTTGGTGCTCCCAGAGCAGCAGAGGCACTGGCATAGTGGGCTGCTCCTCTGCCTCCCAACAAGTTTTGGGTTTGATTCCAAGACATTCTGCGTGTCCACATGTTTATGTCCTGTGGATTTCCTGACCATTAAAACATATAACACATTATATCCCCCAGTAACAGTGATCTCCATGGAGACAAGCTGGAGTCAAGTTACAGGTCAGATCTGCAGAGAACAGAGTCCATTCACAGTAAGAATGCATGGTTTTTATGGTAATTTAGCAATACAAAAAAACTGAATAATACGCATGATAGATAGATTAAATGCCATACTGTGGAACATTCCAATAATAATCCAATGCACTTCATTTCTATAGTACATTTTACAAACAAAAGCCATTTCCAGTGCTGCACATAGTGAAATAAAACTAGTTAACACCGTAATTAAACAGTAAAATATGAATTGATAAGAGAAAATTGCTGTATTGAAAAAAATTGTGAAGCTTCACAATTTTTTCAATACGGCAATTTTCTCTTATCAATTCATGTATCTCTTCATCCTCGAAGAGCACCTGATCTTATTTACCCATTTCTGGACCCAGCGAAGCACTCACTTTTGTTTTGTCTTTTACCAAAAATTAAAAAAATGCTTTAAATAAATAAAACAATACGATAAAAATATAAAATAGACTATGTACTAGATAATATTCCATTGAAACAAGCAGGTAGCGAACTCCCAAAGTTAGATAAAATACATGAGACTGTACAGAACTCCACTTTACCATGCTCCCTGAACGCTGCTGTAGTCCTGAAGGTGTAATCAGGCTTGTTTAGAGCGCACATTAATGCCCAACGGTTCTATAGAAGTAAAACGTACCATGTCATTGTTTACAAACTGATATGTCTGCAAACATACTGGCAGGACATGTTTTGTGCAGAGGCTGGTGAAGTGCACAGAACAGATGTGTTTCTCTGTTTCAAGTCACAAAATCCATCACAGAATCTCAGCTCAAACTCTGCAGCAGCTGGATCCTGGTGAGATTTATGAGTTCAGAAAAACAACTGACAAATCTGTGCGGCCGCTCACAAAGTTGGGGAATTTACTCTCTCCAACAACGTGTTATGTTTCCAAAATATGCATTAAAAGTATGTATTTAATTGGGTTTGGATGATTCAAATGATCATCACATTTTCTCAGTGGATCTAATGAAGTTCAAGATACTTTTTGTGGGGTATTTCTATGCAAAGATAATGTCTTTCACCAGTAAAGTGCAACTGGAGCTCTGTTGCAAACGTTTAATATTTCAAAAGGAAAAATGTATACAAATTTTACTTTTCATCATCCAGCGATAACTCTAAGGCTGTGAAATTAATTGTCAGTCATTTAATTATCAGTAGTCAGTGATCAGCCTGGGTCTTTTTAATCAAGAGGTCTTTAATCCTCTGTCAGTAAAATTGCATGTGGTTTGGAGCAGACTTTGGCAAAATAAAAGTGACTTTTTTGTGTAAATGGCAATAGTAATGTTATTAAATGAATTAATACTGAAAATTATTTTATTCGCATTTAATAAAACAAAACAAAATTGAAATGAAAATCACGATCATTAGGGCTGTGACTAATAAGTCGACCATTCTTTTTTTCGACCAGTCAAGCAATTATTTCTGTCCGACTTTTTAAACACATTTAGACCAAAAATATGGCGACTGAAGGCTTCTATCAAGACATTTTGATGTAATAATGTATTTGTTATTAAAAGTCTTTTGACATGTGTTATAAAGTCTGTATAGTCCAGTTAACGCTTACGATTGTTAATTATTATAGTTGATTATTTTTATAGACACAATGGATTGATTAATTGTTGCAGCCCTATTGTCATTTAAAATAAGGAAAAATAATTGTGATTGTTTGATTACAACAATTGTTTCGGTAATTTTTCTCAGCCCTAAATGTGACGCTGACATTTTCAGTTTATTTTATATTCGTCTAGTCTAATGAAAACAATGGCAGACACTTCAAGAATGTATAGAACTTGATTTGTCGGAAAATCAAACCACTAAACCGACAAATTGGATGAACTTCTCTCATTGAGCCTATATTTCTCTAAAAGAAAAGACAAAAAAATGTTTTCTAAACCTTGAGGTGAAGGACAGATCCGTTTCCTGGACACTGGACAAGCTGCAGATTTGCCCCGAGATGATCCATTTGCCACTAAAGAGTTCAAGTAAAGTACAATGGGGACTTTTTATTCCAGTCAAACTTAAGTGTGCGCTTTCAAATTCCGCTTGTCAAAACAGCTGCATAGTTTGCTTGAAACTTGTCTACCTCCAAAGCATAGTGTCTGAAATGTATTCCTGTTCTTGGGCTGTCCCCGCTGTTCTGTTTGCCTCCACTTTACAAAATAATACGTTTGCTCACAGTCAAATCAGTTTGTGGCGGCGCGAGCGTGAGTCGTCGGTGTGAAATCGAGTGTCAAAGAAAACACTGCTCAAATATTTCTCTGTTCTCCCCGAGATCAATATTTGTTTACATTTTCAGCGCAAGAAACTGGAATCTAATCAAAAACTACAAAGCCTGGATATAAATAAATCTTCATCTGAGAAGTGCTCTGTCCATATGTTGGGTGTGAATAACGGTCTGCGGGTGTAAATACTCACTCACACTTGTCCTGGTTTGACACTGGTCTCAGTCCAGTTTAGTCCCCATCTAGACTTGGTTTGGTCCTGTTCCGTTGCTGGTTTAGTCTCAAGACGAGGTCCACATGGCCAGATTCTAACATAAATATCAAATAATGGCTTTGAAATATGCAAATTAAGCATTATTTTCCATTTTTGCTACTGTTGTGTCATTTTTAGGACAATAATGTAATAGGCCTACATTTATACATCCCTCACACCTCAAATTTCAGCAATGTATCATTAATGAGGCACTGTTTAATATTTCAGCGAGGCTAAAATGTCCAATAAATCACAAAACATGAAAAACTTTCCATATTTTTTCCAAATGCTGAAATTCCAGTGCACTATCCCTCTAAATTGTTAATGCATAAAAGTTTCAGAATGTTCCTCCAAACCAAGTTACCAACTAACCAAGTTATTTGAAGTTGCTACCTGTTATACTTTTTGAGATACAGATGAATGGTAATGAAAATGAAAAATCTAAAATTGAAAATAGCATTTGCATAAACGGAATAAAATTATTTAAAAAAAAGGAACTAATTTACAAATTGGTGAAAAGTCAAAATCATTTCTTAGAGGTCCCAAATTAATAAACGTTTGCCATTTCATCAACAAGTTCATGAATGAAATGTACAAAAGAGACACAAATATTGCAATTTGTATAGAAAATCATTCAATTAATTAAATCGCATTGTTTTATCTGCGCACTTTTACTTTTTATGTAGGCGAAAAGCAGAAAGCAGAATGAATTAATGAAGCTTTTTAAAGATTGTTTTGTCCACGTTTATGAGCAACCACGACTCTGTAAAACTGATCAAGTTTGCAGACAACACCAGCCTCATCGGACTCATCTTGGACGGCGATGAGTCTGTCTACAGGAGGGAGGTGGACCGGCTGGTCAGCAGCAACCAGGTGCAGCAACAACAAACTGGAGCTCAACACCCAGAAGACAGTGGAGATGATCGTGGACTTCAGAAAAGTCTCAGCCACGCCTGACAGACTCTCCCATCACCACCGTGGACTCTTTCCGCTTCCTCGGCACCACCATCACTCAGGACCTCAAGTGGGAGCCGACCATCAGCTCCATCATCAGTCAGGCCCAGCAGAGGATGTACTTCCTGCGGCAGCTGAGGAAAGCCAAGCTGCCGGCGCAGATGATGGTGCAGTTCTACACGGCCATCATTGAGTCCATCCTCACCTCCTCCATCACCGTGTGGTCCATCCTCACCTCCTCCATCACCGTGTGGTCCATCCTCACCTCCTCCATCACCGTGTGGTCCATCCTCACCTCCTCCATCACCGTGTGGTCCATCCTCACCTCCTCCATCACCGTGTGGTCCATCCTCACCTCCTCCATCACCGTGTGGTCCATCCTCACCTCCTCCATCACCGTGTGGTCCATCCTCACCTCCTCCATCACCATGTGGTCCATCCTCACCTCCTCCATCACTGTGTGGTCCATCCTCACCTCCTCCATCACCGTGTGGTCCATCCTCACCTCCTCCATCACCGTGTGGTGCTGGAGCCACAGCCAGGGACAAACAGAGACTACATCTCATTGTGCGTCTGCTGAGAAGGTGATCGGCTGCAGCCTTCCATCTGCCCAGGACCTGTACGTCTCCAGGACTCGGGCACTCGGGCTCGACCTCGAGCAGGTCGGATCACAGCTGACCCTTCTGACCCTGGACACGGACTATTTGAGCCCCTCCCCTCGGGCAGGAGGCTCCGGTCCATCCGGACCAGAACCTCCCGCCACAAGAACAGTCTTTCCCTCTGCCGTTGGACTCATGAACACTCTGTAACACCTGCCACTTTAACAATACATTATATAAGAACTGTCTAGTTGCACTACCACATTTGCACATTGCACTATCTGCCAACTGTACATTCTGTATATAGTCTTAGTGTATCTATCTTAGTCTATTTTATTCTTAATCTTATGCATGCCTCTTTTATATATTTTATTATATTTTATTCAGTGTTTTATGTTGCACCTTACGCCGAAGCGAGTTCCTATGTTTGTGAATTTTGATCACTGACAATGGCAATAAACCGTTTCTGATTCTGAAAAAGAATCCTTACTCAATGTATTGATTTATTTTCATCAAGTTGCTAAAAGCTCTGGCAGGTCAGAAAGGGGTTAAGGACTGAAATAAGCTCAAAAAGAAAACTGAGGACAGAGTGAAAAAGAGAACAGTTCAACCTTATCGAGACACGACTAAAGATCCAGACTGTGCTCGCCAGTGGTCCAGGGGTTTAAAGTGTTGCGGGTGTTTCCAACTCTGTCGCCCTCACCCTCTGCTGAATGTCTCTCCCCTCCCTTTGTTAATTATTGAGATTCCATTTTGTAATAAAGACAGATTAGAGAGAAAAAAACCAAACTTAGCCTCTTAAAACAACAAACAACAAAAATGTAGATGACTCACCTTAAGGATGAAGAATCGATTCTAATGTGCCGCTGTGTCCTTAGGCAAGACACTTCACCCACCACCTATGAGTGAGGTATGTGGCAGCCTTGTTTCAGTCAGACAACGTCAGGGCAGCTGTGGCTACAACAATAGCACAACAATTATTAAAATAACCTGTATGGAGAAAATAATGACACACACAAAAAGAGCATTTTAAAACTTTCTTTTTCTATACTTTCTCAAAACTATACTCCTTTTTTCATTTTTTTTCTATGTAGCACCCATCGCTTGTCATAAATAGCTCAGACACTTTCAGATCTGCCCTAAAGCCTATGTAATCTTTCCCACAATTCCCTGGGCCGCCAACTTCCTTTGACTCTATTAATATTTAGAAAGTGCAATCATCCGTTTAGCCCGGTGACAAGCGCCGCTCAGAGAAAACCCACACGACTGGAGCACGAGAGCTAATTTTATTTATGAAACTCATCTGCGGACTTACCTCTCGCCACCGAAAACTCATCTTCTTTTCGCAGATTGATTACGGGGAGTGTTGACGTTACAAATGCGACCGCTTTTCTCCCCAAAGAAACTTAATTTAGCTCAACAAAGTGTCTGAACAAGTCCAATTTCAGGTTTTAATGTAACATGTCACTTTGTAAATGATAATCGTGTAGAGATGCGGAAGAGGTTTGACATCAGTGTAAATGGATATTAGAAATGCATTATAGATTTACCTAAATCCTCTGGAAGTCTGTGTCTGCTTTCACTACATCATATAAGCCACGTTTTAGTGCAATAAAACACCTCTAGTAATTAAGTAAATGTCTTAAATTCACTGTAGTTATTAGCCACTCATTGTTAAAGGTGCGCTATGTAAGTTTTCTATTTGACGGTCACCTGATTCTCTCATAAATTGGTTCCACGCTATGATATAAACTCATCTATGTTTTATTTATCCAGTTAAAGAAGACTTTATTGCCCCAAAAGCGCTTTGTTTGCTGCTTGACTCCAGGAGATTGCTTGGTTTTATTCCATCTCCAGGAGAATAAAATATTTCATAATCTCCACCAGCAAACTATAGACACTTTATGGTCTCCGTAGGAAATTGTCAGAAGGTGTATTATTGTATTGTACATAATAGTTTTGAATAGCTGTATTGTCTTCACTCTGCATTTTTGTATTTTATTATATTTTTTTATCCACTTTGTTTCAACAATTTCAACATTCAAAATATGGAAAAATTACGTTTGGACTCAATGTAAAAAAGGAACAATTTGGACTAGATGGGACTTGTATTTAAATTTGGTTGTAACTTAATTTTTCTTTCTTTTGTTGCATTTTAAAAAATATTTGTTGCTGTTGTCTGCTCTCTGTTTTGTGTTCTTTAAATTCAAAAGCATAGGATAAAAAAGTAATTTCAGAGTATTTTAATATTCTTAAGTGCTTAAATTTGAGTCAATTGTGTCTATTATTTATTATATTTTCTTGATTTTAAAATGCATTCTTTTTATTCTACTGTTCTTGTACTTTGCATTGCATCACTGTAAATGTCCCCATTATTAAGGAACAAATAAAGGTTCTCTTAATTTTTTAAAAACTAAAATAATAGTGATATGTATTTATACTACTGCTACCACACACAACAACCAGATCCAGGTCTAAAACAATTCTAAACAAGGGCTAAGCATAAACAAAAGGCTTAGATTTGTCTCTAAAAAGAAAGAAAACAAAAAAACATGCAGAGGATCCAGTGTACCACCTGCACAATCTGCCCCAAAGTTTGAAAAACGCCGAACTTTATAGAAAATTCACTCCCACCATTTCAATTAACGCCATCAACGCTATCGCCGCAGCCGAGCCTACAACCCAACTTCGCCCGGAATAAAAAGTAGCGTAACATATTCTGCAGCAGCCCCAGCTGTTTCAGACAGATACACTAAATTGCTGCTTAGTGCTTCTCCATCTGCACAAACTCATTGAGCTCATTGAAATGACGCAAATTTCCATGACCCCCCCCCTCCTCTCTCCTCTCACTGTCAATCAAACCGTCCTCCTCTGAGCGCTGCCACTGAAACCAGCCGGAAATCATTTATTCATATCCCCCGCTATCCAAAACCTCTGCTTCCCATTCACAGCGATGACGGGATATTATTAGAAGCACCACTATGCCCTAATGGGACGCAGCATTTTGAGCACTTGGCGCCCCTCTCATCTCCAGATCTGCTCATGGATCTGGGTCTATTTGGGGTTATGACTGTTGATCTGCGCAAACATTTGGAGAACACAGCTGCGTGATTGTAGGAGGAAGGCGGAGAATATTAGGTGCAAATCTGGCTCTTAAATACTGCGGATAATGTGGAGGAAAGTGCGGTTTAAAAAGCCAGTTTGACCCTCGGTGACATCCGCGACGGTAATGTGTCAGAGCGGTAATTAAAGAGGCATTAGAGAGTGTTCAGAGGATTAGGGGTCAGAGGGGAGTCTGTGTTGGTGATAACTATGGGTCTTAGGTGGGGTTTACACATTATAAACTATAGAAACTGGTATAAACACAGCATGTTGGAATTATTTAGAAGGAGTGAAAATCCAGAGCCTTGTTAGAAAATATTACTGTGTGTAGAGGTGTTTTTTTTTGTTTTTTGTTTTTTTTTACAGCAACTGCATCTGAAATTGTTAAGTTATGCTGGAAAAAATGTACCAAAAATATAGTGGGTCATAGTGGTTTGATAATAAATGTTTATCTTATCAAACATAAATCCTACTTAAGGCGAGGCACTGCAGGTGAATAGGAAAAAAAACGTAATTTAAAGATAACGACTTCAAACTTTTCCAGTAGTTTACTTACAGAAATGTAAGAAAAAATGTATTATTACAAGTTTATCTTCATGTAATGTTTTCATATAAAAATAAGTCATTTTATTTGTAAAAACAGCCAAAAATGCACATATTTGGGACATGGATCAGGTTTAAATTCCTTGGTTCATTTTGTACTCATACAGTATTATTTAGAAAAAAAATACTGAGTCGATTTTTGATATCTTATTTCATTTTTGAGTAAACTAGATCTGACTGAAAATTGCCCTAAAATTAAATTTTATCAATTTTTTTTAGCATTAAAGCTTTAATAAATCAACTTTAGGATTAGATATAAACAAAATCTTGTTAAGTAAAAGTTTGTAAAGTTTGGTGTCTCTACAGGAGAAAATGCATTTTAAAAAACAGCCTTTGACGTTACAATGTCCCAGAGAAATCTATGAATGAAGTGGATTAAATGAAATACCATAATAAAACATCTTTATGAGTAGATTGGAGAAGTGTGTTTCCTCACGAAAGCTGATATGTTGAGAGCAAATTGACCAAAAAAATAAAAATCAAATGATCTTGTGTCTAGCCTTAAATGTGTAAATGAATCCTCTTCGGTAGATTGTTAGAGGTCACATGCATGACTTTTCAGGCACATGCACAGCTTTTTTTAAAGGGCAAAGAGTGGACTTGGGATCCAGAACACAACTCTGTACAAAGAGTGAGTCCGATCACCCCTCCCGCTGTTGTGCCTTGAGCTAAACTCAAAAGGTATGGTATAATGAGATTTGTTTATTTATTGTGAATGAATATGCTCATTGGTCATATGCTGTACTTTAAAACAAAACCAAACTCTGGCCTCAGATCAACAGCGTTTTATGCTTTGCTCACTGATTCTGGCGAAATCTGCAATGTTTCAGTTCCTGTGATTTTATTTCCTTTCTTTTTTCCTTTGAAAAAGGAGTGTTTGTTTTGATGGTTGTTTGACGGACCATGTGTTTTCTCTGATTGGCTGACCTGTCAATCACGCCCATCTGAACTCTGGGAGATGAAAACGGTGACCAGACTGATATTGATCTGTATGAAAAATACAGAGCGCTATCATTCTGGACTTTCCAGGCAACATGCGGAATACCAAGTCGAGTGGGTTTGTGTTCAATGAAATGAGAATTATATATTGAGGATTCAATTTTGTTATGTGTAATGTAAACATGTATTAGCCTTTTTCATTATATTCAGGAATAAAATACACACTCATTTAGCATCTTTAGTTACTTTTCTACTATTTGCAAAGTTAGTTATTTACAAAGTTATTGCTGTAATCTTTAAAGGACAAATGTGCATAATTTGTATTATTATAGCCTTTAAACATGCTCGAGTGCCTTCAGTTTGGCATCTCATGTTTAAAAAAAAAAAAAAAAGTTTAAGAAAAACAAAATTAACATCTGTATCTTTGCTGTTTCCCACGGCACTTCATGAGTTTCTCCTCGCTGCAGAGGAAATCGCACAAGTTTAAAACAAATAAGGTATTTTTACACATTTTCCATGAAGCCACGCAGTTGTAAAGATGGCAGAAGTGCTACCAACGAGTCTGACAATGATTTAAAAACAGTCCGTAAGTGTTTTTCACGATCAGAGTGGAGAGGATTTTCTAACCAGGATTCATCAAGACTAGCGTGAATGAAGCTAAATGCAACTCCAAGTATGTTTTTGGGTATGGAACAATGTTAGAACATGGTTAAAAGCTCAAAAAAGTAAATTTAGCATAATATGTGTCCTTTACGGCAGTGGTTTTCAGCCTTCTTTAAGTTGTGGCAGATTTTTTTTTTTTTTATGTAGTAAAGATATCACTGCACACAACCTACTAGAAACAGAACCAAATCAGACCTTTCATTTAAAAAGTGGCATGTAATGTGGCAGATAATGTCCGTGCCACTATCATATACTTGAAAGTTGGCAATGGTGATTATTTTGCTTTCTTTTTTGGCACAGAAATATGTTCAGGACACTCCGAAAATGGTAAATTGTTCACTTAAATCCATTTTTCAAGGCACACCTGGCTATACTTCAAGACGCAGTGTTCCGGTTGAAAATCAAGGCTTTAAGGTGTCACTTTTAATCAGGACATGGCTCTTCTCTTTTCGCCCGTTGTGGCAGGATCATTTTATAAAAAAGGTCTCTATAGAACCAGTTGCTCCAGTGAAGCCAACATCCCCAAAAGCCTGCAGCTGTCAGACACAAGCACATCTGTCCGGAAAACTTACAAAACTTACTCTACTCATTAAAAGTGAAGTAGAAAGCAGAAAATGTGCTACGTTCACCTCCTACTCAACTTTAAGAAACAAACAAAACTACAGTATCTATTTGTATTTGCTGCTATAAATTTCATGTTTCCTGTTTGAGAATATTTATGAAGTAGTATCCCACGGAGAGCTCCCAAATGTGTACAGAACAGAACCCTGGTGATAAATAAAGCAGGGTGCGCAGAGAGGCAGAGGGAGAGAGTGAGAGATGTCGTTCTTCATACAAGGCCTATTCTGTTTGGACTCTGTGGGAGGGGAAAATCAATCTGGTCAAAACAAGATGGAAGACCAGGACTAACAACAAATCCGGGACTAGACACAGGATTTCAGAAATGTTCAAAATAGATTTCAAAAGCTTCCTCAAGCCGTTGGACTCGGGCTACGATAAAAACAACAACTACTGTAGAGACAATAAAGTAGCTCCATTATAAGGCAATATAAAGACATATTTTACTAATTGAAGTTGCTCTATGAAACTTTTCTGTTTGTGTATGATATTTACCTATTTCCACTGAGACAAGCAACAGCTATTAGTTTTATTTGAGTATAAACAGTAAAAGCACATAAACAGGAGAAAATCAGACCTTTCTTGAATAGTTTTAGAACAATCTTGAGCTGTATAAAGAACTAGAATGAGACACATGGTAACATTAAGAAAATACCATTAGTTTGTGTTGAAAATGACATTCTATCAAGGACTGAACTGAAATAAATAGACATTTACAAAATGGAAAAATTCACTTGAACTTAATTATGGACAAATTTACTAGACATTGGAACAAATGGGATTCAACAAATTCATCGGAAATCACACAGTACGCCTCGATTCCTCAAACTGTTCAACTCTAGGCTTTGATGAATACTTTGTTGTCTGGTTTTATTTTCATTATTCCTTTTTGATTTTCACTCTCTGTTCATGTTCTGTTTGTTTGTATTCATAAAATAGCAATTAAAAGATTACATTCTATTGTTTTATAAACCATGTTATAACCATTATGATGAGAAATTGGTATTGAGTGTATTTTCAAGAAAATCTTGAATGATTTCAGTTTGGTCACCGCCTTCATTTTCAGATTGGTGTGATTGACAGGTGGATAGAGCTGCAAGATTAATCCAATTGAATCGAAGTCGCAATTTTAATGGGATACAATTAGTAAAAAGGGTGCAATTTTTGTGTGCGTGCCATCATTTCCTCCACAAAATATCCTGTTCTGCATAAAAACTGCGGACCCTGTAGTTAAGATCTCCACAAACATGTTCTAAACACAAGTGATTATTTCATTCGTTTGTCAGTTTATTTTTGTCAATTATTTTTAAATGTGAACTTTGAACAGAATCCTATTATCATAAATTGCAAATCCATATTAATAATACTGGTCTGAGAAATTGCAATTAGATTTTTCTTTTTCCTAAACTAATAATTGTTCAGGTCCACAGATGGATTAGCCAATCGTATCCATCTGTATGAAAACAAATATGGTGGCTTATGAGGACAAAAGAAAGGAAAAACATATCTTAGTGACTGAAAAACGTGGGACTACGGCAAAACTCAATCTCAACGCAATCAATCTAAGGTGAGAGAAGTTTGATTTTCTTCTTAATAACAGATGATGGATAAGCTCTTTCTGATTTCTATCTGATTGCACGGTTCTGTTTGAATTTGGCTCGAGGTGTGACAGAGGGAGCGATCAGGGGCCATCAGACTCGCTCTTCATAAAGAACTCAAGAAGTGTATCAGCCAATTTCTTAGCATCGAAATTGAGTTTTTAATTTTAGTTTTGTAACAACAGTAGTACCAGGTTAGATCTTGGCTTCATGATGGTGTCACCCGCTTGTCTCCATGGAGATAAGTGCCATATGCCGTACAGTAAAACATGGTGTCATTTCCCAATTTGAGTCATTTGCCAGATTTGAGTCAATCATGCTAGTCGTTATATTTTTATCATTTAAAGTGGCAGAAACGGTTACTAATATCATCTGTCAGTTGCAGCCTTAGTTTGCTTGTCATTTAAGTTAAAGTTTAAGAAAGTGTCATAACATTTTTGATAAAGACACGTAAAATATGGGACCTGCTGAGTCACAAAAACATTAAAATCTATATGACAGGTTAAACCACACATTTCACTAAAACATAGTGAACATGATTATTTAAGATTTTACTAAACATTTTATCTGTTTTTACCCAGTTTTACAGTTTTGTAATGTTTATAATGTTACTTCCTGGTTGGGCATGAGCAGCAAATATGACATATGTAGAGGTAATGTTACCTAGCAACTATTTTGAAAACAAGGGCCAAAATCCATATAAATTACACAATAGTTATGATTTGACAAATAATGATACCTGACAACACCTGTATTTTGTTGAATGACTGTTTAAACGGTTAGAAAAATGTGTCAGTTGAGTGTCTCTTTATTTTCAACAGTCCGTCGCTTTTTGATGACATCACAGAGGGATTCCGTTTTAGAACTCAGAACTAGTTCCTGTAATTTTGAACTTATTTTTCAAAATGTCTTCACAAACTGCGACTTGTCAGATGAAAAACCATTATAAATATTTACCAGAAGTGCTATCCCACCAAGCTCAGTCATAATAAGAAAAAAAATGAGAACCTGTCATGTAGACTTTAAATATCACATTTCTCTGCACAGATCTATTTGCTCGGGTTTATTAGCAGTTAGCAGCTCATACAGTATTTGACTTAAATTATACTTGTTTAAAAGTGCGTATGACAGGTTTCTATGCTTTTCTAATTTTGACTTTATTTAGTGTATTAATACTTGTTGTAAATAGAAATTATAGTTTTACACCAATCAGGTCGCTGTTTGTGGAGAAAAGTTGAAAATATGTTGAAAATTACAGGAAGTAAACACATTGATTACATCACACTGGGGAGACAAAGGTCATGCATAATTTACGCAAAATAAACTAATTTTTGACCCTTTAAACATTGATTCAACAAAATAAAGGTGTTCACATGTATTTATCTTTGTCAAATGAACAAAATCTGTGACATTAGATGAGTTTTGGCCAGTGTACAGTGTGGTTGCTATGGTAATTTCCTAGCGTGATGTCATACTTTACAACCAGGAAGTGAAATTTAAAATCTACAAAAAAGCTAAACTGGGGTAAAATGTGTGAGGATTCTAGCAGAAATTGAACTATATTAATCTTAACTGCATTTTCGTTAAATCAGTGGTTCAACCTGTCAGAGGCACTTTAAAGTTTAAAAGTCGTATATAGCATGTTGTTGTTTGTCCATGTAAATGTTGCCGTAGTAACAGACCAACATTCAAAGCATCAGATTTAATTTTGACGCAAATTCGGCACTGACTCAAACTGGGAAATGACACAGAGATCAACAAGTGGCAGACCCTCCACTAGAAAAGTTACATAGTGCTCCTTTATGTCACTAGGATTTAATAAAACAATTGATCTGAATCCTTTTATAAATGACTTAATCCAGGCAACGCATTATTCTTGAGTAAAATTTAAAACTGATATTTAAACAAAAAATATTATTCGTCCGCCTTTAATATTTTTATCAGTTCAATTTCAAAACAGTATCAACATTGTTCAATAACTTGTTTAGGCATTGTATTATTATCTTTTGAACAAATCTAGTCCTCAGTGTTGCAGAGAGATTGAGCCGTGTCGCTTCACATAAACCCTTTGTGAGACTAAAACGCTGTGGGCGGACGACATCGATCTCGCTAAACCAGATGGAAAAAAGGCTGAGCGGAAAATGAGAAGCTTTGATTATCGAGATGGACCGCAGTCAGAAACAAGAAAAGACTTTTCACACATGCACGATGCTTCCAGACCACAAAGCTTGAGATAAACACAAGTAAGATTTGCCGGGATTTCCAGGTATTGACATTTAGGAGAATAAGATGATTTTGTGGTGAAATGCTAAGCTGATGGATTGTATCTGTCAAAAACGGAGGAGATCTACACAAGTGCAAAAGTATATGTCTGCTTAGATCATAAGTGGATGTTTGTGAAGAAAAGCAAACAAAAAACGTTTTAAATGACAGACGGAATCTAAAGGAATCCTTCAATGTCATCAAAACGCAAAATGTACTCACATTTTTCTGACAGTTTATTCCTTTAACATAATAAAGGTGTTGTTATATGTTGGTCAATTAATAGTTTCTGTGTAAATTAGACAAGCTTTGGTCCTTGTTTACAGTATAGTGTTAGGTACATTTACCATATCTGATTTTTTTGAACAATCAGAAAGAAATCAAATTACTATCATCAGATGCAACTGTTCACTTGATGACAATAATCTGTTCACTTCAGAAATCAGATAATGATCATCTTATGCCACATCTGCTGCTCATGTCCGACAAGAAGAAAAAACATAATTTACACCAAAAACATCAAACTAGAGAAAACTAGAAAAATCTTTAATATAATTATGTTAACTACTGTATCTTATGTTTTAGTGAAATGACTAACCTTTCCTATTCACTTTAAACACTTAAAGTTCAGTGCGTCATCGTTCATTGTTTGTTAGCCACAGTCGTCTTGGGGCAAACTGACTCAAATGTGGCTGCCACTCAGCACGTTCCCTGACGAGTTGCAAGTGGGAATTTTTCTTGATTTCTGGGGACAAAGATGCAGCAATTATTAAAGGAGAGTGAATAAAGTAAAAGTGTAATGTCATTGATTTACACATTGACCACCAGAAATCGAAAGTTTCTCTAAAACGTTTAGCTTTGTCTTGCTGAGGGGAAAATATTTTATTCTTTTGTATTTGTATAAAAAAGGGACAATGCATAAAAAAAAACAAGAAAATGAAAAAAACATACCTGTGTACACAAAGCTGATTCAATCACCAAGGCCAGACCAAGGCCAGCCACACAACCCGCACAATTCATAAAAACATGACAAATGGCACAAAAGATAAAGAAACCTGCCACCTACTCACATCTCCCACTCATATGCTGTAAAACACAGACATATAAATTTAGCACAATAAGATTACAGATGGTAAAGCTCAGATTCATACTCTTTCACGCCACACAAACATCACATACACTCCTTTAACAAATACTACTGTCTAATCTCTTGCCTTAATTTGTTCTTTATAAGGAAGCAATATTCTGTATTTTAACAAGGCAAAATACATTGAAACGGTTATAATGATGTTAGATATCTTGTCATTAGAGTACATTCAAAAATAATAATAAACAAAACATCTTTCCTGTTGAACATTTTTTATTTTTTCTTATATTATGGTTTCAAAGTTACAATCCCTTGTACTGAGTTTGCAGGCAGCGCTCCACAGCATTAACAGAGGAAGAGATGGATTTCAACAATAGGTGGCTCGTACTTGAGACAACACTCGGAGTAAAACATCTCTGCGTCCATGGCAACGGAGAGTGTGAATTTCGAGTCAAGGTTTTTCCAACAAAGAAGCGCAGAGGCAGTGGTTACATCTGTGCTTATCTGCTGTGGTTACTTCAAATGCATTACACACTTTATAAATGGTGCAATAAGGATTATGGGTAAGATGTTCTGCAAGAGTATGTCTGGTGGTAAATATAACTTACTAACTGAGGTGTAACTTTTCTGATGAAAAGTCTGCCACCAACTTGTTTCTATCGAGATGTCACTGTGATACTCCACAGAACGGCATTAAAGTGCCTATGCCAGGTTGGGCTACTCATTTAACTAAAATGAAGTTAAGATAAATATATTTCAAATCTTTACACTTTCTACCCCCGTTTAGCCATTTTATTTTAAGTTTTTAATTTTACTTCTTGGTTGCAAATGATGGCATAACACTAGGAAATTACCAAGAAACCATCCTGGCCACTGGGCCAAAGCTCTTCTAATATCACAGATAATTTTTTTTGATGAAATAAAAATATATGTGAACACCTTTATGTTGTTTTTTATTTATGTTTAAAGGGTCAAAAAAATAGTTCATTTTGTGTAAATTATGCATAACCTTATAGTGTGATGTCATCAATTTGTTTATTTCCTGTAATTTTCAACATATTTTTCAACTTTTCTCCCCAAACAGCGACCTGATTGGTGTAAAACTATCATTTATATTTACAAGAGGTATTAATACATTGAATAAAGTCAAAATTAGAAAAATCATAAAAACCTGTCATACGCACTTTAAACTTTTTATTCAGTTTCAGGTTTTTATTGCTAAAACTAATGTTAAGACTGTAACTATGGTTCTATGAAAAGCGTATTTTCTAAAAGCAGTACTTTGTGCCAGAATTAAACCACTGTACGCTGTCAACTACAGCTTATAGTACAGCATTTTATTTCTCGTCAACTCGGAAGTAAGACGTGAAAGCAGCGCTCTGATTGGCTGTGCTTGGGTCGGACCACCTCAGGGTGACTTTATCGTCTGAAAAAAACAGTTCTAAAGCTGTGCGCGCACCTTAAAATGAATACATGTGAATATTAACAATGTGCCAAAGGGTTTGTGAGACCTAGATAGATACTGCACGAAACTCAGGCTCCCCAGTTAATTTAGTTAGTTAGTTTAAAAATAAGTTTCAGTTAAAAACCTGAGAAGACAGAGGCGCAGCAGGTTACATCACTGTGGTAGGTTTAGCAATGATTCACACTATAGACTGACTGAATGGTGCAATAAGGCTTATGGGTAAAAACGGTGGGATCAGCGTGAGGCTTTTTTACGTCAGCTTTAAGCCTATAGCCATGAAAAGTGAATTATTTAGTATTTTTTGGTGAAGAATGTTGTTTGTAGCATTGAAAGACTCACTTGTACAGGTCTTTGTCACTTTTCTAGAATGAAAAAATAGATTAAATTGGGTTTGCATATGTTTAGTCAGCAGGGCTAAGAGGGTTGAATGTAATGTCTTGGCAAGGGATTGTTACTATTATTGTCAGAAGAAATGTAACAGTTTAACAACCATTCACAATTACTGATACAACAACCAACACTGAAATCCTTACTTTCATTCATATGTTCTAATAATAAATGACTGTATTTCTATCTAGTTTCTTGTTAAACTTTCTGACAGCCAGATAAAAATACACTTTACATTTAGTCATCCTATATAGTGTAATAATAAACTGAAACACTCCATTTCTTAAATTCCGACAATTCTGTTTTAGTTATTTGTAATTTACTGAGACCTGTATTAAAGGTGCTATACCTGATTTTTACTGTTTTGAAACGTGAAAAACAGAACTAGCTCATGTGCCCAATTTTCTGCATGTAATAAAGTAAAATCTGTTTCGCCCCGGCACAGATATATTCTAAAAGCATCCATTCGAGTGAAAATGAGACCACAGCACTTTCTCTGCATCTTTTTATAGATAATTGTATTCTATGAGAATCAGGAAGTGCGCCGTTAGCATGCTAATGTTTGTTAGCTTTACCCAGAAGTGCTTATAAACTCATCATTATAAACGCATGAATATTTAGGATGCTGGGACTGCATTAGGCAAGTGTGAGGGATTGAGCATGAAGAGTTTAAAACAAACTAGTTCTGTTTTTCACGTTTCAAAACATTAAAAATCACAGTACAGCCCCTTTAATAACGATTATCAATTATCCGAATAATCTTGACATCCCGACACTGGACATTGTTAAAGCAAGACACTCAGTAAGAATCTTCATACTGTATAACATGGTTCAGATCAATCTAAATTGTCTCTAAATCTCATCAATTTCAGTTTTTTTCCGCATAACTGACAAGACATCAAGGCCGTGCTCCACTTCAGCTCAGCTCCAGTCCAGTGTCTCTTTAAAGTAGAACTGAATACATATTTGATGCATTCACTTTGCATAATGGAAGCAAGAGTTATAAACATATCTGGTGGATTACAAATGAACTGTCGTAAACCAATGTGAAGCTCTACATTATTAAAGGTGCACTATGACGGTCCTGGTCAGGGGTCACTCACTGGCTTGTCTCCTTTGTCAGGAATTATCCACAGTACGGCATTTAACCTATTCCCTGTATTGCATTTATTCAATTACAGGTGTATTTATCGTCACGAAATACAAAGAACAAACATTCTTACTGTGAGGAGTGTCGCCTCTACACAGATCTGAGCTGTAAGGAAGCCTGGTGGCATCCCCTTCTTGGATCTGTGGAGCCATACTGTGGGACATTCCAGCCAAAGCATTAGCACTGACCCAGAACAAAAGTTTATTGATACACTGCAACAAATCGGTTATCGAGATAATCAACTAATTTAGGAATCGAATAATCGTTATCTGGACTTTACACAGACTTCAAAACATGTCAAGAGTTGAGTGAAGAGATTTTATGACACAGAAAAAGCAGGAATTACACCCAAATGACACAGGAAACTTGTAAATTTTGTGTATTTGTTGTAAAGCCTATTTAGTCTGGGTCACATTTGGTACATAATCTCTATTCACTGGCCTTGCACAATCTAAACAGCTAATCAATCGAAAGAATAATTGCTGGATTAATCGAAAAACAATCCTTTTTAGTTGCACCAGAAAAGTTACACAGTGCCAAATCCAGCCAAACGATAGTCTGGTAGAAGTTCTAAAAAGTTACTAGAACAAATTTCTAGTTTCTGTAATAGTCAAAAAAAGACTTACTTTTCTGCCCTTTTGCCGTTTCACATTTAACAGAACAGCCTCTTCACAAAACCCACAAAGACAAATTGTCCGTGGCACTTGGGAAAAGGAATTGTCCAGCTGTGGTAATGAAGTCATCATTTCAGCTGCACTTGTTTGCTCAGTAGATGGTGCTAGTCTTCTGCAATTGATTTCCTCACTCTCAGTACTGCAAAAACAACAACCCATTGCATCTAAATGATACGTTTATTTATTCAACATATGGAAATTACAATGCAAACTTTATAGAACATCTTAGGGAAAAATGAGTCACACATTCGGATTCAGAAAGAAAAGGTGAATAACCCGAGTGAACAAAGCACTCAGCGGAGCATGGAAACTACTTTGCATATCGCCGACTTATTACATAACAAGAGCGTTTCTCCAGCAGGATTGGCACTGTGGCAGTTTAATGATTAAGCATCTCCCCAATCGCACTTCACACCATAAAACATCTTATTTCCAGAAATCAAAAAGTCCCAGACAAATAATTCAGAGGCATCACTGAAAGTACATTTATATGATCCGTGAAGCATAAACTAATCATAGTTTAGTTTTGAAAGTATCGAGAATTTCTGTACAAAACAGGACTAAACCAGAATTATAGGTCTAAACCAGAGCTAAATCAGAACTAAACCAGAATTATAAATTTAAACCAGGTCTAATCCAGTTTTATTCCAGGATTTAACCAGAACCAAACCAGGGTAAAGCCATTACTATGTCAGGCCAAAACCAGAACTAAACCAGGTCTAAACCCCACAACAAGATAGGGCTATACCAGGTCCAAACCAGACCTAAACCAGGTCCAAAGCAGGCCTAAACCAGGTCCAAAGCAGGCCTAAACCAGGGCAAAACCAAGTCTTAACTATACGAAGTCTAAAGAGAGTAAACCAGGACTAAATAAAGTCTAATCTTGGTCTTAACTGCGGCTAAACCAGAGCTAAACAATCGATCCACACTGGGACAAGGGTAAAGAAGGACTAAAGCAGGATAAAACTTTAAAACAAAAAGATAAAACAGTATCTCAAGCATTTTGTGTCGAATATAAAAGTACAAAAGTGTTCAAGACCACAGAGTCCAGAGCAGATAAAGGCAACATCAGAGTCCACGTTCAGAGCGACTTCCTCCGGTTCAAGTGTAGCTCAGGGCTGTAACAAGTGTCCAGGAATGTAGAGGTGTTTGTCGGCGCCACAAAAAAGTCTTATAATCCGTTCACATAAAAGAGGAGCACATGAATAAAGATGAGTTTTGTCCTTCGTGGGTCTTCCAGGAATTCGCGTGAAATCGTTAGGGCTGGACGATAAGGTCGAAAAATACGTTTGGACGATTGCAAACAGTGGAAGCTCCTTACAATTTTACTGTTATCATCTTCAACTATTTGAGCAATTGTAAAGTACCTTCTATTATGTTTAATTTAGTATTTGTGCATCTAATCCTTTTGTGCAATTTTCTATTCCATTCAATTTTATGGCCTCGCTCTCTTTAGTCTACACTCTTCTGCATCAATCCATTTCATTCTGAAGTGTAACTGTATTCACTCTTCTGTCCACTGCACTGCAAATTAATAATATAATAACCTTTTGCATGATTGATTGATTATTAAAAACACGCAAATTATTTTAACATTTCAATTAATTTCGCAGCCCTAAATGTTATATTAAAAATTAAAAATGCACAATACAACCAGAAGAGAGTCCACTATGTGCTTGTTTCTTTGTTTTGCCTGGAATTGTTGCAAAAAACACCTTGAAAAACACATACTTTTACTGTCGTTTGGGTCGCCTTTCCACAGATCTGACCTGTAAATTGACTTACAGCGTCACTAACTTGCCTCCACTGTAATGCCATACTGTGGAGCATTCTAGGCAAAGCAATAACCTCTCCGTGAAGACAAGCAGGTATCAGACTCAAGACCAGAAAAGTGACATGGTGTATCTTTAAAAGGAAGCGTGAAGTGTCTCCAGTGTGAACTCCTTTAATGAGCTCATGTGCAGCTTCTATGGAGCTAATCCAAACTGTTCACTCGCTGCATGTCGGGCTTGTTCTCCTCCATGTGCATATTACAGTTATCCAAGAGTGTTTTTTCACACCAAACTCGACAGGTGTGAAAGCACCATGGAAACCTGCACAGGAGGAAGAATTCTTTTCTGCAAAACTTTTTTCTATTTTAATTTTAACTTTATAATCCTTTTTTTTTGCCTTAATATGTAAATGTATTTTGATAACCCCAGACCTGAGAATTTTTCAACTGACTGAATAATGTCTAATTTTCATTATAATTTAAATTTATTTCTGTAATACTTTAATAACTACACTTTGTTTAACCTTAATAAAGCATGGACAAAGACTTAATTCATAATAAATACATTTTTAATTAACAATGTTTCAAAGCCTGAACCATGATAAACACTTTGTTGTCTTTGTTCAAGCTTTATTAAGGCTAATGGAAGTGCATTTATTATAAAGTGGCAACTTATATTTCAATTTGTATTAAACTGTTTAAATTAGGGCTGCACAATGTGGCGCAAACATAGTGATATCAAAATATTGGATAACACAATAATTTATATAACAAAAAGCTACATATATCACAACAACATAAAGGTCCTTCGTCAGGCAGATAGTTTTTAAAAATGAAAAATGTTATTTAATTTGTTATTTTATTAATGATTTTCCTAATTTCAGTCAAAATTAGCCTTGATTAAATCTTGGCTTTGTCTGTTCAGTTTTTATTTTGACAGAGTTTAACTAATACAGAATACATTTCTTTTAATATAATTGAAATAACTGTGTCAAAAGATAAATTCAAATGTTGCAATTATATGGATATATCGCAATCATTTTCAATATTGTGACGTCCCAAATATTTTAAGGTGCTTTCTTCACAATCTTGTTTTTATTGATGGTCAAAAAACAATGATATCGTTGTAGGTGACTTTAACAAACTCCATCTAATAACTAGAATAATTCTAATATTAGTTTATCTCCAAGAGTTACAGTTTTGTGAATTGTTTTTCTATTAATTCGACACACTTATCATTTCTTGTGTCACAACAGTGCTTTTTAAGGAGTGTGAAGAATGCCTATAGTTTTTGTGACAGGTAGTGTATGGTCAGAGTTTTTGCTGCTCAGTGCTGCCCCCTGCTGCACCGTCCTGAGCACTGGCCTCACGGTGCATCTTACTGAGCAGTTTGACCAGGCTCTCCAGTTGCGGGTTCCCTCCGAGCTCTTTGATCAGCCTGTACGCCTCGGCCTCCAGATCCCACAGAGTTTTCCTCGTGTACGCAAACGAGCCCACTTTCTCCAAATAATCCACACAATACTTCTTTATGTCCATGTTTTCCGTCCTCTGCCTTAAAATGTTCTGCACCTGCGTGCTTTCGGGACACGACCAGATCGCATGGATAGTCGGGAAGGAGAACTTGCCCTCGGTCAAATCCTCGCAGAAGCTTTTGTTTTCGCTGTACTCCTTTGAGCTTAAGTTGGCGTAATCGTCCCGTATCTGGAAAAACAGGCCAAGCGTATCCAAAAGCGGTTTAAGATCATGTTTCCACTCGGAGAAGAGCTGCATTAGCCCGACAGCTAAGCCAAAAAGCCCTCCGGTCTTCTGTAGCACCATGTTTCGATACTCTTCCTCCGTGGGACAGGTGTATGTGTCCCGCCAGAAGATGTCCAGCCCCTGTCCTCTGTGCAGCTCCAACAGTTGACTGGTAAATACCTTGACGGCCTCGGGGTGCTCCAACGTCAGGACCTTCTCCAGACCCAGAAAGTAGACGTAGTTGGCGGAGTTGATGACGGAGGGGATGCCGTAGATGCTGTGGGCCACGGGGAAGCCTCGCCGCAGCTTTGAACTGTCCTCGATGTCGTCGATCAGCAGACTGGCGTTGTGGAGCATCTCGGTCACTTCTATGATCACCTGGAAGCACAAAGATTAAAAGGTCATTTACTTTTTGTTGTCTGGAAACATGTTTGGTACAGGCCTGCAGCTAGGGTTGTAGTAGAAAGTAGTAAGTAAGTAGATACTTATCAACGCTAAAACTAGATTCGAAAGTACTTCATTTCATTTCAAATTTCTATTCAGTATAAATGAACAGAAACAAACAGATAAATAAATTAATAATAAATATACAATAATCATAAGCAAAATTGGATCTTTTACACTTTTAGATTGAGACCATTTTTTTTGTGTAGAAATAGAGTTTGAAATTTTAGTAGCATGACAACACTATCTGAAACTGAAAATTACCGATGGATTACGAAAAATCATTTGAGAGGGTTCTTATTTACAGTTTGCGCTTTTCAAATAACATGTTTATAATTAGAGAGTGTATGAAAGCCAAAATAAATATTTATGTATGTATTAAATCTGAATTGATCAACTGAATATTGTAAAACAGCATATATGACAAATAACTATATGTTAAAACAGTAGTACCCAACCTTTTTTGTCGAGTACCCCCTAAGCTTTGTTTCACACTCAGAGTACCCCTTAACTTGAGTTTCAGGCAAACAACTGGGTTTATTAGTCGAATATAGTCAATTATTACTATTCAATTTGTTGTTTTAATTATGTGTAGGGTCAAAGATGCTCCAAAAGATGCTACATTTATAACTAATGACACTTTTTTACTCAAATAAAAGCACATTTCATCTTCATTTAAAACCTGAAATCATTCCAAGTGCCTCCTGGTTATTCCTCAAGTACCCCAGGTTCGGAAACACTGTTTTAAAATTACACAGTATTTATAATGTAAATGCAAAATTTATACAAAAAAAATAGCAATAAAGATGGCTATATAAAATAAAAGATCAAATCCAAATAACTAGATGAAGTACAGAAAAACTTGTGGAAAAAAATGAACAAAAAGTAATCTCTGAAGGCGCTGGCCTCACTTGCTCTTGTCTAATTATAACAGTGTCATGCCATGAGTTACAACACCTGCTGTTATGTGATTGCACTGCATTACAAATCTTGTCCAGTAGAGGGCGCCACGTCTACACTGAGCTGCTGCGCTCTGCATGAGAGAGCCTCCAGCAACATACTGCACATCTGAGTTCACTCTCTCACAGACAGATGGAGCGCAGGCCTAATGCAGAGGGATTCAGTTACATACACTTTCACTACAATCTGCTGTAAACACAATGTCTCAGATACCAACCGTTCGCCATGTCCTGGATTGTCTCGTCATTTACTTATTCAACACCATTTTCATACCAAGAAATAGGCTCTCTGCCACAACAACAACAATGCCCTATTTTTGGACACTAGCACTCACTGTGACACAAAATACTTTCTTTAGGTTACTGTGTAGTCTTATACTAGTCCAGATAAAGAGCAAGATTGTGCTGTTGTCCCGTTCATGAACATAGAATTGTTTTAGTATAGACACCTGCTCAAATTAGATGTGGTGTTAGGGTGTGTTCACACTTTTCCCTTTTGGTCCTGTTTTAGTCGTGGTCTACTGAAGGTTTCGTTTTGGGTTTACTCCTAGTTTAGAACCATTTTTGATGTGTTCATCGCAGTCATCATGCAAGTGTGATCCCCTAATTTAGTCCTAGTCGTTTTAGTCCTAGTTTACACATGGTTTAGTTCCTTTTTTCCCGGTTTTTTTATACACCGGTTTAGTCCTAGTTTTTGATATATGGTTTTTAATACCTGGTTTATCCTGGTTTACAACCGGTTTAGTCGTAGTCTACACCCAGTTTAGTCAAGTTTTTACACCCAGTACACCTGGTTCTAGTTGGATTAGTTTAGCATCTATCCTTATGCAGAGAAGTCCAGTTTTAGAACTGTCTAGATCGATTTGCCTTTGTTTTTAGACTTTGTTGATTCATGACAAGCTTTAATTTAGACAGCCTGATGTAGTTTTTATCTGCTGTAGAGCTAGTGTACTAGACTTATTCCAACATTCACACTACAGCATACTATAAACTCCTCAGGACTTGTACACTGCACAGACAGAATACGTCAGTGAGTAATAACACATGGTTGGGCAATCAAAGAGACAGAGCATGGCCTTGTGCTCCTTCACCTCCTCCAGACAACGCTTACAACAGCAGACCTGGTGCTTAACCTTTGACAACTACACGCACACATGGCTTTATTAAAACATGAGTCTATCAATCTACAGCACGTTTACAGCACCAGTGAGTACGTAAGGCTAATTTATAGTGAGCAGAAACTCACATCAGGAGAGCTACAAGAAAATGATGTGACCTGTGCGACAGTTAATGACACAACCTTAAGCTTAGCTTTTCTTTTAGTGCAAACGAGAAGATTCCATTTGTTATTGTTCATGTGCAACCATCCTGGATCATGACAATTCAAGTTACTACTGCGATTCTGCAATGAGTAACTCAAACTTTTCTATTGGAACCGGCATTGCCTTCTTAATCAACGAGTTCCATCTCTGCTATTGTTCAACACAGTGCCTTCCTTGGACCGCTCCGGACCACTGCAGAACCATCAGCCGGCCGATATATCAGGGCCGATATACGCAAAAGTTTGTCTATCAGCCACAACTTCAACATCAATGCCAATTTTTCATCAGGCACAACTTGGGCAGCTATCAGGCAGAGCCAAGAAGGACCCCTCCGTGAGAAGCTACAACATTATATGGAAAAATATAACTATTTTCTGGCAAGGATCCTTAAGAAGAATAATTACCATAAAAAAGTTTATCAGCAGCGATTAACATGAGATTTCCTTATCAAAATTCACACAATGGTGCCGCCTGTGGTGGAGTGGATAGCACATATGCCTGCCGTGTGGAGCAGGAGTGAGTTTGAATCCAGCTCAAACCGTTTACTGTATGTCATGCCCCAGTCTCATCCCCATTTAACACTGTACTGTCTTGTCAAGTTTGAATCTCTTTTCTAAGAAAACCCTGAAAATCTTTGAGGACCCAAATTTGGGTCCCGACCCCCAGGTTGGGAATGATATGTCATACATTATAACAATAGAGCAGACAAAAGCACAATATGTAATGTGTTTTTAACCAATAATAATAAAAATGTCTTTCTGCATCTCTCTATATATATATATATATATATATCTATATATATATATATATATCTATATATATATATATATATATATATATATATCTATATATCAATCTATCTATATATCTATATATATCTATATATATAAATATATATATATCTATATATATCTATATATATATATATATCTATCTATATATATATATATATATCTAAGCTCTGCCAATATTTTTGGGCCGAGCTTTTCAAACCTGTCTTACCACAAACCTGGGACAGGACAGTATAAATCTTTATGAGTTTTCTTTGGGCAGCAGGTCGGCTAAAACAAAATATTGCCCTAAAAAGTTTAATATTTGTCACATGTGTCATACTGTCATAACAGCGCAATATAATAATTCCAAACTCAAACTGCCCAATAAACCCCTCAGACTAAAAGAGATGAAAGATGTGTCAGTGTTTTTCTTTCCTCCGGGTCAGTGGTCATAATATTCTGGCTGGTGTCTGTGTGCGTCTGCTGTCTGGAGTTGGCCGCACACCCGGTCTGGAGTGCAGCGCTGGTCTGAAACACAAGTGTGGTGTTTGTAGTGAAAGCTGCTGGTGCGATTCCCGGGAGCACAAAGAGCGGCTCAGTGGGTCAGGCAGATGGCCAAGGCTGAGACGCTACAGCAGTTCACCCTCCGAACACAACCTTTTACTGAGAGAGACTGGGCCCTGAACGCATCACGGAGGAGGAAAAAAAACAGAGTGAAGGGTGTAAGAGCTGGAAATACATCAAGATGAATAATGTCAAAAGTGATGTTTTAGAGATACACAAGGTAAATCTACAAAATACAAAACTATCAAAAAGATCCAATACAAAAAGCTGTTATGGTTTTTCTTTACTTGGTTAACTTTATGGTAATTTAATCTAATGTTGTCTGAAGTATCGAAAATCAGATCCTAAATGATACTAAAATGAATATCCAAACTAGAGACTCCTTTGAACAAGTACAAAAAAAAAAATCATATTAAATGGGCAAAATGTGACCTTTCGTGAGCAGTTTTAGAATGATTTTGAGCTTAATCAAAACTATAATATGACCAAAATAAAGAAAGTACATTATTTTTTTGTCTTGAGAATTGTTTAACTTCTTGAACTAAAAAGTGTGATATTGAAATCAGTAACGAGAATCGAATAGTATCCTTAGTGTCGGATTAAGTTTGAATTTTTGGTATCATAACACTAATCGTCATTAATTGTCACATTTTAACTCATTATGGATGGATTGCTAAAAAGAATATGGTAATTGAGAGTTTTTTTTTTAAAATTACATCAACATTGCCAAGTCAAGTTAAGGCTTAGTAATAAAAGGCACACAAAATATCCACGAAGTAAACAGTCATTCAGCCTTTATATAATTCATATAAAATTGCAATTTTACGTTTCCAAGAGGATTCAAGTCCTTTTGATCGGTTTGATTGTTGGTGAGATAATTCCAAAAGCAGGGTTTATACTGTATTGTTCCCCCTTTGACAAATCTTGAACCCACATTTCTCTTGATTTTGAGGATAAAGGATGCAGAAAATAATTTGAGCTTGTTCGAGTAACTGTTTTGGCTCATTTTCCCAGTCAATCACACCAATCCAAAAGTGCTAAAGTAAAAAGTGATTGAATTAAGCACTGGCCAATCCTTATAGTTGGTGTAATTGTAACACTAAAAACGTTATAGTATGCTCGATCATTTTAGGACAAGTGTTGCTGCCAACAAACTATAAATGTTAATGAATTTCAGTCATTTTGTGCCAAGAAAAGGCTTTGGTGTTGGTTTATAATAGAGAATGGATGTTTAATGGCTTGTTTTCAGATCAACAAGTGTCAAACAGCTCATGAAAAGTGCACTCATCATAAAACTGCCATCGACACTGCATTAAAACAACGGCAATAAATGTAGGTCAATTATCTCGGGCTGTAGGACAAAGAAATATGCAAAGTCACTATGTGGTAATCTTGACTCAACGGGAATTATAGGTGTTGGACTTTGTCGTCTCTTCGGTCAGGACTCAGGAGGTGGTCAGTGTGTCTCCTCTACGACACTGACTTTATCGATTTTCTCTGAGGGAAAACTGAAAAGAGCGAGTGTGTTTGCCAAAGCTGCAATCAGTGAGCCATTAGGAATGCACCGACCTCTTAGCCTAAAGTCCTTCAAACTGATAAACAGGACATATACATTTAAAAAGACTAACGTTTTGGACAACAACTGCAATTTTATGTAATCAGAACTGTCACACTCTTTGTGGAAGAAATATCTTAAAATAGAGGTTCAATTAAAAAAAAAAAAAAAAAAAAAAATACAATGTCGTTTCATTAAATTCTTGACTTCCTCAATGAGTGTGCACCAAAATAATACCTTAACACTTCATCAAAAAGGATTATACTTAACTTGAAAAAAGAAACAAGTCTGATGACCACAGCCAAATTTAGCTTTAACGCCCAAAATCAGCCTCGGTCTTCCCCAGACAAAGACACGAAGGCGGAAGATAATAATAAATGATCTATTGTGCAATTAAGGTTTGTATCCCTCTTCATGCACAAATATGCATTCAATAAGTATAATATATGGTGAATATATTAATAAATCAATGTAGAACATTATAATATAAATGGCTCAGACACCGGTTTTCTGCCGATAAACACAAAATCCTCCAGGTTCATTGGTCCAGTCCAAGCCTGGCTCCATTTCTGGAGACGGGTCCCGGGCCGCGGCGCTGCTCCTGACGAGCTGAACCGACGGGATCCAAAGTTAGAAAAAACATTGTTGGAAGTCAAAACAGGGCTGGTCTCAAAATAACATTTTTTTTCTAACTAAATGTTGTACGTTGTCGTAGCAACAGTTGGGAAATTCCCTTCAATGCAAATAATGACAAATGCAGCGTCTGGTCCCATTGTGTAGTCAGTGCCGCTGCGGTGCACTAATAATCCTTCATCAAACCAGGGCTGCTCATGACGATCAGTTTAAACAGACTGTATCGTTTCAGAGGGAAGGCACACACAAATATTTGCTCTGTCATGGGGGACGCTACAATGCACTCGGAGTTTAGTCGAAGATTATCCACATGGATTTAAGTCTGAGGGAGCATACTGATCAGACCAGTGGCAAGTGGACAATACTTTTTTCTCAAAGCTAATCTTGACACAATACAGTGTGTGGTAGTGGCTACAGGTGAAGCACAGGGGGGTTTCCAGAATTTGTGAGATACACTTTAACCTAAAAAAAGAGCTACATAGATATGACACACTGGTATATAAAGGCATTAACTGTAGGGCTTTTCCAAAGCTCAAAGTTTACAATTTCAAGCATTACTCACTCATTGCCCAAGATCCTGTGATATTACTGCAATAGACTGATGGAAACATGGATTCCAGAGTGCGCCTACAGCCCCTTAGACCACCATCACCACTCACATAAGCAACGAGGGGGAAGTGTACTGAGCTCTAGCTACAAGTGCAAGTGTAAACCCAAACACACAGTCGGGTAATCCTCCACAGGAGCCCGAGGTCACTGCACTGCTGTGCTCCAGAGGATTTAAGGAGCACATTTCCCTACAGGGACATAAAGGCTGACTCCAAATGCCCCCCTGAGCCCCAAACCTCTCACTCACCAAACAGTCCAAATAGTCCAGCACTCTTTAGTGGACTCTATAGTGCACTCATTCAGAGTGTGATTTGAACATTCGGCTCACTACTTTTTCCTCTCTGGGATATTGATCAATCCCAGAATTTTTCACAAAATGAAAATGGCACTCAATATTGACTGCATGAAAATAAACAAAACAGACTTTTAATCATTGCCATTTAACACAAAAAGTCACATTTGTCCTACTGTGAACATCTCTATTAAAAAAAAGTAAAAACCTGAAAATATCATTGATATTTATACATGACTGAATCTCGACCTCAATTAAAAAGTAATTTAAACAGCATTTATAGAAACCCATGCCTCAGGAAGC
Source organism: Rhinogobius similis (assembly GCA_019453435.1). NCBI lineage: Eukaryota > Metazoa > Chordata > Actinopteri > Gobiiformes > Gobiidae > Rhinogobius > Rhinogobius similis. Next base: position 14,007,062 of record CM033634.1, read on the forward strand.
GGGTTAAAGGTCGTGGAGCAGGTGAAGCACAGGAGGTTTCCCAAAGTCGTGTGGCGAAGTGCACAGCAGAGGGGACCGGGGTGCACATGGGGACATGATGAAAAATGCATTAGTGAATGAATGAGACAGTGGGGCTCTGACGCCGGGTCCATGTTGCGGCGACTCCCTGGCAGCAGTGTGTTAGAGATGAGAGCTCTCTGTCTGCGAGGAGGGTTCAGCATGAGTTTATACAGAGGGAAGAAGAGGGGAGTGAGAGAGGGAGAGAGGGAGCAGCGCCCGGAAGCCAGAGGAAAGAGGACGAGGGGAGGGTATTATCTTTGATGGCAAATGAGAGTCGAGGATGAACTTCTGAATCATGGCATAACAAGGAGTGAAGTAGGAGTTATATGCTTTCATCATTTGTGTCCCACCTCTCCCACAACTGCTTCACTAAACTGCTCTTGGTTTAGTGTTGGGGATTTTACCCAATACCACGTGAGACAAGCAAAAGGTACAGCTTAAGGGCTGAAAAGTGACATTGAGACATTTTCCTGTCTGTGGTGCAGACTGGTAGGGGTTGGAGAAATCAAACTGTACATTTTCCTTTCAGGAGCCTCTTTGATGTGAAGTAGATGTGGATGCAATGAGATGAAGTGTGCTAAATGAATGACAAGAAGAAACGCTGAGAGAAACCTGAACAGATGATTTTTATTTTAGCCCCGAGGAGCCTCACGTCCCTCTCCATTTAAAATGTCAGCGCTTCAATCACAAACAGTGGCAGCCTGTAACATGGAGATAATCAAAGTGTCACTTTGCATAGAGAGTGTGCTACTCTCAGCCGTCCATGTATTACAGACAAGAGACCCACAGTAAAGCTGTGACTGAGAGCTGCACCTGTCAGAGCTGCACCTGTCAGACCCATGCCACGGGCGTTCTATCTGAATCTGGTATTGGCCTTGGTCATAATGGCTTAAGCTGAAGTTCAAATGGACTTGGAAGAATATGTTTTCATCATCAGTTAATCCATGGCTGAGTAAGACCTGGTTGTTTATGGTTTACAGCACACCATGACTGAACTCATTCAGAGTTAAGTGTCAAAACCACCTTCAGCTTATGTCAAGTCAGAATGTATTTATGCATTTCCTTTGACCAACTTCTGAGAGTGAGATTATGTTTTTTTTTTTTTAAGATTAGATTTAACTTTGTCATTACACTTGTCTGTACTGTGCAATGACATGCAGTTTGACCTCCAACCAAGAGTGCAATAAAGCAAGTACTAGATCATTTTTACAATATATAAATAAATGTACAGTGCACAGTATGACATGAGATGAGCTAGTACTATAACAACAGTTAAGTATTTTAAACAAAGGTTTCATTGAAAATCTGTGAGTTCAGTTTTAAGGGTTAAAAATGTAGCTTGTTTGTTACAATCGTGTCATGTTGAAGTTACAAAATAAATTAAATGTATTTATTCTATAAACAGTCTCTAAAATTTTGTATTCATAGTGTTGCTTCTGTCCAATTCTCCAAATACTTTAAATGCTCTTAGCTTTAGTTTAGAATAGCTTTCTTCAAGCATGAAATAGAATAATTCCAACATTAAAGCAGCACAATGTACAAACTTTTTTGGTGGAAGGTCTACCACCTGCTTGTCTCCAGTGATATGTTCTTGCTTTGCTGTAACGGTCCATATGATAATGAAACTCATTCACAGAAGGTGCCAGCAGTCATGACAGAATTGATTTTAAAATCCTGGATAATTCCTCTGAAGAGACTGTCGCCATTAATACAGTTCTGTCACGTTTACCTGTTTTTATGAAGTGTTAAAACAAGCTTCCACAGGAGAGCAGCTTTATGACACACACTTGAAGATGAAGAGACCACAGGGGACTCAGCACTCTGCAGAAACTAATAACATTCAGAACAAAAGCCAACTTGTTCAACTCCAAAACTAATAGGCTTTGACAGAACAAACTTTTAGGCAAAATTCAGGCCAAATGTATTCATGTGCAGGTCAAGAGGAGTATGAACTTAGTCAGTGGACTTTTCTCAGGCTGAAATGACACCATTAATGAGTCATATCTAATAGTCAATGATACGGTTGGGTTTTTTAATCAAGATGCTTACAGTAACATGTGGTACAAATTTGGTTATTTTTGTGTTAGATGTAGGAATACAGCTCTTTCAGATCTGATACTGATTTCGATACATGGGCTATAAGTATCTGCCGATACGCTCTATCAACCGAAACCTCCGCAAAGACTGAAAACAAGAATAATGTATGACAAAACTAATCCAAATGAGTTGTGAAACCCAAACAGCTTCATGTAAACAAAGCCTCAAATAACATGGACCAACAAACGAAAAACTATGGTTTGAATAAAACTGCACATACGACATCTATGCAAGTACTACAAAACAATGTCTTCATGTGTAAAAAGGCAACATAAACTCAAGATTCACTCTCAAAGCATGAATTCTCCTTTGTGCATTGTCCTTAGCAAACCTTTATATTCCCAATAAACTAATTAATTAACTTATCAGAATGTTGGTCGACTAATGCCCAGATCACACTACAGGATATCTTGCCCAATTTAGACCCAGATTTGCTTCTGTGCCATTTCGGGGAGACGTGACCCCAGTTTGGATCCTCGTAAGCGATTTTTAAGCCGCTGCGCTCCTCATGGGTGTGTGGTGTCAGCGTGATATTTGTGATATGATAAGCATTAAACATAACAGCTGCAACAGCCGAGCGGAGCGTCAGGAGCAAAGAGAATGACAAAAACACAGATACAACACAGGAAACGGCAAAAAGACAATGATTAATCACCTCTCATAAAGCTCTAAAGTTAACGTTAAAGTGCAGCGTTCTCCACCATCCATGTCGGTGTCTGCAAATGACACCCAGTCCACAATACAACGCTATTAATCTGCTATTAATTTTGATCCACTTTTTATGAAATAATAATAGCACAATTTTGACTTGTATCTAAACTAGAAGTGCGTTGTTCTTTTCGTTTTGAACTCTGAAACAGCTTATGCTAGGTGCGCTAGCTTTGTTAGCTCGCAACTTTTGGCTCTGAAGTCTCTTGGACCGCAGGAAGAATAGTCTTTATTTACCAACTTAAATAAACAAATAAAAAGTATTTGCACTCTGAGCATCATGAAATTTAAAAAGCTTATTCTATTCAGCGCAAATCTGAGGTCTAAGCTGTTTGTCTCACGTTTATAAATTGAAAGATTCAAAACTCCTGGAGAGTCTGGCCTTAAGACAATAATAACTGATTCATCAAATAAATTGCTAAACTTATTATTACTGTTGTTAACGTTATAGATGTCAAGTGTTCATTTTTACTTTTTTTTAGCATCGACACATCAATAAGTTTATCCTTTTCCTTGCAAATCTCATTAGCTTGTTATTTTTGGTTAGTTTACAGACAGAGCCAGGGGAAGAATACATTTGGACATTTAGCTCTACAATAATACCCAACCACAGAGTTTTATCACACACTCATAACTGATAACTAGTGGGCGTCAACACAAACAAAACCATCGGTATAAAAAGGTCAATGAACTGCAGTCTGGACTTCCTCGAGGCTTGGGGTCTCGTCTCGCTCAATGCAGAAGCTAACTGCTCACCAGCCAATTCAAAATTAATCTGTCTGAACTAAGAAAGGAGGCTGGACCTGTCAGCTTGTGTGTGCGCTGCAATACGTCTGTGGCAATCTAATAAAGACATGATCCAAGAATATGTTACAGCAGGGTGACAGCTCGGCAAACGATGGGTCTGAATAATCTTAAAGCCCGGATTAAAACGAGAGAGAAGATTGAAAGACATATTAGAAAATGTATTCGGAAATAATCAACTGTTCCGCCAAAAATATAATATCTTTGCGCTTTCATTTCCCACGTATAAAAGCAACCCGGATGGATTAAAAATGCTTCCTTTTCATTTCAAAAACATAAATTAAACCTGGCGTCTTGAATATTATTAGCTCAGAATATTATTACATGTTATTCACAAGGCTCCGCACAAGATAAAACAAAGCAACGGGCGTTTTGTTAATAAAGTTCTCTTGATACGTGTGAAAAGACAGAGGAGAGCAGCAGCAGTTAATGACAGTGACCCTGGCCGTGTGAATGCTCCAGAGACACATGATTATAGAGAAGGGAAGAGGAGGGGACGGAGAGGAAGGAGAGGGGGATGTGGAGGTATAGGCAGGGAATCAATATGGAATGAGTAAAAGTGAATCAGGCAGGTCTATAGTTCCTAAAATAACACTATCCTGGAGGTGGCTGCACTTAGCTGAGACATTTTACTATATCAATATCTCTATAAATGTCCAGGTGCTTGAGATTTTTCTGTCCTGTGGTGCGTCACACCTTTACAGCAAAATACAAGCATCTCTTTAACAAACATTTAACACAGGACATAAGGCATGGGACGATACTGAAATTGTAACGATGGCCAAAATAACGATTAATTCCTTGATTTTCAACCAGTGTGCCAGGGAACACTGGAGTGCCTTGACAAATGTCCAGTTTGAGTTAACGGATTCACAAATGCGGATGTAATTAACTAATTTACCATTTTGGGGTGTCCTGAGCAACTTCTGCACCAAAAAACGCAAAACCAAACACTATTGCCAAATGTACAGAATCAGACAGTGGCACAAACATTATATAGCATATTTTTTTAACTAAATTATCTGATTTGGTTATGTTTTAGAAGTAAGAGGTGTGCCATGGTATCATTTCAACTTGAGTGCCGCAACTCATAAAAGGTTGAAAAACACTGGATTCATTTGAAGTAAAGATAATAATACTTTTCTCATTATTAATAAGTTCTGTGTTCAAACAACTATTGTACTTTGTTATTAATTGAAAATAACAACAACCTAAAAGAGAACATCATGGATATTGGATAAGTTGCTTCTTTTCTGTAAAATCTGGTGATAAAATGTTGATTATCCTTGTTGGAAATTATCACAATTAAACAAAATGTAGCCCAAAGAATTATGGTATTCCTTTTTATTGCGATATGATTGTGGATTGTCCCATCCCTATAGAACATTAATTACAAATGTGCAAGTGCTCATTACCATGTCTATAATGCTAATTAATGAATTATATTACTGTCACATCTTAAACTTTTTTATTGTTTTATAAAATACAGTTGTCACACCGCAGGACATCAAACTGGTGCAGATTCAAAGCTTTTCAGAAAGGTTGGGTTTTTCAAAAAGATATAATAATCATTTCTTATTAAACCCATTACGCCAGTGATCTTCCTTGTGCATAAATGAAAGATGAGCTCCCTCTGGTTTTGGTGTTCCTTAAAATATGTTCCTTTTCGTGTCACACCTCAGGACACACTTGGAATTACAGCAAGAGAAATATAATATTTTTCATTGCAGGTTTAAAGTGGAGGTAAAGGAGTGGTTTTAGTAAATAAAACTTAGTAGACGTTATGCCAAAATGTTTAACACCTCTGACTCAAATGTAGGGCTGCACAATTAATCGAAATCAAATCGAAATAGCGATTTACAAATCACAAAGGCTGCGAACAACAAAATATCCTGTATCATCTGCATAAAAACTGCTGACCTTGTAGTTTAGATCTGTACAAACATGTTCTGAAAGTTTTATCAGTTTGTCAGTTCTTATGTCAGTCTTTTTGTCAATTCTCCTGGACATGTTTAAAATGTGAACTTTGTACGGAATCCTAAGATTAAAATATAAATCGCATGAATTAAATGAAACACAACTTTACACTAAAAGGATATATAATAAATAGAAGACATAATTGTACATGGTTGTGTCATTTTAACTGATGAAATGCCCACGGAACGAAAAACAGAACTAGAAGTGTAATGATAATATTAGTCAGTGTATCTAAAATCAACACTAAATGATAGGGAAATGCTTTGTGGCGGTTTATGAAGAGGAATTAAAGTCTAGAAAGGGCAGATGGGTGCAACATTTAAAGAGCAGAGTGAATATCCTGCAGTTCTTCATTACAGATAGCTGAGTAATAGCCTGTGAGTTAGCAGACTCACCCCGGCGCTCAAAGTCAATTCATCAAAGCTGCTTATTAGGCTCCGCATATTAGGCTCGCGCACACGAACTATACATGTGTAACTAGAGCCACTCGGAGAATCCAGACCACCTTTAAACAGCTCCTATACAGACGCTGATCCCATTTCAAAACAAAAACAATACACACACGTCGCTGCTTAACACACTTCAACGCTGTCGGTGACTAAGAAAATAATTGTGTGCGCTTTGTTAACAAGACAAACAATAGTCCGACACTCTCACTTTTTATTTAATCATGTCCAGAGATAAATGTGTAGGTGAATGTATCCGTGAACCAATTTCCTCCTGCCTCTTTTTAATAGATCCAGAGCCTGACAATTCAAGGAAGTGAAATAATCTACTACACTAACAGCCTTTAATGTGATTGTGATTCGAAGAGGAGGACTACAAAGGTTAGAGAAATGTCTATTAGAGTTCAATGCTTTTGGAGAAAATATTTAAAAAATATCCTGCAGCTCTTTTCCTACCTTTTCAAATTGTTTTTACTTCAAGAAAATACGCTCAATATCACAATTCTGCATCTTCTCAAAGCAACAATTTCCATCAACATCTGACACATATCCCACTTTGAATTGAAAAAGAAACCGTAATACAACGCAAACATGCATTTCAGATTTTGCATGGTTAGCAGGTTTAATACGACCCAAGAAATAATTGGAGCCATCACCATTCTGCCAATTGCACCTATTTAAATCGCAGCTTCCGTTTGATTGAGATAATCTTGCAGCCCTGAAGGCGATGGTTATAACATGTTTGAAATCATTATTTGATTCTGTACAAGATCAAACTTTTCAAATAAAATGATTTTGTCATTCAGTCTGATTTGAGGCTTGGTTTAAAGTTCCGTTTGAGAGAGTGCAGACCTGTCGCCTCAGTCGCTCGTCTAATTGACCCAGTGACACAAACCCAGAGCTGTGCACTTTCAGCCTCCATCTCACAAGAGAAAACTGCACAAAGTAAGTAAGTAAGTAAGTAAATTTTATTTGTATAGCGCTTTTCACAGATAAAAATCACAAAGTGCTTCACATAAAAATAGGATAAAATACAGAGAAATAACAACCCAGTCAACTAAAAGCTTTTTTGAATAAGAGTGTCTTTAGCTGCTTCTTAAAAGTGTCCACTGAATCGGCCTGGCGAAGAGCCAGGGGCAGGGCGTTCCAGAGTCTGGGGGCCACAGCCTGAAAGGACAGGTCCCCCCGAGTTTTGAATCGTGTCTTTGGGACCATGAGAAGGCTCTGGTCTGAAGACCGAAGAGTGCGGCTGGAGGTGTAAGGGCACAGCAAATCAGCAATATACTGAGGGGCCTGACCATGCAGCGCTCGGAAAGTAAGAACATAGAGTTTAAAATCAATCCTATATTTTACTGGTAACCAGTGAAGGGACGATAAAACCGGGGTTATATGGGCTGTTCTGGGAATTCCTGTTAAAATCCTTGCAGCAGAGTTTTGCACAAGTTGAAGTCTTTTAAGAGCTGACTTATTAAGTGAGAAATTAAAGCCTATCTGGTGTAGTGTAAAAAGAGTTTACTCTGCTCTCAATACCAGCAATGAATTGGTTTTCACAAAAGTCTGGAAAATGCTTATAAATGTGTATATTGGTGGCTTTCAGATTCTAGGGTGTGACGATGTCAGATGATGGGGGGCAACAGCTAGTTTTTTCTACTGATTACATTGAACTTTAGTAAACAGTAAATCCATACAATTTCAACCCAACAATTTCTATTAGTAACTAGACCCATGAAATTGCTGTATTAAAAAAAAAAAATCAGCATTTTAACAATATTTATTGTAGCTGCCCCCCATTTGTATTAAATATTATTGGCTGATGGAAGGTTGTTATACTTATCTCGGTCTCACAGTTCGAATGCATGTTTTGTGAGGCATTTTTAAGGTTTTGAATATTCTGTTCTTGTCTCCTTTCCTTTGATTGTAGGGGTTTTTGACATATTAATAATGCCCAGGATATATAGCGCCTTTCGTGACACACACAAACTTTCCAGTGCATTATTCATTCACTCCACTCAGCGGTGGTACACTACCATTGTAGCCACCGCTCCATCGGCCGCTTTGACCTCCACCGTTCACTCACTCACCAGATTCATACACAGACAATGCAGGTGAAATGTCTCGCTTGAGGACACAGTTTTCCACTGCTGCCCCACATGTGTTCAGGATCAGTTCCAGACATAACTTCTGGAAACAGACGGCTGCAGAAACAACTATTTCAGCTGCAGGACAGTTGGGTTTCAGATAGTTTTGCTGTCACTTCACTCCTACATTAACAAACTCCAAACTGCACAGCCAGCACTCTCATTTACATTCACAGAAAAGAAACCGCTCCGACAAAAGATTCAGGTCGCATTACTGAATAAATTGCTCCTCTCAAAAGAGACTACAGACATCCAAAAACAGACTTAGCATCTTAAGAGTGTTCATTCTCACCTGTAATTTGTCCTCTGGTACCTGAAGCCAGTGGTTGAACGCTTGGGCCAGCTTAGTCCGCACCTGTTTGCCTGAAAACAAAACAACAAACTTTATTGTAAAATGTGAAATGAATGCCGACAGCCAACAAACGACCTTTAATGACTCCATCCGTTTTAATAAAGGGGATATTATGGCCTCTATTGGCAATGATTAGTATGATTTCAAAAGCATATTAACACAGATGGTGGGTGGTGCGAGCTAAATGTTCATAGCCAAACCATTGCGGCAACAAATATGTAATTTTCTCCCTTACTGTGTGTCTTATTGTCGCAATTTCAGTCAAGATAATAATAGGTAAGTGAGACTGTAATCATCTTCACCGCTGCGGAGATGGAGAGCGCTGCATCCAACTACTTTGCAAGTCCAACGAGGCTTACGGCAAACAGCCCTAAACTGATTTGAAAATATTAAACCTGCCTTCACAAGCAGTTAAACTTTTGATGAGGGAGAACATTTAAAAGCTGCAATGTTTTATTCTAATGGCAAGTAACGGGACAGCATAAATGAAAGGTCGTAAAGGTTTATGGTGTTTATAAGCTTAAGTTATATTGCCCGCTGATATGCTCTCGTTGTTGTGGAATTTTTGCCCCAATACTATAACGTAAAAGCTGCTCTTACTGACAAAACTGGACCAGTGCGCACTGTCTGTATCTAATTATAAAGAATGTTTATTGTTCATGAACCTGGAAGTAGCGCTGATGTACAGTCAGCAAGCGGGAAGTTACCTGTGACAAACTCTCTGCTTTGCCCTCTGAAGCTTGTGAAAGGTGCTTTAAACTCATCTCACGAAAGGGAGGATATGAGTTTGCACTGTGTCTTACAGATTAAATTTAACAAGCACCATTTATCAAGGTTTGACAACAGGTAATTTGTACTGGGCCTTCTCAAAGTTTAAAAGTTTGATGGAGGCTAATCAGCTGTAGTAACTTATGACCATAAAATATAAAACGTTCATAGGAAAAACTATTAATAATCATTTAGCTATAAGATGAAGACCAAGTAACCCAATTTTCTTTGACAAAAACCAGTAAGAAACATATCATACAAGCCTTTTTTAATTAACTGCATGAGAGACATCATTTCGGCCTATTACGATACTAAAAGCAAACCATCTCCACAAGCAGAGACCCCCAGGGCTTGTCCTATTTACCCAAATGAGAAGATGGAACTTTAATTTCAGCACTAAATGGAATTGACCAATCAAAACTAGACGTATTAATATTTCTAAACGGCTAATGTGCACCATGACAACTCAATCAGTGTGTTCGGTGATTATCTATTGATCCCTGTCCTATTGTTTCATTGAAAACCATGTAATTAAACAGACACGACACACTGTGAATTCAGCAAGACCTTACGTTTTTGACAAATGCAGCACACAGTGCATTATTAGCCCAAACACACTGTAATTAGAGATTTGGGGGTCTAATTTAGTGCATACTACCAAAAATCTTGTGCTACATAATTAAGTAGAAAAAGTACAGTTTGTTGAAAAGAAAGTAAACCATGTCTGTGACAACTTCACTGCTAAACTTATAAATAACTCTAATTACTTTTACAACGTCTGGATCCAGAAGTCAAACTCCAATTCATGCTCTCCATGTTAATATACTTTTCAAAGATTTAGATAAAATATAATGGCATTGTGTCATTAATACCACAGGATAGGTTAGCCTCCATTGTACCTTTAACTATTTCAATTTATGTTTATAGTCTGTGAAAAACTTGAAATTAATTTCACAGTAATGTCTGTCAACTCTACCACTATAATAATCTTCATTATTCTAGAGTAGTCATGACAAATATACAGATGTAAAATTCCCAAATGTTTATACAAAGTTCATAATTGTGCTATGCACCCTCTCATAAGCTCACCATAAATACAAGAGAACTTCTGCTTGTACATCTCATTTAAACACTAGAGGACTTAAGAATGTTATGAATGTCAGATGAACCCCAGCGTCTGTGTCACGCCTGCAGCTGCAGCTGACACCAGCAGCAGCAGCAGCAACACAAAACAGCACATACCAGGGAGTTGCAGCAGGTATTTGTACGGCTCCAGGAGAATCCGCTCCGAGGCTGCTTCTGAGTTTCTGTCCATTCTTCTGCTGCTCATTCACACCTTTAGCAAGACACAAATTAGACAATGGTTATGAATGTAGGCTATAAGCTAATGCACTTTATCCAAGCCAGTAGGACAACACTACAATATGTTACAAATTTAAGAGTAAAACAAACTAATTGTGGCAAAGCTCAATATCAAAGTAACGGCAGGCAAAGACAGACACCATTGTATCAACCAAACTGAACAATACACACATAGATTGTGTAAATTGAGAGCAACATTGTCTTGCACAATAATCAGCTTGTAGACCAGAGTCTGCAAATTTAAATATAGCTCTTGGTGTAGAGGAAAACAGAAGGTCACATGAAATAGTTTTGTGGTGGAGTCTGCTGTGTGCGCACAACTGTGAAATCCCTAAGTGCATAGTGACACACACTGATCACATGACTGGGTGAGTTACAATAATTACATTACTGATGAGTCACCAGTGGCCAAACAGGCAAAACAAAAGGAGCAGTGTCTTAATGTCTATTTAAATGTAAGAAATGCCTAACTGTGGGATCTTTAACGGGGAGACACTGCTGGTGAACAGGGGAATGTCTTCTTTAGAATTTGAGTAAGCTAGAGCTTCCTGAAAATTGTCCTAAAAATTTTAATTTTAGTTAAAACTTGGATGTCAACAAATCCTTCGGTAGGATCTGACAAAATCTTATGGTGAAATGTGAATCTTAAGGTTAAGGTGGAAACTGACCAAAAAAGGGAAAATTGAAAACATTTAAAAGAAATTTTCCTGTAGTGTCTTACGGAGGAAGTAGTGTGCCAAAATGAATTAATCAAAAGTAAAACTTACATGTCATTCATTCATTAAAAGCGTACATTTATTTAATTAAATATACATTTGAATAATTCAATGTTTGATGATGTACTTAAATGTGCATTGAATTAATTAAAAGTGTCATTAAATAATTTAAAGAAATATTTCAAGCTTAATCTTAAAAAGTTGTTTTTAATTAATTTAGGATTTCATGAAGTTGTCCAGTCTCGATCTGGGTTTAGATGTGCGTTTTCATAGGCTGAGTTCATACAGTGTCATGTCATAAACTGTAATATTCTAGTTCTCTCGGCCTCATATCTACATTCGTTCTTTGCCCCTTACATTTTTGTCAGCAGACCCCTCTGTAGAGAAATGGACTCCAGAGCAGCCTTCGGAGTTTGACGAGTGCGACAGATTCTTTTAATGCTGAACAACTTTGAATTAATTAAAACAACTTTTTAAGATTAAGCTTTAAATATTTCTTTAAATAATTTAATGACACTTTTAATTAATTAATTGCGCATTTAAGTAAATCATTGAACATTGAATTATTAAAATGTATATTAATTCAGTGTACACTTTTAATTAAATCATGAAATAAATAATTAATTATGAGTTTTATTTTTAATCAATTCATTGTGGCACACTACATCCTCCACAGTGTCTTGCCCTAAAGTGGCATTTGATCATTATGAAAGAAAGCTCAGGGTCTGTCCAACTTTAGTAACCTGACAATACGCAAATAAAGCAAGTACAAGATCATAACGGATAATGACATGTTAGCTAAAGAAAACATACTATACTTTCAGCTTCTCCAGTTTTTCAAATTATTAATTATTTAATTATAACAAACACAGATTGACATTTTGTATGTTGTTAATTGTAAATGTGCAGCATTAATCAAAATGGCTTAATAATATTGTTATTATAGTTCAAAACTGCACAACTAATCTTGTCTCTTCATGACATTTCATCATAGCAAGCAGCATATTTTAGATTTTTATTTCAAAATTACCTTTTACTTGTTTACTTTTTTATTTTTTAAATAAGCGCAAGTAAATAAGTAGTGTAGTGGGCGGAGATAGGGGGTAGGTGAAAACATACTTCCTCAAACATGAATGCATGCATGATCCAAAATAAAACACTGAGTAATGCTGCAACATTGTTAAAAATAAATGTCAACTTTGAACAATATGTCCCCTTTAAGAAAAGTAATATCAACAGCAGGGAACAGGCAGGTGTAAAACTACAAATATGTGAATTACTTCAAAAATACACGTTTTGCCCCTGGATCTATTGATTTTGCCATAAAGGCTGTGATGTGGTTGACATGACTCCACCCACCTGCACTGCTCCTGTCAGCTGCTGTCAGCCACTCCAATGTTTGTGTTAGCCACCACGTTTGCTAACTAGCATGAGACATCACAAATGGCCGCCACACACGGGCACATGGCATTTAACCCCGTTTAAAAATATAAAACTTCGCCTTTAAAATCAATCCAAGAAGGCACGCTTTGTCACAGGTTTATCGTTGTTTTTATACAGTACAAAAATGCCCAGAATACCATACGTCAGGCAACTCTACATCCGCTATCGCTGCTGCACACTGCTGAAGCAAGTTAGCTTTAATGCTAAATTTATATGCGGCGTTCATGCAATGCGCATGCGTACAACGAAGCGTTAACTTGGGGCGCTGTCACTCATTTGAGATGCTTAAATTCAGCTCACTTTTTATCCCGGACTTAGCGCCTTTGTTGTACGTGAATACTTACTGTTTGCACCGCACGACGCTGCTGCTCAAATCGAACAAACACATCTACAATCATCTCTGGGTATTGTAGTTTTTTAGGGGTTGGAGCGCTCTCATGCGTAAACTGTGCACAGTTGCCATATCTGCTTCTTTATAGCGACTTTGGGCTTTGATTTTTTAATGTTATCCTCTATTAACTTAAATTAATAAGAAATACAGAACAAAACATAAATTAAGATGCAAACATACATACATGTACACACAGAAGTATTTTTCCATAACTAAATTTGTTTCTTTTTTTTTTAAGGGTTTTATTATTTGTAGCCTAAGTTGTTTTACGTTATGGGAAAAAGTTGGGTTTTGATTCATTCTGTCTGGCTTCATGTATATGATGGTTGGTTGTATAATTAGGAATCCTGAGAGGCACTTTTACTTCAATTCTGTTTCACATTAATAAAGCGGTTATGGGTGAAATACAACCTGTTGACATTTTAAATGTGGTAATTCTGTGAAAGTGCATATGACAGGTTTTCATGTTTTTCAAGTCATTATTTTGTTTTATTATACTTTATTTTATAAACATGTATTATAGTTTTACGTAAGTCAAGTGGCAGTTTGTGAAAAAAGTTGAGGGGAAAAAAAGTTTAAAAAATAAAAATACAGGAAGAGGCGTCACGTTCTAAAAAGGAATTCCTTCATCCATGTCATCAATGTTCAAATTCCATGAAAAATGCAGTGACAATTTACACTTTATATTTATCCATCAAATTATAACTTGTGAAAACTAGAGGAGTTTAGTCTCATTCGTCAGTCTTATTGTTAGTGTGGTTGCCAGGTAATAGTTATGGAATTTACTTTACTTACAGCTACTGCACATGTCCAATCAGGAAGTGAATTATACACTTCTCCAAAACTGCCAAACTAGTGAAAACTAGGTAAGATTATTGGCAATATCTTAAATATAAATTACTTTAACTATGTATAGTGAAATGAGTCATTTAACCTGTTCCATGCACTATAAATATGCTATTAAAAATAACAACAGCAACAAACAACATTTAAAGAAGGCATATAATACTTTTTTCTAGTATTTGGTATTAAACTACATCATAAGTAGACTACCATTTTACTTTTTGTTCATTGTTAAATGTATTATTAATGGCTTTGTAATAGAAATGGGACAATTGACTTCCTGTTCAAAACTGCAAAACTGATAAGCCCCGCCTCTTTATTGTGACGTTTCACCATTACAGGCAGGAGATTTTCATTTACGTGTTTTCATTTTTGAAGAAGGGAAACTGATCTTTTTTTTTAACCCGATGTGTATGACAGAGATAGGGGGTGGGTGAAAACAGAATTTTCTAACCTCAGTTATGGACAATACAGGATTATGCAAACATGCAGGAATCAATCAAAATACAACTATGAGTAAGCTGTTGAGTGGGCTTTTTTAATGCTTGGTTGCTTATTGCTTTGTTAAAATCTGGCAACCTGTAAACTGTCCAATAGCGCGCCTCGGTTCGCCTTCCCACAGATATTTTTCATCGTGGCAGCAAATCATATCACGTTATGGCATTTTGTTTCGTCTTTCCTCCAATAGGAGAGCGTTATACGGGTGGGGGCGGGTGTATTGTACCCGTCAATCATTTCCATGAGGCGGGGAAAGGATCACGGAGAGAGAGCAGGGGCTGGAGAACTCAACAAGAGCCAGGCTGCGAAAACGACTTTTACCCATCCGCATCCAACATCAAACCAACCAAACGACGCTGAAACCGGTCTGATTCCTTACATAAATGTTCCTATGGATTACCACTACTCTTTTATCGAAGCATAGGAGTATTTCTCACACTGACAGCATTGGTAAGTCCGATTTCCTTTGCAAAACGCGTCGCTATTTTGCACATTTTCACTCGCTCGTTTCGCCAACCTTGACGTCGCTAACTTGTTTTCAGGGTTTCAGGAATGAATGAGACGAACTAGGACGCTAAAAGGCAAAGTTTACGCACACTGTTTCGTTGGATTGATTACAAACAGTGTCGTGGACAATGTGGAGGGCGCATTAGAGAAGGTGCTGGATAGTTTTACGCCTGGACAGTGTCTTTTTGAGCGGAGGAATCTTTGCAAAAGCGACCGTCGAGCGCAGCGTTTGTCACGGTGCATGGATACTTGACAAAAAGTGATATTTCGGCACGATTTTCGACTGCATTCGCTTGGATTAGCAAACAGATGCCACTGAGAGCGACTAAATGGTGTAGTTAACAGGTAAACTGCGTTGTCAGGCTTTTCTTTTGTGCCCTCCGTCGCTATCTGGGTTGACCAGTGTGGGCTGGTCATGATGGGTCGCCCCTTGGATCACTCTCTCAGCTTCTGTAGTGTGTATTGAAGCTGCTTGTGCGATACAAGATGAAGTATTTTAGCCATTTACGCAGCGACACCGATATTTCTCAATGTAATGCATGCGTAACTCGTGCGTTTTTGTCCATTTCCGTGACTTTGCGCACGGTCGATGTCACAGTTAATGGGCATAAATGAGCACCAAAGCGGTTTAAACGCGCTTGTGGCTTTATTTAACCGAGTTGGCAGGTGTTGGCTGAGGTTCAGGTCGTGTGGCTGATATTATTGTTGCTGCTGGTCCGTCTATTCACTCTGGAAATTGTCTGGGGCGGGTGACTGTATCCTCCGCCGCGATCAGACCAGGAGGGCTCACTCCCCCGACCTTGTCTTTTGTTTGAACAATAAAATGTTGTACTAATAATGCGGTGTTACGAGTGTTTAGTGCAGCTTGTTTGACCTTGTTGTGAGGCGTTTCGTCGACGTGTTTCTTTGTCAAAGAAGCAGCGGCTGCACTCCGTGAACAGTCAGCGAAATGCCAGAGCCCCGTCCATAAAGAAGGAACATTTTGTATTGAAACAAAGTGACTTTTAATGAGGTTGCACGGCTCGGTTTTACTTTGTTAGCACGACACGGTCCCCCCATGACATTTTAACAAGTGTTGCCGTGTGGTGGCTGTTCATGAGCACTGTTGTAGTCGCTTATTTATTTCGCTGTCGAGTGCACTCCGCAAAGACACGAGCGAAAAAGACTCCCGTTCACCGCGGCTGCTGCACGTCCTCCACAGATCTATTATGTCTCTGGTCCGGGCAGGTGAATTACCAACATAGTTTAAGCTGTTTGCAAGCCTTTGTGGCGAACTGTTCTCGTTTTAGCTCGCTGTCAGATACAGAAATGGCGTCATCCTCTGCTGTAGCGTTCCGCGCAGACACAGCACGCACGCCGAGGACTCGACACTGTCCTCCCCGTGTCCTGACTGTGTTTTACCCGTGCTTTTGTCTGTCGTGGACCCGTAGTGCGCCGTGCATGGCCACTTCGTGTTCTTCCGTGGCCGGGACTAAAGTCTGCTGGCTGATCGAGTGACTGGCTACACTACAGTACATTGGGCATTACATAAAAGGCTTTAGGACTGCGCGATGGACGGTGCCACCACGCTTTACTTTGCAACATTATGGCAATCTGTCACGAAATCTATCGCAATCGACTGATAGTGGGTGTACTTGTTTGAGCAAAGATCCCGTAATGCGCTTTGCAATAGTTTACAGTCGCATAAATCTATCGCAAAGACCGTAAAGATGTGTGCACACGTTGTGGATGTGTTGTGCAGCTCGGAGAGATGTAAAAAGCGATGTAAAAGTGTGCGCCTGCCGCCCCAGTCTTTGAGAGCATTGAGCACTGTAGCAGAAAAAGTGATGTCATCTTATTATAACCTGTCTCTTGTTGTGGCATACTCAACTTGAGCTTCTAACTTGACGCTTTTTTCTATTATTTCTCCCCTCTCCGCAGATTCGAGGCACTGGACACCTAGAGGACTTATAGAGAGATGAAGGTATGTCTCTTAAAAAGTGTTATAACATATCACATTATTATTGTTTTGTAATGGCAACACTTAATGTTTGCTCAAACACAATGGGACAAGTGTTCTGGAGGCTGGCCAAAGTAATACATTTATTTTGATAAGCATGATATTGGAGCTTCTAGTGGGTTCATGTATTTGCGAAGTGTAATTTTTGATTTTATGCTTTGTTATTAGATTATATACCAAGATTGGTGATAATCTATTGCACATTGGCGTCTCACTAAGCAACTACATCTTTATAATTGTTTATTACACTGTGAAAATATGGGCGAAATGTACATTAAATAAGGTGTTGCAATATTGTGTTGTTGTTTCCATTGGGGAGTGTTAGATATGAGCTATTTGCCCGTGTTCTGCAGTTCTGTTGTGCCCCTAGGCTGTTGCATCCTGTCCTGCCTGTCATTTGTTGCTATGAGAGCCATGTGGGGTGCAGTGCATGTGCTGGTTTCACTTTTAAACAATACTGTGCTGTTCGGAGTATATTTAGATATCATTATATTTGTCTGAATTACAGAAAATCGGTAGAACAGGTGGGAGATGAAAGCACTTTGAGACTGGAGAGAGTCAGACAAATTAGAGGCTGCTCCAGTAATGATTTGTTGTTTTGCGGCTAATGGTGCTACGCTTATTGTGGTTAATTAAACTATACCACTGCTCGTTATAGACGGCTAAAGAGTCAACTAAAGTATCCAATTAAACAATGTAAAACAGAGGATAACGCTCGTTTAACATGAACGACAGACTGAACTACTGCTGCTCGGAGCTTAGTTAAACATTACTTTACATGCAACAGAGAGAAGAAGCTGATGCATTCATGTATGAGTCTTTTCCTGACGGCAACTGTGCTTAAGTTTTAATGTTATTGTTTTGTTTTCTTGTTATAATTTATTTATTACAATAGTTATAAGTTAAAAGGGTGACTTGCTTTTGAAACATGTGACCAAAACAACATGGTAAACCAGAATATAAAGTTTAAGTAAAAAAATAAAAGGTGAGAGAAATGTGAGAGAACAAATGCTTTTAAATGCATGTAAACTGTATGTATTATTTGTTTTGTAATAACTAGTCGACAAAACATGAATCTATTTTGTCAACAATTATTACATTATTCTATTTCAAAATCCCCGGCTTTGTAAGAGTTGTGTGCACTTTACAACACCAATTATATTTGGATTATGGCAGATTGCATGCAAACTGACTGATCATTCATTGTGCTGCAGCTGTTTCATCAATGGCATATAGTTCTGTTCCTGAATGAATACACCGCGTTGAACCACGTCTCGTCTTAAAAGCATCTCTGTTGGCCAGTGTTCAGATGAGCCTCATTGTTCAGACTTTCTCTGGCTGCAGAAGATCAAGCTTACATAATAAATGTGGCTCACAGGGTAACTGATTGTTTGAGTGCACATCACAGTGGAGAGTTTAGGCAGTGGTTCGCCCAAGGTGCAGCAGCATGTGTTTCTAAGTTGTCTTCTCTGCTTCTGCCAGTGTCTGCTTGAACAAAACCCAATATGTAAAGTGTATTAGAAAGCAGCTAGATCGTTACACTGGGTCTACATTATTAGATGCTTATTATGCTGCTTTTGCCCTATTTTCATATCTGCTGACAGAGGGAGTGTCTCTCTTAAATGTACTGTGCTCACTTAATGTGTCTGAGGCGACTGGCAGCAGTTGTGGGGTTGTTTGGGGAAGCATCTGTTAAGTTAAGCACTTAATGTTACTTCAACTTATGTTTCACAACTGTCTCTGTCAAGTGCACAGACACATTACTGTTTGGTCACTCTCAGTGTTTCTTTTAAGCAATTAAATACCTGTTTTGGAATTGTATCACTGAAGGGAACCTCGATAAGTTCATGCACTTATTAAAACCCGAGCACATTGAGGATGAAGCCTGCTTGACCCGACACATAATTTACAGACTGCCCCAAGGTCATATTGTGGACACAGCACTTCAACACCTGACATGTTAGATTGGAGAGCAGTTATTCAAACAGTACTGCTATTTACATTTAAATATATACTTAAGTTTATATTGATTTATGACCATGTTGTTGACACAGTAGGTGTTAATAAACTGACCGATATGTCAGACATTGTTCTGTTTATGATTGTTTGGAGCGAAAAGCTTGAATATTGTTTTGTCCTGTGAGTAAGTAGTGTGCAGCAGCATGTGCATTTCTGTCAAGGCTCTAAAAAGGAACTGTAAATAAAGCTGCACATGGACATTTGTCTTAATACTATAACCAAAACATGTTCTAATGTTTCAGGCTGTAATGCTTGGTCTGTGTGTTTCGAGAGGGTCCATTGGCAATCACACGCAACACATTTGTCATGGACTTAAATGGCATTAGTCGGTCATTGACATAAATGAGTCATTAATATGGCACAAGAGGAGCAGCTTGTCTCCAATGTGCAGCCAAAGTTGAATTATTGTATTAACATTATATTATCTCTGGCGGCTCTTTCAGAACAGACATAAGTGCTCACATAAATAGATGCTAATTATACTCATTATTAAATTGTCCCAGATTTGCTTGAGAACAAGTGCATTTAAGTGCAATGTGTATTATGTCAAAGTTTACTGCAGTAGTTTGAAGGCAGCTTGGCACAGGATGGAGGTGAGTAGTTTGGACAAAGAGGCGATTCACAGAGGGATTATGGGACGTGTGAGCTGCTGCGATGGAGCTAAGTCTTTCTTGTGTGCCTCTTGTGTTTTCTCTTGTTCTGATCAGAAGCTTAGCCCTGTATGCCACAATTCATAACTCAGTCCATTAAAAGTTAAACATGGTTAATACAGAAATTCTTGAAATTGCTGAGTTTTCAAATGACTAGAAATCTTAAAAAGAGTAATGTCTTCTTCGTCTTGGCGCTCCTCTGATCTGTGATGTGCAGTAATAAGAAAACGCTATTGTGTCGTATGCTGTGTTGAATCTGCAAGAATTGTGGCAGAGAGGAAAAGTAGGAAAAGACACATCTGGACTATAAAGTCAAACTAAGTGTGGAAGTAGCAATTATAGTATCCAATAAAACAATATGGTAGTTCACAGTGCAGATTATCATCTTGCACAGACTATCTGTAACACTGTCATAAAGAGTAATAGGGCCATAGGAATAAGCCTTTCTGTCAGTTTGGTGAAAAGGCTTGGGTTTTCTTCTCTATATGTTCTCAGTGTAGCTTTGTATCTGTGTAATCCCTCAGTTGTCCAGGTAGGATCCATAAAGAAGGTTGAAATCAACTAGACAAGGTTTTTCAGAGTAAATAATTACTTTCCACCACTCGTTCATGCATGTTTAATTCTGATGCAGCTGTGTGACTGGTTTAAATATCCCTCTGTGGACTTGAAACCATGTAAGCCATAATGTGAAATTGTGTTGTCTTCTTTTTTGTCTCCTTTTTGTCTTGAATCCCTCCCAGCATAAACTGAATTATAAATAATGACTAAAGGGATTTTTAACATCAAATATACAAATATATATACAGCAGTTGTGGTGGTTATTCTCCCATACACGCTGTACAATCATTTGTATGAGATTTATACTGTTTAATTTGCACAAATTATTACTCTGACCTGACCCTCTTTCCAGACAAAGCTCCAGGGACCATGCTCCCCAGGTTGGAAACCACTGTATAGAGCATTGTCTTTGCATTGAACCAAAAGTTTCATGCACATTTAGACATCAAATAGAATAGACAGTTTTGGATCTAAGAGCTGGAAAATATCTCTATGTAATATATATCTAAAAGTTGTCAAACAGGCAATAACAGGCTCACAGACTAACAGAGCAGTAACATTCTCCTGTCATACACTTGAAGAGTGGACACATTACTTCATCTACTCTTATTGTTGGTCGACTAATTGACTTATCGACTAATCGACTACAGCCCTATTTACAGGACCAACCTCTCGTGCTTTCAACTGGAAGTCTGAGGTCAGAACAGGTAATCTCGTCTTCCACATTTCTCAGTGTCATCAAAGTGTTTTGCCTCTTTCACTTCTGGTCATTTACTCCATGTAGCACCTTCTCTTTGAGTTGTAGAATAAATGCTAAGTGTCGCAGAAAAGCACTAAATGCAGTGGTAGCAGCTTATTTTGAGCGTGCGATCTCCGGAGCCGGCTGTTAAATTTTTCATGACTGTAGTCTTTATTGAGCAGAAAGTGATCTTATTCCAGGGTTGCCAGCGCCATTCCAGTGTTTTATTTTTGCTTATGTTCAAAGCACAGACTTCACCTTTACCTGCTATGGTGCTAACCAAATTAATACTCTGTATAGGGCTATTTTGTTAAATATTTATTTTCTTTGAGTCACAGCTAGGGATGTTGAGATATAAAATTTTAGTGTTTTGATTATTGTGAGAAACAATTTAAAGAGTGCTCATTGTAAATATTGAAACCATGACCAAACAATAGTGAACTCCTTTTCTCAAGTTACCACTCCTCATGTGCCCAACTCAAATTTTCTGGATGATAAAGTGGCATTAATAGCTGTGTTAAGCACTTTACATTCAGATTTACTTTTTTGGAATATAGATTGAATGGAAATGTCATAATTTCGCCTCTAGAATTATCATGATTATTATTTTTTCTATTCTCACGGTTATATTGTGACCTGAATAATCACGTTAATCGAGTTACCTAATAATTTCACATCCCTACTAACAACCCGCTGTATAAACATCCGTGAAAATGTACATTGATGTCACCCTGCTTAGGTCAACATAATAATAGCAGCTGCACTGATAATACAACAGAGCTCGCTGTTGTTGGTGGTGAGGGCAAGAAGGAGGATGGCACTGGGACCTTGGGTGAGAAAATGGAAAAAGTAAATTTGGACAGTGTGCACCAAGGTCTCCATAATTACTACATCGACATATCGTTCATTAAATAAAAGCTGGAACAGTATTTTTTGGAACTCAGTATTCATTTTGTGTACCTTTTATTTGTACTAGTACTACTTTGTTTTGTATTTGATGCAGCTCATGTTGTACATTTTAAAAGGGTTGATTGGGATTCTCCTGCTTTAGTCTTATTGTGTTCACAGTAGTTTGAATATTATCGTAAATTGTCATATTTTCATGTAACAATAAGCCCATGTGCACCCCTGTATGGTCCACAGCTGTGGACACTAAGCTACTGTTTTTGAGATGCATCACTTTGGCTTGAAATCTTTTGCTGAACCTGCTGGTTTCCATGGAGATTGTTTTGCCTAAAATGCTTTTTTCAATTGGATGTTTTTATAAGGAAAAACTAGTCTGTGAATCATTTTATATATGATATGAGGAACAGCAAAAAGGAGAAGACATGGAGTGAGTTCTCTGAAGATTTGAAGACACTGGAGCATGACTTTAATCTGCCTTTTTACATTTAAGATAAGGATTGTGCACACATAAGAAAAAATATATCTTTAGATTTTTTTTGGCTTAATGGCTTAATACTGGTGAGTTGCACCTGTTGAGCAGCTGTAGTTAGCAGTGACTGCAGAAATAATAAAGGCTGTCACTAACTATTATTTTAGCAGTCAGCTAGCTAGTCGACTAATCAGCCATATTTTTTTTTCGATTTGTCAACTAGTCAAACAATTATTTCAATTGTATATTTATTGTATATGTATATTTTTTTAATTGGCGTTCAGCCAAATAAAGATTGAAATATGGAGAGTGAAGAAGTGTATTATGGATGAAAATCAGCTTTAGTTTATTCTTTTTTGAAATTTTGATGTATTGATGTTGCTGTCTTAGTTAAAATAAAGTATTTTTGACATGTCTGTAAAGTCCAGTTTACGATTACGATGATCAAATATTAGTCGATTACATTTTTTTAGAGTCAACTAGTCATGATTTGTCAAATTAACCGTTGCAGTCCTAGACATAATGGATAAGAAATGGATCAATTGTGGCGCCAAAATTATGAACTTAATACCACAATTTATTTGCCATAAATTACTTCAAAATCTTGTTTTTTGTCTTGTGGAAATTGCATCTCGTCCCACTCCTTGTATAAATACACACAGTTCCTGTATAAATAGTGTTTTTGCATGAACTCCCATGCAGTCGTGGTCTTGTGAGTGCAGTTTGGGTCTGATACTGCTCCCTTTTTAGTCGAGTTTAATCGATCGGCATGGAAGCAAGAAGTTCTTGAGTCGACTACAGCTCTAGGAATAGCTCTGCATGTTTACCATCTGCTCCTGGTTCTCCAGATGTCTTTATTGTATCTGGGAGATTTGAATTAAGACGCCTCAATCGCAGTTCTCGGGTTTACATACATTTAAATCCTGTTTAAATTGGAGCAGCCCTATTATCCGGTTTTCCTGGCATCCGTGTACAGTGTATGTGTTGCCTTTTAGTGTCTTGAGCGTCGGCGAGAGGATGCTACTCCACGCGATAAAGCAGGAATTCCGCCTTTGTGCACTTAGTCATCACAAACCGGCACAAACATTGAGCGCGAGAAAAAAAAAACATAGTCTGTCGTTGAGTTTGAGCTGAAATGAAAACAAAACCTGTGTGCTAAAGTGCTTTCTAATCACGAGTGTTGAGATTTCCTTCATAGTTTCAGCTGAAAGCGCACAGACGGGATGCTATCAGTGTTACCAACAATTCTAGCATGTTTTGGCTTGTGCGCATGTGGAAAAGTGAATCTGGCTTCTGTTCTGCGTTATCACTCCTGTCTTTAAAAGTTGTGGAAGTTTGCCAGATGCAGCAGCTGAGTATTTAATAGATGAGAAGCACATTCATTCAAGTGAGTGAGTCAGGAACATAAACGTAATGGACCCAGGGACGCCAAACATCTCAAGTTGTAATGAGAGCTAATAGTGAGTCTATGGAGCTCGCAGTGTCCACAGTTTTTATTCAATTGGTGGGGAAGCCTGACTTCGGAGAACGGTTTATTTACACATGTAATAAACACCGGGGAACCACATTTCAACAAAGAAGGTCTATTTAAAAAACGAAAGTAAAATGTTCATTCTTCAAAACCAGCTGGTGTCTCTTCAGAAGGTCAACTCCACCAATATAGTCTTTTAAGTTGACCTTTACTTTAAATATAGTTTAGTGGAAGCCATACTTTATCTCAAGTTACATCTATTTTATTGTGTTATTATGACCACGACTATTCACAAGGGAATGTCAGAAAAGGGCATTAATCTACCTGGTCGAAAAAAGTGTACTAGCAGTGCTTGGAACATTTAACTTCAAACACTTGCATTGTTTTAGTACAATAAACAATGAAATACCTATGGTGAAATATTAACTTATGTGGAAAGCCTATTAAATCATAAACAGTGCTGCTGCTGTTCAGTTCTGTTCACGTCAAGTTCACATTTCTACTCAGTCTGGCTCTTCTCTTATTCATTTATCACATTTTTTATGACACTGCATTCATTATCTGTGATATTTTAGAGCTTATGTTAGTACCTTATTAAACATACATATTTTCAGTGTTGAAATGCTGTCATTGGAAATAAAAGTTAGTCTATATCACTTGGTGGTTGGATGGTTTTCATGGGATTGCACCTGTGGTAAATATTTATCATAGTTTTCATGTTTTCAAGTTAAAAAATTACAGTACACAGCTTCATCTGGGTCAAATTTAGAACAGTATTTTAATCATGTGACTTTTGCGTTCTAAACAACAAATTAATTAATTGAAAGAATAATCGCTGGACTAATCGATTCGCAAAATTATAGTTAGTTGCTGGCCTAATAAATACAGTTTTGCAGTACTTAAATAATTTGGTTATTGTCTTGTAAGTGCAGTTTGGGCCAGATTTATGCTCAGATTAAAGCAGTATTGAAAGGTTTCGAGAGCTTTGGCCAGTTGACCTTTAGACGACTACAACCCTAGTAACTTGATATCAAAACAAGCCTAAAGATAAAAAAAACAAAACTTTTCAATTGTCCACTATTTGTGCAGTTTCTTCAGCTGGATTTTGATGCATTATTATAATCTAGTGGTCCTGTTTTGTTTTGCTCACCGGTGGAGTTACAACAGTACCCGCTCCACAGAGTAAACCTGGCCTTGTCGGTGGCAGCCTGCTCTGAGGACTAATGAGGTGTTTATCTGAAGAGGTGGGCTCAGGACCCCCATCTGTCACACTGTCCCACTTTTCCTCTCACGGAAGACGCAATTTCAGCTCGTAACATGAATTTTGTAACCAATTTGCTGTTATTTTTCGTCCTCATTATTTTACTGTATGTTTGACTCGATCCTTTTTGGCTTCTCCGTGAGTCATCATTCTTGCATTCTCCAAGGCCGTTCGCATGATCATTTGGCAGAAATCTTTAGTAACACCTGTTTAGTATTAGCACTCGCTTTGCAAATCACCGGTTTTAACAGTGTGACCTCGGTTTGTATCTGAAAAGAGTCATCAGGCTGTTGTTTTTTACGCGTTTTTTGAAATCTGACCTGAAATTACATTAGATAAGCCGCACAATTACGCAACAGGTAGCAAATGAGATGGGTTTTAATAGCGCTGACTGAAAGATGACAATGCAAATTATATGATTGCTTTGTTTACAGTGTTTATCTGTCCCTTTGGAATTAACCTTGTAACAGCAGCAGCAAGTGCAGATTGAATGCAGATTTTTGTTAATGGAGAATGTCAACGATGAGCAAATATTTGATCAATGGCGCAATAGAATCTGTTTTCAATCAAAAGGTAGTAATTGGATGAATATTCTTTTGCATTTTGTTGTACAGCATCATGGTCAGCGCTGGAAGAATGGTGTACTCAGTTTTGTTACTGAAGTAAAAGCACATAAAAATCTACAAAAGTAAACGTTTTGAAGCACCCATATAAAATGTACTTTAAGAAAAATATTTCGTGCACATTTTGAGAACTGTTAAAGCGTTAAATGTATTGATTTTGATTAAGAATTGTGAAACCTTGGTTAACTGTAGCAATTCAAATGCATTTTCATAGCTCTCTAGTAAATTTTCTGTGTACATTTTTCTTTGCTCAAAGCTGTGACTTAAACTGAAAACCTTTAGTCAAGATGTCACCAGTGATGTGCTAAAAATAACCCCTCAAGCATATATAAAGTACTTTCTACCTTTCAGTCCAGTTAAAAAATATAGTGGATGAGAAAGTGCACATACCTGCTCTCAAATGTTGTTAAGTAAAAATAAAAAGTATCCACTGTAAAATGACTTAAGTACAGATACCCAAAAAATGTGCTTAAAGGGCTCTACTTGATTTTTACTGTTTTGAAACGTGAAAAACAGAACTAGTACATTTTACTTTACAGCAGTCACATGTATCACTCACTAATGCAGTCCCAGCATCCTAAATATTCACTGTTTATTAGCTTTTTCCACGAGTTTCTGAGCCCAGAGCATCACGGGTTAAGCTAACAAACATTAGCATGCTAGCGTCGCACTTCCTGCTTCTTGTAGAATAAAACGCTGATGCAGAGAAAGTGGTCTGATTTTCACCTGAATAGATGCAATATGTCTGTACTGTAAAAAAAAAAAAAAAATCAGGCACATGAACTAGTTCTGTTTTTCACGTTTCGTAACAGTAAAAATCAAGTACAGCCCCTTTAAGAACTGTACATTTACTTCTGTTCTTCGTTACTTTGCACCACTGATCATGGTTAAATTAAGTTGAATTAGCAGATCTTTAAGTTCATGTTTTGACCTCCATTTACTAGGGATGCACCTATACAAAAACTGGTATTGAATATCAGCGCCGATCCTTAAAAAAATGATGAATTGGCTCTAAAATATCAACTCAACCGATATCCTGATTGGGCTTATACATTTATGTAAGACGGCTATTTACAGATATGCAGTTCTTTATTTAGCTTAAGGATAAATAAAAACCCATTTGAATCAGTTTTGTCATATATTAGTTTGGTATCTAAAAATATATGTTATTTTTAGTCTGAAAAAGATACTGCCCCCATTGCAAGATAGGACCAATGCCTAGAGAGCGCTCGTATGTTACGCTTTGCACAGTACTGTACGCTTTACTGGGAGTGAAAAAGTGAATCAATATAAACATTTATTAAGAAAAACCTCTTATTGATCGCTTCATGAAAAGGAAAAATATATTTCTCAAAGCAGCTGCACTTTGATTGACACTCTGCTACTATACTATTATCATTTATATTCCACGTTATAAAAGTCAGAGTGCATTAATGAAGCAGATAATTACAGAGTCCTTGAACACTGCTTGAATTGAAAAGTGTTTTAAATATTATAGTGCTGCTGAAATATGTAACTTATTTATCTTAAGACTTTTATTATAGAGTTCCTTTGAGTTAACGTGTCAGTCACAGACGCCTCGTTGAAATGTGCCCTAATGAGTTCTGTCCCACTTTAGCTGCCATTGACAGTATAGACACACTACTATTGAATTAGTTCTTCACAAAGTCTGAAGGAGCTCTCTCTCTGTTAATTCTGCTCTGTTCAATTGTAACCAGAAGGACACTTAGGTTTATTTATTGAACGCCATTGCAGGCCTTAAGATTACTTCAGGTTTGCCTTTCTTTAGTCTTTTAGTTCAAACAGAAGTTTTGTGTCTAAGTTCAGTTCCCACTAAAACAATATAACTCTGTGCAGTTTAGGGCTGTCGCTAATGAATATTTTAGAAGTCGACTAGTCAGTTTCTTTCTTTGATTAGTCGTCTAGTCAAATTATTAATTTGATACTACAATGATTTTTAAATACATAATCAACAAATAATTTTATATATGACAACTAAGGCTTCTAGATGGAGAACATTTACGTGTATTATTGATTAAATTGTTTACACTTTATTGACATTTTAATTAAACGACACCTCTGTCTTTGTTATAAAAAGGTATTTTCATTGTGTTTTAGAGTCTATTTTGTCCAGATAACGATTATGATTTTCAATACCATTATTTTTTATTGTCGTCACGATTAGTCTATTTAATTGCTGCAGCCTTATTGCAGTTAGAATTAAACAATATTTCCAAATTATTCTTAATACTGAGAATGTTGTTTAGAAGATAAGTGCAAATTTTGAATATTAAGTATGTTGCTTATTATTATAAAGAGAAGGTGTTTTGCAGAATTAGCTTTTTAGAGCTTTTTCTTATTACTCAAAACATGCCTGAAGTGGTTTTAAATGTAATTCGTGCATGTTTTGAGCAAAAGGTAACATATGTGCTGCAACAATTAATCAACAAATCGTCAACAAATTGTGAGAGTTTTTCCTGTTTGCTTAAAGTTCTCAGAAGTGCGATCATTATCAGAGTCGAGTCAGAAGCTAAAACTAATGCAAGGCGATAATTAATCCTCACACTGACTTTTAGGTTTGACTATTTGTCCGTCTGGTAACCTCCATTTGAAAATCCTTCCCCGTACAGATCTGTTGTTATGTGACTAAGGAGGCTTCATCTGTTGCTGCTGCAGTCATCAAAGCAGTGGCTAAGTGCCCCTCTGTTCCTTGTTTTTCTGGCAGCAGGAGCAGATGGTATGAGTTTTCTGTGGATGATTCACGGAGCGCGAGTAGCACATCGAGCCCCAGTGTTCTCGCGTCCACCCTGACTTTACACAGTACACCTGTTTGTTTAAGCCACGTTTATTATTAAAAATGTCCTGCAGTTACAGTTTTGAAAGATCTACAGTGCAATGTTTTGTTTTATTTTGTTTTGCATATTGTTTTGAAAGGTAAACAGTAAATAATATCTGAATCTGACGGAGATAAACACTTGGGAAATCTGTGCTTTAACTACACTGTATGTTGAGCTGGGCAGTATATGCAAATTTAAATGATATTGTGATTGTTGTTTTGAAGTAGTGATGTCAAAATGATATGGTTTATCAATTATCGTGATTATTCAGGTCACTTTATAACCGTACAACCTAAGAAATAGTTTCATTTCAGTTTAATTTATACATTCTATTAAAAAAAAAGCTTTATATCTGGCTGTTTATGTTGACTCACATCATTTTAAGTGCATTTTTAACTTATTAACTTTTTTTTATTTAATTAAGCTGGTCACATATTAGAGGAATTGTAATTTTCAGTTTGAATGAGAGAAAATTAAGTATTTTAATGTTCGTTTTTGGTGTCAGTAATTCTGAATAATCGTTAAAGTGTGATGTTGCGTCAAACCATAATTGTGACTCTAAAATTTTGTGTTGTGACATTGATATTTTGAAGATGTGGAAAATTTGAATATCAAATTTATCGTTTATTGTAAAAAGTGTTACAAAAATGATCTAAACATTGAATAGTTATGTTTAACTTTCTTTCTTTCTGCACTTTTGCGATTCATTTTTACAGACATTTCACATGTGTTTGATAATCAATCCTCAACTAATACATTTAAAGACTTTGCTTCAACACATTTCTGTTGGATTGACAAAATATCTCTATTGTTCTCAGGATAATGTTAAAAAAAAGCCCGATATATACATTTGATTACTTGTGTGTACGCTGCTGTTTTCTTGGACATTATTCTTCACCTTTCTTGCTTTCATTTGTATATTTTTACTTAGATTTTGATTTACTGAAGCTGTATAACATGCTAATCCATAATATAATAATAATAATAATAATAATTTGTTCTTTATTTAATTGAACATAATAAATAATAGAGCAGTCCTAACACGTTTGTTTTGCTTTTCTCTTCTCAGACTTTGGAGGAGCCCCCCTACTTAACGGTAGGGACGGACGTGAGCGCCAAATACCGAGGGGCGTTCTGCGAGGCCAAGATTAAGACGGCCAAGCGGCTGGTCAAGGCCAAGGTAAGCCAGTCTTCAGCTGCTCTAATATTAAACATGTTTTGTGGCTTTTGGACGACGACACCAAGGTTTGGCAGAATCACCGAATGAAGCAAATAGACTTGTTTAAAGAGCTGTATGGGATTTTTTATGACGAGGTATTGGTCGTTTTTGTGGCATTGTCTAAATTGGAAGCATTTTTTTGAGGAATATTTTGGAAAGCTTCACCAAATTCAATTTAAAAAAAAAATTATTTGGTGAGTTCAAGAGGAGGTTATATTTTGAATCCTTGAATATTGAAAGTATTCTTCATCATTAAAATATTATAAGGTCTAAAATGCTTACTGCATATAATAGCATCTGAAAAAGGACAAGCAAGTTACCATTTTGATATAATAAATCAATCAAATTACTTTTTTTGTCCCCACGGGGCAATTAAAAAGACAGACGTAGCTTAAAAAATACACCCACATTAAGACTGATAGCTTTTTTGGTTCATTAAATTAGGCTGTTAATTACCCCTGAACTGAATGGTCATTGCAACATTATGAGCTGGGATCAATGCTTTGGTCTGTATTTTGTACTTTTAGTTTTTGTTTTACTGCTGTCTTTATTCCGTTGCAATATAACTTTAACTATTGGAAAACGATTGCAATTTTGCTATTCTGATATCCTGTCCAGAAATATCTGATCAATATCAACACAAAAAACAACCTGAAACACCTCAAACTCTGCAGTTTAATAAATATGTATCTATAAAATGAATTCCCTAAACATACTCACTACCATTTCTGCCACGCTGTAATGTTCCTTCATCTCCTATTTCCACCAATGTGCAAGAGTTGAACGATTTTGGCAAAAATGTATAGATGTGATTAGCGAATTATGTTTTAATTATAGAGTTCTGTTCAAAGTTTGCATTGAAAACCTGTTAAGGGGAATTAAATGACACAGCTATTACAAAATGCACTCTTTTTTTTTTAACCACACTACATTAGTCCCTCATCAAAAACACACCTGGAGTTGTATTTCGCTTCATTCACTTTTGTTTCATTAATTCTGTTGACGAGTCTGTTTGCTCTTCCTTTGAGCCACACGGTTCACATGGTTGGTTTCAAATTTCCCAGTTTTGTGAAAGGCAGCGATCTGATGCCGTAGGTCTCCTGTGTGCGTCCATTTCTGGTCAGATTATTTTGTTGTGCACAGGAAATTATTTTTTCTTAAATGTTTGTAGTTTTTGAGATTTTATCTTTGTGCTAGAGCTGCACAGTTTGGGAAGAATATCTAATTGCATTTTTTCTGAGCACTATTACGATTACAATTAGATTCTGTTCAAAGTTCACATTTTAAACTGACAAAAAGACTAAAATATGTACTGGCAAACTAATAATAGAATCGCGTATTTCAGAAATGTTTTGTCAGTCACGTTTTTGGTCACTTTTAGATGTGTTTTTGTTGTTTTTTGTCATATTTTGTTCTGTTTAAGTTGTGTTTTTGCCGCTTGTTTCTGAATATGTTTTAACTCATCTGAACTACAGGGTTAACCATTTTAATGCAGCACAAAACAGCATATTTTGTTGTTTGTGGAGGAAATTATTGCACTTTAAAATTGCTTCCTTTGCGTTTTGCTTGTTGCGTTCATTCAAATTGCAATTTCTATTCGCTTTCGATTAATCGCCCGACATTGCGACCAGTCAAAATGCATTTTCAATTCGAGTGTGATATCTGCAGCGCTACAACGTCCTCTCTCCAAAATGGTCTTTTCCTTTGGGATTTTCACTGATGCTTATGTTTCATCAAGATAAACTTTAATTGTTTTGTTTGCCATTAACACACGGTGGCCTCAGACCCGCTCAGTCGCTCTGTAAACCGTCCAGGGCCTGTTGTCGTCCATCAAGTCCCTCCTCGCTCTGCTGTTCTCTTCATCTTGTGACGCCGGTTGCTCCCATGTCCCAGTGGTCTTTATGCTTTGCTTGATTCACGTCCTGCAGTGCGCGTCCTCCCGATGGAGCCGCAGCATCTGGATAACACAATGGAGATGGATGGCTTGTCTTTGGTTTTGCTGACAGCGTGTGGGAGGGACAGAGATCGGCTGTTTGGAACCGTTTACTGATACAGAGACCCCCAACGTAATTGGATAAAAACATGATTGTGACATGATAAATACCACAGGTGAAATGTGCGAGACAATTCCTCAGATTGAAGTTTCAGAAATGTTAAATATAGTAAAAATCATTGAGTATACGCCTGTAAAACACTATAAAATGTGTCAAATGTCAAAAAAGTATTTCCATCTTTGTCAGTTCATGTTTCTTCTACTCGCAAACCACAATTAATTAACTTCTTCAGTTTAGACGTAAGCACAATTCATCTGCACATAAAAGCTTGATTTTGCTTTTAACAGTAAATTAAACTAAATCTCATCATCTATCATTCCAAAGTCATACGACAAACCTCAAAATACAAAATTATTGAGGTTGTTTTTGCACTGACTTGACCCGATGCAGTTATTCTATTAGGTTTGTCAAAAGTGTTGAAAATCAGATACTAATCGATACTAAATCTATTATTGAAACTAGATGCTCATCTGAACAATTATCGATACTGAAAAAAAATCACCAAAATAGGAGGAAAATGTGTTTATAACGATCTTGCTTGATGTAACTAAGATCCAATAATCAGCTTTAGCAGAACTTCTCAGATTTAAGTCTTTATCTGTTGTGTGCTTTTAATGCATGTATTCTATTATGGTAAGTACTTTGAATTACTTTGTTTACAAATTGTGCTGTTCAAATCAACTTGCCTTGCCTAAAATAATACCACATGGTAAATAAAGAAAGTAAGGCTGCGCGATAGATTACAAAAATATCAATATTGCAATGTTAACACCATAATTGATATCGCAAGAAAATAATAAATACATTGCAACAACAAAAAGTTCTTTATCTGACAGAAATGTGCTGGCTTTTTAAAGTAAGCTGTACAATATATCCGAGTTAGTCAAGATTTTTTACTAATTTAGCCTTGTTTTGGTCTTGGTTTTGTCAGTGTTGTTGACAATTAGACTTGTAAATGAAAGAGGGTTAGGGGTTAGAGAAAGAGAGTAATTAGAGTGAAAGTGTCAAAAAGTAAGCCGAGGTTTTTACTGTTTTGAAACTTGAAAAACAACAAGTCTTTACAGCAGTCACATGTTTGGCTCACTTTCCTAATGCAGTCCCAGCGTCCTATATTCACTTTGATGAGTTTATAAGTGGTAAAGCTAATAAACACGCTAACGGTGCACTTCCTGCTTCTCGTTGAATCAAACGCTCTATAAATAAATGCAAACAAAGTGTTGTGGTCTCATTTTCACTTATATAGACGCTTTTACAATATATCTGTGCTGGGGCAATGCAGATATTACTTTATTAACATACAAAAAAATCTGGTACATGAACTAATTCTGCTTTTCATGTTTTAAAACGGTAAAAATCATGTACAGCGCCTTTTAAACCACTGCAATACAAATCAAGGTTATCAAATAGCTTTGTCAAATGGTGAAAGTCCTCAAAACTTGAGTGCTGAACCCAAAAAATAAAA
The DNA here is from genome assembly GCA_019453435.1 of Rhinogobius similis. NCBI lineage: Eukaryota > Metazoa > Chordata > Actinopteri > Gobiiformes > Gobiidae > Rhinogobius > Rhinogobius similis. The sequence continues at coordinate 14,040,439 of CM033634.1, forward strand.
ACAAAATAAAAACAATTTTAAGATGTTTTAAGGGTTGCATAAAGCCTTCTTCAGAAGGCTTTATGCCGAAACGCGTTAGCGTTTATCTTTTTGTTGTAGCCTAAAATATCAATTAAAAAAGACATGTGAGTATCTTTGTCCTGATAATTTTTTATACAAAGTTATGATGTGCAACCCTTAAAACATCTCAAGGTTATCAAATATTGCATCTTTTTCTTATATCGTTCGAGTTTAAAAGAAATTACTATTATTTTGCGTTGAGAATGAGCAATTTTTTATTATTTTTGGTATATCTGTGGTACATCTCCATGGAAATATTACTGCTTTGCCTGGAATGTTTCACTCTTTTTAATATTATATTAAAACTTTAAACTAGTCTGATCAATTCAAGTTATACAGCCATTCCTCCTCCAACACAAATGAGACAGTGATCTTAAACATAATGGCACAAAATGGAGGATAATGGCGCAGTCTCATTTCATAAATTAATTACTAAACTAATTAAGCTCCCGTTTTCTTTTGGGGTAAATGCATTGTTAAAGCTTTGTGTCTCAAATGTTGTAACATAGCCATTATTCAAAGCTGGATTTTCCGTCGTAATCAATTTCTCTATAGCTCATTAATCTCCGTCGTCTTATTTAACAAAGTCAAGAGTCGCAATGTCCTTTTGAGTGATTTTTAAAACCTGCTAAAAAGATTTGACATATTTTATTTATGACAATGATGATTTGTACGAGAAAAATGAATTAGCGCCATGCCGGTTTCACTCATTATGGATGGTTATCACATTTATCCATCAAAAGAGGCCCAGAGGCAGTAACAAGCTCAACACACTACATTTGCTTCTTTAAATTATTTTCAAAAAGGCTGACATGGTATTATATGGATTTTAACGTCAAATACAAATGTTTCTCTGATTTTTGACGAGTAGCTTTAGATCTACACTCCATCAGTTGAGAAGAAATATAGATTTCAAGAAAAGATAAGATAAGAAAAAGATGTATTGGTTTTAGTTCATGCAGGAAGGTGAATGTGTCCTCAGAGAGCTGCACCATTTGGGAAAAATATCTAATTGCAATTTTCTGACTAGTATTGTGATAGCGATTTATATTTTTAATGGGATTATGTTCAAATATAACCACAACCAAGAGAATTGACAAAAAGATTGAAAAATGAACTTACAAACTATCAAGACTCATGTGTTTCAGAACATTTTTATCGCTTTTTGTCCCATTTTTTTTGTCACTTGTAGTTGTGTTTTTGCAGGTTTTGGTAGCGTTTTTGTCGATTTTTGTTTTGTTTTGTTACGTTAAGTCGTGTTTTTGTCACTTTTAGTTGCATATTTATCACTCTTAGTCACGTTTTTGTCGTTTGTAGTTGTGTTATTGCAGCTTTTAGTAGCATTTTTGTCGAGTTTAATTTTAGATTTGTTTCAGAGCACATTCTAATAAATCTCAACCACCGTTAGCAGTTTTTAGACTGAATAAAACAGGATATTTTCTTTGTGGAGGAAATTATTGCACTTTGAAGTTGTGTTTTTATCACTATTAGTTGCGTTTTTGTCACATTCAGTAGCGTTTTTGTTGCTTTTAGTAGTGTTTTTGCAGCTTGTTTCAGAACACATTTTAATTAATCTTAACTACAGGATTAGCAGTTCTTATGCAGAATAAAACTGGATACAGGAAATTATTGCACTTAAAAAATTGCAGCATTTGCGATTTGCCTATTGCGTCCATTCAAATTTCGATTCGATTTTGATTAATTGTGCAGCCCTAAGCTTCTTGGATAACTTTAATCCAAATTGCTTTCATAAATTTCCAAAATACCTTTCATTAAATAAGTCTTGAATTCTAAAGTGTCTTATCCAAACTCCAAAATGGATTGGGTTATGAAATGGCCACTGCTTTTTTTTCCAATTCTGTTTTTAATCTTTTTGATCAAGGAAGGATGGGTTTTTAAGGTGAAACTATTACATAGTACTATATTAAAAGAACGATTGGCTTGTGTCGATTCGTACTATGTTTAATTATTGCCTTGAACTGAAGTCAGACCGAATTGTGATGAACTAATGAAACGGTCAAATGGAGAAATGCAGACGCTTGCTTTGGAGCTGAGAGAGATACATGATTGGAATAGACATGGATTATCAGTGAGTGAGCGAGGATTACTGGAATTTTTATGAAAGCTCTGAATTTAATAGCTTTAACTTAATAAGATCTTGCTCGGAGTAGATCTGGGGAGAATGTAAATTGTATTAAAACATATTGAAAATTGATTAATCGTGTGTGTCATTGCTATTTGTTGATCCATTCTGCTTCTTATAAGTACAAGTGATATGCAATAAAGATAAGTGAATGCATTTTAGATTGTACAATTTAGGTAAAAAATGGGTGACACGATGTATAACAGAGAATGGTGACTCTTGTATGACCTACTTTATAGACCCGTGCAAAAATGGTACATCAGCATGACGTTCCTGTTTTTCAGCATTATAGGAAGTCACTCACAAGGGCTGCAAGTTTAATCGCAATCGAACAGACGCAATTAGCAAATTGTAAAGACTGCAGTTTTTTAAGCATCATATAATCTTAGTCTTATTCGGCATAAACACGGCTAATCCTGTTTTAATCTGTACAAATATGTTTTGAAATATGCAGTTCTTTTAATGCACTTGGGGGCCGTCAGAATGTTTTCAGTCTCTTGTTTCAATGTTTAAAATGTGAACTTTGAACAAAACCTTATTATTAAAACATAAATCACAAAACTAAACTAAACTGCAATGCTTGTCAGAAAAATTACATTTAGATTTTTGTCCCTGCCACTCACTAAGAAGGAAAACTGTCACTTTTCCTTTCAGGCGCGGGGCTCTGTAATAGAACAGATATTTCAGGCAGAGAAGCACAGCCAATCAGAGCGCTACTTTCAGCTGTTATTTCCTGGTTGACGAGACATAAAATACTTCATTATTAGATGCTGATGGTATGCAGCGGTCTCATTTTTATCACAAGTGTATATTTTACAAGATAGTCTTTGGGGAAAACAAAAAAAATAGACACATTTACAAAAAAAAAATTGTGACAACACGCTTTCATCTCAAACATTTTCGCATCAATCAAGAAACTCACAAGCTATCAATCAATCTAAATCAGTATTTTGTTCAGAGTTGGCAATTGAAGAAATATTTTACAATTCTATCCAGACACAGTGCAGGGCTCTGATTTTAACACACAGAGCACAAACTGTACCTCAGCTTCAAAACGGCTTAAAAAACAAACTGACATAAATATCTTATGAGACAACCCTCCCAATATGTGTACATTTGCAGGTGTCTTGTTTTTTTGTTTCTGTCTCTTATTGGCTTGTACAGGTGTAATTTGAGAGGTTGAAAGGTTTTTACACTACAAAGAAATTTTAAAAAAGAAGAAGAAATTGTCATGGGTTCTTAAGAGTCAAGGTCTCAAAAGTCTCAAGCAAAGGCATTTTCAGCGTTTTTTTCGGTAAAATACAATCACTCCAGCCACTTTTAAATAATCCAAAAACGACAACACATTTGAGGCATCACCTTGACTTTTTGAATCCACTCCAGTACCTGCTACATCCTTCTTTCTAATCTTAGCTGTGGCATGAACGATAAGCCTGTCATCTCTCTGCGCGTTTGTTTCTTGTAATGATGCAGCTTGTTTGCACACTGCCTCTGCTTCTGTCTCAATGGGACGAGACCTTTTGGGGTGAAGGGTCGGCCCGTATTGACAGTTCCTCGTAGTCCGTGTGTCTGAGTGGAGCGCTTCTTCATTGTGAAAATATGAGCTTGTTTTGCCCATCTGGGAGCTCGACTATTATCTACAAACGAGTGAAACAGCACCTAGGGAAGCGTTTTCTTCCATGTTATTTAATGAACTGACAATCCAATATCTCTTAGCACTCTGTATCTCTCACTTTTTGGTCTCAGGTTGGCTCTTTTTTTTGTGTGTGACTTTGAATGCTGTTTCTGGCGTTGTTGTAAATTGGAAAATTGACTCAGGAGCTTCATCTAAAATGCATTTCCTGGAGGCTTGTGCTAAGGTCTTATTCCTGCTGCACTGCTGAATCAGAAGAAAATAAAAAGTAATGCAAATGCAGCCAGTCATCGATAAGATTCTATCTAAAAGCTGCTGTTTTGGAGATGCTCTTGGCTGAATTTAGTCTCATTTTCACCTAACAAGCAAAGCATTATGACCAAACTCCCTGTCTTATTTGTGGCTTTTTCTGTTTTAATCATTTTCTTTTCAAACTTTGATAACTATATACTGTAACAACAGCACAATAAACGCAATCTTAAAAGCAAATATTACAGTTTTACCACCGTTGAAAACCGTAAGTGTTTTGCAGCAAGCAAAATAAGTACTAGGGGTGCACTCGACTTATTGTGACTAGTCCATAGAAAATAATCATCGTAGCAGTACTTTGATAAGCGTAATCATTATCTGGACTGTACAGACTGTTGGACTTATGAAAAGTCCTTATTATACAGAACATACTTATGCAGAAACTAAAATCCTCAAATAGTTTCAAGGTACTGGACTTTATTCAAAATTGGAGGACATGGTCAATTTTTTTATTTTTAAACATACGCCCTACTTTTTAAAAATCTTTTTAATTATATGGTGCTTTATGGGGCTAGTACAAGATGTAATCATATTTCCTAATCTGCAGAAGATGGGCCACCTGTTTCATTGCTGTGTATAATAATAGCGATAGGACATTGTATTTAATTTGATTACTCTCATTATCTTTATTTTAATTTACTTTTCATCTTGTGTAATCCTCCTCCAATACCTCCTTGTTCTGGGTTTAGTTTATTATGTCAATGTTCTTACTAAGGAAAGCCTTTTTCCCCCATAGTGAACTTTGTTTATATTTTCTATCTAAAAGCCTTCAGTCACCATATTTCATCCTTTATTTGGTTGAAATGAAGTCGGTGTACAATAGAAATAATCATTTGAATCAATGAATAATCTAAAAAATACTCTCTGGCTTGTCGACTATTAAAATAACCATTAGCTACAGCCCTAATATGTACCAATTTAGTATTTTTTTACACTGATATAACATTAAAAATGTATGTTTATCTTCAAAGATGCGCTATGTAGGTTTTCTAGTTGAGGGCCTGTCACCCTATTTTCTCATAAAATTGTTTTTGTTGTGCCTGGAAGGTTCCACGATATGATATAAACTCATCTATCTTTCATTTATCCAGTTAAAGAAGTTTTTATTGCCCAAAAAGCACTTTGTTTACTGCTTGTCTCCAGGAGATTGCTTAGTTTTATTCCATCTCCAGGAGAATAAAATGTCTCATAACTTCCACCAGCAAACTTGAATATACAATGCAGAAAAGATGAGGTAAAGATATTGCAATCAAACAGTGGTCATAATGTTTTGGTCTGATTATCTAAAATAACTCTGTTTTCCCAAAATCAAATCGAAAGCATATGAACATTTGCGAGTCAATATCAACCAACATATTTGTGATTGTGAACAGATTCTGCCGTTTCTGGCCACGTCTCACTTTGCACACACGCTCGTTGGAAAATATGCAACAGTAAAAAATCTGCGAGTATATCTGAGTCGTCGGAGTTTGGCCGCGTTGCCAGGTCGCTGTGCAAATGTAAGCTCACCCGGCTCTGATCTGATTATGAGCCGTGTGCGGTTCACTTCGGGAGGCTGCAGATGCTCGGAGGGGGGAGGGGCAGTAACAATGGAGCAGACAGAGGCTCCTGTGGACGACAAATAAGGGTCACCGAGAGGTCTGTGCGCGATACTGCAATATGTTATGATTCAAGCAGCAACGGGGGCTATGATATGTCATGTTGATGCCCACTTTAGCAGAGTAATTGTTTGAATGTCTTATCTAAGCCAGGGCTCAAATATTATGTCAAGGAACAAGGTACAATCAATTGAATATAACAGTCTTCCACCAAGGCATCGGATTATTGTGGGTTGAAACTGGTTTATATTCAGGGTGAATGTTCAAATGAACTTCAGTGCCATTTTTTTTTTTTCTTACATAATACGTTTTTCCCCCGAGTCTTTGATTGAAGAAACCGTGACAAACAACGAAAATTTAGACAGTTGACCACGTCTAAACTAGGGCTGCAACGATTAACCATGACTAGTCGACTATCTAGTTGCACTACCACATTTGCACTGTCTGCCAACTGTACATTTCTGTATATAGTCTTAGTCTATCTATCTTAGTCTATTTTATTCTTAATCTTATGCATGCCTTTTTTATATATTTTATTCATTGTTTTATGTTGCACCTTACACCGAAGCAAGTTCCTATGTTTGTGAATCTTGATCACTGCAATGGCAATAAACCGTTTCTGATTCTGAAAAAAAGCAACTTTAATAATTGATAGCTTGTGAGTTTCTTCTAATAAGACAGTTGTAAAAAGCTATAAGCTCACAACTAATAATTACATAATATAACAAGTTAATACTTACAAGAATACAGAATGAACTTTCCAAATACCATAACTGATAATCATTAACTGGACTGTACAGACTCTATAACACATGTCAAAAGGCATATTATAATAAAGACAACAACGTTATTACATCAAAATGTTAAAGAATAGATGATTGCTGATTTTATCAATAATACTTTATTCATAAATTGTATCTATCTATATGCTTCCAGTCACCATATTTCAACCTTTATTATCTTGTTAAAAAGTGTAAATATACAATAGAAATAATTGTTTTATTTGTCTAATCAAATAATAATTGCTGACTAGTCGACTACTAACATAATTGTTAGTGACAGCCTTACTTTGTACCTAATAATAATGAGTCAAACTATCTACAGCTCAAAATAACAAAGTCCCTCACTAATGCAAAGAAGTACAGACGATAAATATTGACCCCTAAAATGATTGTCCCATCTGTTGATTATTGAACCATTTGTCTTTATAATCATTATCGTGACCTAAGCACATCATGAGGGTAAAATAACACACTATTAATCGCACAGACCTAAAACACATCAAAATGCATGTTCCTGGGCTCTTGTAGTGAGTGCTGGCTCAGTGGCTCAGAGCGGCTCGTTGGGAGATGTTTGTTTGCCGTGACTGATCGCTCCCGTTGCTTCCTCTTCCTCAGGTGACCTTTAAAGCAGATCTGTCCACGGCCGAGGTTCACGATGACAGCATCAAAGGGCCTCTAAAGGTAAGACGGCTCTACCTGGCTCAGCTGGGACTCTGTCGGCACACACATATTTTTAAATAAATTACTCTTAAAAAGCCCCTAGCCAGTTGCACGGGCTTCTTTTGCTGATATAGTTGTAACCTTTTAATGGCATCACATTACAGCAGTCAATCATTATGAATCCACAGTTTAGCAGAGCATTTATCTGTTTAAATAAATGCACTGAGCTGTAGTTTTAGGAGAAATAATAATCCAACTCTGACATTTTGATACTCTTTACATTTTAAACGGCAGGCACACAGCAAATTATTTTACTTTTATTCAGTTGAAAACCAAACATTTAGACCAAATTTTTACATTGTGACAAAATAAAGATAAAGCTTTATCTTGATTTCGTAGAAGGGTTTTAATCTTTTGTTGCAGACTTGTGGTCTTTCAGAATTTGGTGTTTTCTTATCAGTTCGTACTCATGTTTTTGAACACAGCTATTTTCAAACCTCAAAAGTGTGACAGGACATGAATGCAAACTTATCTGATTGATTCGTTTATTTCAAGATTATGACAGAAAATATGACTTTCACCTTTAGTTTATTATAAGATATGTTGCAGAAAGGAATAAAAGTATACCTTCTTTATATTATACTTATCTTTTATAAAACAAAACAATAATTGGTGTATCGTGCACACACATATTCTCATGCATATAAACACATGTACACTTATGTTTGAATCTCCGCAGGGGTCCAAATAATAAACCATATTTGTCGATTCATCTTAGTCGATCAAGCTTATTTTTTAGTCAGATTTGGAGGATTTATTTGGCAACAATGAGACGATATGGGGTGAGTTAGCTGAAGATTATAGAGTCGAACATATAAATACACTGTTAGTAGTAGTAAATGATACATTACTTCTATGCGTTTAAAGTAATAATCGTAACAGGTTTGAACAATATTTATTTTATTTGGTGTATTAATAACTATTGTACAGAAAAAATCTAGTTTTACACCAGTTAAGTGGTAGTTTGGGGAGAGAAGTCTGTTGAAAAGTACAGGAAGTAAAAAAAACTGATAAAAAAACCTTTTCTACCCATAAAACATTAATTTAGGGCGTTCACACATATTTTGATTTGTCAGTTTAAGAAATCTGTGACATTAGAATAAGAGTTTTAGCCCAGTGTACAAAGACATTTCCTAGTGTGATGTCATCATTTACAACTATAGAGGGTTTATTGCAAAACTAAAAATAGCAAATTTGTGATGTTTAATGGTTCTTTCTTTCTTTCTTTTTTTTTTTAAAGCAAAATGAACTATATATTTCGTATTTTACATGAGCAGTCCAGCCTGTCATCACACCAGTTACTATCATTCACTTCTCCTCTTAAGTGCCGGTTGAATGAGTCCAGTTCTTCCAGTCCAGTGTTGAGAGCAGTTTATTTGTGCTGCAGGTGGGAGTTGTTGTGGAGGTGAAGAATCAAGACGGAGTTTACCAGGAGGCCACAATCAATAAGCTGACCGATGCCAGTATATACACCGTGGGTAAGTCGATAACACACCGTTGAATCTGCCTCTCACCTGCCGCATGTGTTGACTACAGGAGCTTTTTTTATGTTTTGTTCAAAGTTTTGTCCTACTGTGAGGGCTGTGTAAACATATGAAGAGGTTTGCTTCAAAAATGTATCCTTCGAGTTTAAGAGTTTGGAGGAAGTCTCGTATTGCAGAAGTGGTTTGTGTTTTACTACATTGTGGGCAGTCAGTGGGCAAAATGTTCAGTGCATCACATCTAGAGCTGTTCAATGTGAATATGTGAAGAAATAATTATTTTATTTTGTCTTATTTTAAACAAATAGACTTTCAGTATTAATTTTCTGAAACTTGAACAATATCGACTTAAAGGTCCCATATTTTGCTATAGACTAGAATAAAAAAAGGGTTAGGGTTAAACATACTGTGCAAAACTCTTGATGGAAGACACAAGTGCATGTCTGATGTAAATGCTGTTTGCACAGACCACAGAAATATAATAATTCACCACAACACCACGTCACGTTTGTCGTAGGGCGGGAGCAGATGTTGGCTCACCAAAAACCCTACCCCCGTTTTAAATAATTAAAGCTAATAAATGCACGGATGACAAATAACAAATGGGGGTTGTTTTGATGTAACACAAAAAGAAGGTTAACAGATTGCAAAAGTCGATTTTGCATAATATGGGACCTTTAAATTGCCATTTAAGACAAACGTGGTAACATTCCTTTCTAAACTCTGCTCCAAACCTCATGCTTTTAGTGACAGACCCATATATTTGCACAATTAGAAATGTCTAAATTTCAGGCTCATTTAAAATATGATTATCTTGCCAGCTCTAAATGTCACTATTTTGATTCATAGACGCTTAGCAGCTTTTTATTTTAAGTTGTTACTACCTATCAGTTTCTTTTCAGACGTCATCTTTACTGTAATAGTAATAACTAGACGCTGAGCTGCTTGAAACAGAAAAGCTAATTTTAATAGAATGTAATGTCACCAGACTGGCCACAGGATGGGACCACAAATAGATTTTTCATTTGTCATATCGCCCACACCAAACTGTAGCATCAGTCATCTCTTGGTTCAACTGGTAAAATCTTCCATCCAAAGCCCAAACTAACTTTCAGAAACCAAAACAACAACACAAAGGAGACTATGAAGGTTTTCACACTATTTTCTCTACTAATGGTTAACAGTTCTGTTGAAATGTTGTAAACCTGTAGGAAGACATGTTGGCGAGCTTCTGAAGTTGATGTTTCTTCTCAGCAGTAATTTGGTTTCTCACTTGTTGTCACACTTTCAGACCATATTTGTAGGTGTTTATAGACGTGATACTTGGCCCGAATTTACTTCACGTAGAAAGTGCTGGCCACAGTGTTGTAAAGTTTAATTAAGACATAACAGTGTGGGTGTCAATCAAGAGTTTCCACCAGTGTACATAATTATATCATTATTTTGTGTAGCACCGAACAGGCCTAAACTTTTACTTTTGTGACACATGTAGCACAAGCTTTCTATTTTTTTTAATAACATAAACTCTAACTGATTGTATTGTCAAATAAGTATTGTATTTGATGTTATTTGTCAGTACAAACACAAACATAATAGAGAGGGAATTACTCTTGGGGATGTGCTATTGTTTAAATCGATTATGATTGCATTCCTTTGTCTAATATTTTATCTGTTTTCCTGTTATCCTCAGTGTTTGACGACGGAGACGAGAAGACGCTGCGCCGCTCTTCTCTTTGTCTAAAAGGAGCGCGTCACTTTGCAGAGAGCGAGGCAAGTGCTCCCCTGTCTCTACTTTTATTTAACACACTTAATTTTACACCGTCAAGAGCAGTATTCAATCATTCACTTTCTCTTGTTTCCAAATGACTCCTTTATTTGGAACTTGCAACTGGGGATGGTCCATATATCTGTGCTAACATTTGTAGCTGCTATATCAGGATCCGTCTGATAATGAACATCTAGCCAGGACCAATATCTTTTGTAAATTGTCTCTTTGTGCCCAGTTTTTCCTCAGTGCATCATGTTTTTAAACGCTAGTGAGTTACAGTAGAAATGGAAGGCAAAAATGTGTCTCTATGTTAATGTCACTGTATGAAATGTTAATGTTACAAATAATATGAGAGAAAACATGATTTGAGAGGAAATAATATGAGAGGAAACATGATTTTCTTTTTTGTATTGAATGTATTTACAAAAACAAATGGAACACAGAACATGACACACAGAGATAACATACATAGTCTTAAACATGAAGTCTGGCCCAATTGTCCAGTTTCAGTTTTTTAAATCAATTCAATTTTCAAATTTAGTCCGAAATGAATGCTCTCCATTTGTTTTAATCCATTCACCGTGTCCATGTCAGGAGTTTTGAGACCCAAATACATTCTGACATTCTGAAGTCCAGTGGGAAGCCAGTACCGAAGACAATTTGCAGTTCTCAAACTCAATCTCAGTATTTCTGAGCGAAACATTACAATTTTACGGTTATTCACAATTATTTGCGCTATGACCAAACAACCATAAAATCCTTAATTTGCTTTCATTCACAAATTTAATGGATTACCTTTCCTCACTAACTTTCTGAATGAAAAACAAATAATATTCACACAACAGCCTGAGAAAAAGTACTTTATACGTAGTTTTGCTTTTTTACAATATAGATTGACAGAAATGACTCATTATTGCTGCCTGTGATTCTCGCAATTTGTTATTTTTTATTTCTAACAATTGTATTATGACCTGAATTATCACAATTATCGATTAATTTATCACTTTTACACAAGCGAAAAGTTATTTTGTGATCTTAACTACAACACTTAACCTCAATTTGTGGGCCTTGCTGTACATTTTTAAACTCTTTATACTGCTATCTTGAGCTCATCGACCACAGATCAACACAAATATCTGATCGCTATTGGCTGGAAAAATCCATATTGAACCACCTAGACTTGCAGCGTGAATTCACCCACATCATCACCTGGACAAGATTTTCAAAAGCGATTGTGTTGCGCCTCGTGTTTGCTTATACGTCTGAAAGAGGCATATTATTGATGAAGATTCTGGGGAGTAGAGTTTGTCTGGGGAAAGTCTTTTGTCGTCTAATTTGGCGTTTGACAAAGTGGTACTGAGCCTCTCTGTTTGGTCTGTCCTCTCTGCAGACGCTCGATAGACTGCCTCTGACAAACCCGGAGCACTTCGGCACACCTGTCATCGGCAAGAAGGGCAACCGCGGACGCCGATCCAACCCCATGTGAGTATCGACCCGAGTCTTGATGAAGAGCGGCTTTCATTGCGTATTTAGATGGAGCTAGTCTTGGTTTGGACCTGGTTTGTTTGGAATTAGGTCTGGCTTGGACAAAGTTTACACCAGTTGATTGAAGAGGCTTTGGAGAGGTTATAATGAGTGATTTGTCTTAGTCTAAGTTTAGTTTAAACAAAGTGGTACAAGTAACTAGGGCTGTGTTTCTTTAGTTGTTAAGTCCAGTGTTTTTCAACCTTTGCTGAGTCGCAGCACACTTTTTGGATTTAAAAAATACCATGGCACATCATTTACTACTGAAACATTACCAAATCAGACCATTTAGTTAAAAAAAAAGTATATAATGAGGCAAATAATGTCTGTGCCATGGTCTGATTGTTTCTATTTGGCAATAGTAATGGCTTGCGTTGTTTGTTGGTACAGAAGTTGCACAGCACACTCTAAAAAGGTACATTAGTCAATTGCTTCTGCATTTGTGAGTCTGTTAAATTAAATTGGACATTTTTCCAAGCACTACTGGTTGAAAATCAAGGGTTTAGTCAATTAATTGGTCATCTGTGTCTTAATCGATCAAGATCTTTAGTAGTCGACTAATACTTTTATTGACATTGTAAGGATTTAAATGGACCTCTGCAGAAAGGAGAAAGCACTGAGTTAGTTGGAGTATTGAGGGGAAATAATGAGTTTAGTCTGTCTTTTTACAACTAAACATGCTGGGATTTTTGTTCATGATGTCTTTAGTAGCATTTGGATACTTTATAATTTGTGCTCTGTGCATCATTGTCGACTACTGCTCTACAAATAACAAAGCACTTGGCCTGGTTTGAGCCCATTTTATTCCTACTATAGCCTTGGTTTGATGCTATTCTAGTTCTGGTTTAGTCCTGAATTCATTCCATGTCAAGGTGGGCGATATATTGAAATTTAAATATATAGAGTTATGAAAAATTTGAATATTGAGTGTACACTTCATAGTGAAAAAATGTTACAAAAAGGGCTGATTTAAAATAAAAATGAAGGAAATTATTTATATAAGGTGATATGTCTGTACTTTAGTGATTAATTTTACAAACATTTGTCTGATAATTAAACCTCAGCTAAAAGGTTTAAAGATATGTCAGTCCAACAGAAATGTGTTAAAACATAATATTGTAGGACTATCGCCATGTGTATTCTCCCTAAAAAATATGTATTTATTCATTGTTATTAATATCTATCAGCCATAGTTCTGTGTTTCGCTTCAGTTGAGTTTGATGTGGTGGATGTGGAAGTGTGAACCCAGCGACACTTAACTCTTCAAGTTTAAATGGGGGGAATTGGTAACATTTTACTTCAGCATAATTGTAATAAATAAAATGGTTCAAATAAGGATAGCTTGTGCCAACATAGTCTCAATAGTAATGTGACTTTTTATTTGGTTTGTGCTACTTGACATAAAACTAATGTGGCATCTGAAGTCAATGTTTCCAAACTTCCTAAAGCCTAATTTAACTGAATGTTTGAGATTAAAATCTTAAGTGGATGTACTTTAGGCTGTTGCAGCGGTTTGTTGCTCGGTGCTTCGACGTGTGTGTGTGTGTGTGTGTGTGTGTGTGTGTGTGTGTGTGTGTGTGTGTGTGTGTGTGTGTGTGTGTGTGTGTGTGTGTGTGTGTGTGTGTCGTTGACTGCTCGATACTTGTTCTGGTGCTTGATTCAAAGAAGAGCATCCTACATCTAATAATGAATTGTGCTCTGGGCTAACTTTCACTTCCCATGGCTTAATCTTTAAATCAATGTTAAAGATTGACAGAAGATCGAACCACATCTAAACTAGTACTAAATTTAAGGCTGAATTAAATATAAAGAGTGCTTAATCTTACTGGCTGATTGTAAAGTGGATTTGACAAACAATTTACTCTGAGTACATAATACAATTGTGCTGCACAGTGTGTTTAGCAAGTAGTCGGTGAGTAGTTGGTGCATGTACAGGCAGAAAAGGGAAGATAAAATTGTAAATGTGTCTAAATTGGTGTCTGACAATGTTTTTGCATGCAGTAAACTGACCTTTGCTCTACATAAGCTACACCCAAGGCTGAAAGGCTTGTATAGACCCTTTAAAATGTTATGTCATCAAAATTCCCTAATGGAGGCAAAATGAAGCAGACTATGATTCATTTTCAATAATTCGCTCACATCAGATCTAAAGACTAATGGTTTTAAGTTGTTATGTGAGGGGAAAAAGCAACAAATTAGAATTTCCAGAGTAGAAACGTCAACTATTTTGCTCTTGTATTACAAGGGATGGACAATATACTATTTTCTAGTTTTAAAATTTAGTTTGAGCTTCATAAAAAGTATAATTTATGGTAAAGTATGTGATATATTTGTAGATACAATGAAAAGTTAAATCTAAAAATTAGGATTTTTCCTTCATCAAAATACTAAGAGTTTATAATTATCTTCCATAACGTAAACAAATTATGTAAAATACAATAGTAAATATCTTTAAAGCAGCCAAAATCATCTCAATTTCTCATATTTTGTGATATTCTGAGGTTTATTCCAGTTTCTCCAGTGAAATCACATTATGAACCACTTCACTTTAGCCTCCATTCCAGAATTTAGTCTTTGTTTACAAACTTTTAAAGGGTCTTTAATGGTGTAGTTTTGAGTGGAGCTTCATTTCCACAAGTAAAAGGCACATATTATACAAAACGGACTTTGTTTAGTGTTTAAGCATTTTGTAACACTGTTTCCTGTTATGTAAAAACATAAGTTGTATTTAGCTTCATTCATGCTTCTTTGATGAACCTTGTTTATGAGGTCCTCTTCACTCTAAGCTTCAGAAAGTACTTGGTTCCAAATTTCCCAGTTTTTAACATCAAATCTAGAGCTCCAAAGGTCTTCTGGGCTGTTTTTAAATCTATAAATCATCACCAGACTCTTAGCATATCTTCCAGTCGGTGGCTAGTTAGCTTTTGTTTATCTCCCCTATGTAATTCCTTCCTGATGGCGTCCTGATGAGAAAACTACAGCTGCTGCAAGATATATTGAAATCCAATAAAAATAAAGACATAATTTCCATTGCAAACAACAACATATCCAATTGTATTCTTTTTGAAACCTGCTATCCCTGTTTTCTTTTGATCTCTACAAACATCTTCTGAAATACATGCGATTATTGGAAAAGTGTAGAATTTACAAAAAGACTTAAATATGAACTGGCAAACGAATAAAGGAATCACCTGTTTCACTTAGTTTCAGGTTTTTGCTGTTTTTATCACATTTTTTTCACTTTTAGTACAGTTTTTGTCATTTTTTTAGTATTGTTTTAGTCACGTATTTGTTGCTTCAGTAGCATTTTTGTCACTTGTAATCTTGTGTTTGTCACTTTTAGTCGTGTTTTTGTTGCTTGTTTCAGAACACATTTTAACAAATCTAAATGACAAGGTTAGCAGTTTTTAGGTAGAAAAAGCGAGATATTTTGTTGTTTGGGAAGGGAGTTATTTCGCTTAAAATATTGCAGCCCTTGTGATTTGCTAATTCGATTTTTTAATAATTGTGCAGCCCTGAGATCGCACAGCAAAGGTACTCAAGATCGTGTTTAACGGCCAAACAAACAATCCATTATATGTCCTTTTAAATTCCCTGCTTTGTCTCTTGGCGTTGCAGAGCTGTTGGACGCTTTAGTTTAGTGCGATAGGTTTAGTGATTGGCTCTAGTTTGTATTGAAATCAACAGAAACCCCAGGAATCGTTTATGGAGAGGATTTGGTGTACCAGCGCAAAGTGATGAGCAGGACACCCCCAGAAAGCCGTCCAAATGAAAGATGTACTCTCCGCGTCCTCTTCATAAACTGGCCCCGAGGCGCAGAGGAGAACTTGGTCTCCTCCTCCGGTTTCCTAATCGCTTGAGCCTCTGTGGGCTGCAGACCAGTCCGCCTCCGATACAACTGCATTATTGTACAGAAAAATGGCATTTGCTCTAACTGAAATTGTGCAAACACGAAAAGCAATATTTGGATGTGATTTTGACAGTGAACCCAATTCCGAACTATTCTTTAGTCGTACTTAAATATGATTCAAACCTAATGTCCAACAGAACCAGGACAAAATTTACAACAAAAATCTATAAAACCAACAGCCAGACGACGCCTGAAGTTCACCATCACTGAATAAGATGTAATTTAATACTAAACCAAAATTAAACGGGAATAAACTTGGACTAAACCAGGTAAAAACCCACACTAATCATGGCTCAAACTGATTTTTTCAGATTTAAAAAAGTTAACTCTCCATTTTAACCTCTAATTAGCTCCTACTTTCCATACATGTAAGTAATTAAATTCATGTTAATTTGTAGTTGTTTTTCCTTTTATTAATGTCTTATTCTGGATAACCTTAATGCGCAGCTAATTAGACCTAATTTCCTGTTAATAAACTCCTTATTACTGCTTATTAGTGTGATGTAGGACATTTTATGTATTATTATCCTCAAAGAGTTTGGGTTATAACAGTGTTGTTAAACGCTTGTGCCTGTATCTTGGGTGAGTTTTGCACAAAAGGCTATTAAGAATCATAATAAATATCCTAACATAATAATAAGCAGTAGTTTGGACAATATTAATAGGAAACAATAACGATCCTGTCAACATATATAAGAATAGGGTTATAAAGAATAACACATTAAAAAGGGACAAATAAGGTGAGGCAAGTTTATTTGTAGAGAACAGTTTGTACATAATGTAATTAAAAGTGCTTTACGAGAGAAAAAGATGCATTAAAATCAGAAAACATAAAAAAAGTCATGTTTTTAGCCTTTATTTGAACATTGTCAGAGCAGGGTTTGTCTCACATCTTCAGGAAGACTGTTCCAGAGCTTAGCTGAATAAAAGTTGAACGTCTCAGTGTTCAAATAAATATGAATTCACATTAAATTAACCACTCACATGTTTGCAAATTAGCAGTTAGTTAGATGTTAATAAGTACCTTGGAATAAAGTGTTTCCAGAGAAATTGCTTGGTTTTTACAGTTTGGAAAATCACAAAAT
Organism: Rhinogobius similis; assembly: GCA_019453435.1. Classification (NCBI taxonomy): domain Eukaryota; kingdom Metazoa; phylum Chordata; class Actinopteri; order Gobiiformes; family Gobiidae; genus Rhinogobius; species Rhinogobius similis. The sequence continues at coordinate 14,057,452 of CM033634.1, forward strand.
TACAAAGCACTATTTATACTGGGCTGTCCTACTGGCATAGTTCTAGTTCTCTTCTAAAATGTTGTTTTTATGCTGCGACGGGCTCCTCCTGGGACTCTTTCACTCGGGAATAGGAGCTGCAGAGGATTTGGAGTGCCCCTTTTGTGAAAAAGGACATTCTGCTCCTACATAATCTTAGCGGGTGACACCTGGCTAATGGCACTTACACAAAAGTCAATATTACTCGACTCATTGATACAATATTGACCCGGCTTCATGTGACAGTCTTGACAATGTGTGGAACTCTGAGTACCATCACAGGAAAAGTAAGTAGTATCTTTCTACGGTTTCATGTAGCTAGACTCAGATTTTATAGTTGAGTAGCTGTTTAGAAACTGGAAAATTTCAAGCACAAGGGTTGTTTAGATTCTACTTGTTCATTATGAGGATGGATTAGGATAGACATAAGAGGGGCGGCTCATTAAGGATAATTTAAAGATTAGGGAAATTTGTTTAGGGAGTAGTATGTGGAAACAAAGTATGCAGGAGGCTGTGTTGCAGAATCTAAAATACCAACTGTAGATTTTATGTCAATCATTGTTGTCTTCTGGCATGACGACAACTAAAACACATAAGATACCGTTTGGTGGACAACACAAAATGTACTCATTGACAAAAAAGACAGATTAATGGAAAGAGGAGGGGGTGCTGGGTCAAATTGTAAACTCACCCGGATGTCTCTGTCGGGGTTAGTTTGCAGAAGTGAGCTAAATGTTCTTTCTTTCGGTTCTCTTAAAAAAAAGGCCCTTAGAAATTTCACTTTCGCTTTCCTTCTATGACTGTAGGACAGACACAAAAGTAGTCACGCTGTTCTTAACCCTACATTAGCCATGTAGCTTGTCTTGTTATAGTTGAATAACTGGCAAGAAAATAAATGTGGGTCATTAAGCATTTGTCTTCAGTGTCAAGGGTTGTCTATTCAATACTGACTTGAGGTACATACTGTTGTGTCCTTGAGCAAGACTCCTCACTTGGACAGGGCTGGACTGGGAGAAAAAAATACTTTTCAATAGGATAAGCTTGCTAACCTCATATTTGTGTATTCAAATCAATCTGTGGGGATTTGGGCCAAACCAGAAGTGTTGTTTTGGTGCATTGTCTAATAATTGTCTTAATAATTCTTGGCATGTTCTGTTTGGCCCAATTTATTGTTGCACAGACCCAATTGCTTTAAAGCTATTTTTCTTTTTATCATTAGTGTATAAGCTGATGCAAATTTAAATGTAATTGTTTAAATTTAAAAATGAATTTCTTTATAAATGTTCCATCAGGTCCCCCTGTTAGTGCCCCCAGAGTGTGCTTCTTATACACACCCCTGGATGTGGTGCAGTGATCTAAAGTGGGCCCTAAACACTCCAGGCTTTACAGACGTCCTTTCATCAAAACCATGTTTTGTGTAACTTTTGAGGATAATGGCTTTTGCTCTTTTGCTGAGCTCACATCAGTGCGATGCACCCGTCTGCGGTGATCGCTGTGACTGCGCTGCGCAGTAATCAGTGTCTTTTTTCAATTATCTTAAAATAACCAGAACTACGCACATATGAGGTCTGTCAATGTGAAATAATGTGTAGAATGACCAGGCTCAATGCCAGCCACAGCTTCAGGTCTATGCTGCCGTGCACGTGGATTCATTTCATACAAGGTGACAGCGGAAGCAAGTGGCTGGACCACAGACCTGTTGTAGATTGGGCCGTTGATGCCTGACTTCAGGACTGCGCTGTGTCGCACTAGTCTAACAATAACCAATAAGCACTTGGAACAGGAAGTAGGCTAGCGACGATGTACACCAGAAAAACATCACTATAAATGATAATATTAAAAACACTTTATGCCACTGAGACAATAACTCTAAAACAGGATAATCCCAGTAAACCAGACCTGGGTTATGCTGCTCGAGGGCTGGATTTAGAGAATGTTTAATAATCCGGCATAGTTTTTGGTAATAATTATTTCTATTTTTTGATTGTCTAAGCTATGGACAATGTGGCTCCATTTGTGGTCCGGCTCTCCGTCTGGATTGCCAGGCCCTCAGGGGAAATAACTGCCCACCCCTGAAGTAAATCCTTTTTTTTTTTTTTTTTTAAACATCAGAGACACTTAAGTAGTTAGTTTCTATAATGAGTCATAGGCATTGTCATATTTCTCTCTAGAGGACAAATCTATCTTACTATACATTAACAAAACAAAATAAATTATACATGATAAATATTTAGCCGTCTATCATGTATACAGAACAATGAGTCTGTTTGGTAATGATTAGGGATATGGATTTTCTTAAACCCTATTTCCAGTTTTACTCATTAAAAAATAAGAAATTTGGGGCGAAAATGAAAAAAATACTGGTGCCAAATATTGAACATTTTGTCAGCCGATACAATATTGCCAGAAATCTGTCAATACCAGCCGCTAGCGATACCAGTATATCACCCTTTTCTTAATAATTATTGTGACAGGTTTAAGAGTAAGGGCATCTGATATTTTGAAAAAATTGTGTCCATTTTGCCAAATCACCGCAACAAGAAGAAAACAAGTACAGAAAAGTCTATTACCTCCTGAATGAGACATGGGCCTATATGTGTGACAAATCGCAGTGGTTCCCGTCTCAGTGACTCTGTTGTATCATGTTGTTTTTCCATTGAGCGGCTTCAGTTGTTTGTTTATGACTTTGATTCATGGTTATTTGTTGTTGTTCTGGAAGCAGCAGCAGAAGCCTGTCGTATTTGCTCTGTTCACACACCGTGGAGCTGTGGACATGGACACAGACAAAAACATACAGGAAAGACAAACGGTATAATGTCATAACTCTGGAAGACTGTGACGGAAGAGTCGATACCGCTCTGATGTCGCGAGTCACGACGCTAGAGCTAGTGTTACCTAAGCATCGGATGGAAACATAACTCACTTTTATCTCCCATTTCTTCTGGAAAATAGTGAAACAAAATGATGAGGAATAGGTTGAACATATTACAGAGCACTGAGTCATGACAGAGGACCTTTTAGGGCTGCAACAAGTTAATTAATTAATCTCAACTAATCAATTATAGAAATGGTTGTCAACTAATTAAATAATCGAGTAATCGTTAACTAGTGCTGGAAGAAGAGGTTTTATTGTTTAGACGGAGCAGGCATGACACAAAAAACACACAGGAAACATGTAAATTGTGTTTTTTTGATTAAAGTATTAAAATATTCTCCACCAAGTTGTTGTCAAACGGCTTCACTTCAGCTTTGTCTGGGTAAAATCAGGTAAAATTCTCATATTCAGAGTTTTTTCATGCTCTAAACAACTAATCACTTAATCAAAGGAATAATATAGTACCTTGCAGTACCTTTCAATTTTCTTCAGGTACTTGAACAATACCTAGTTTTCTGTACCAGTACCTTTTTTGGAACCCATAGCCCGTGTTAATCATTACCCTCTATCAAGCATTCAATCAGTTTAATTTTTCCTCGTAAGAAAACAGCCACATTTAAGTCAAATAAATGTAACTATTAGAAAATAATAACATTGCTTTACATTGTTTGTTATTTTTGGGATCGTAAGACCACAGGCCAATCAAAGAAATGAATGATTGAAATCATTGAAAGGATGTCAAAATAAAAGTTAAAGAATGAACTGATTGCCTGCACTTTCTTATCTGTATCACACATTTATACTTTCAAATGTAAATATGGTTGAGATTACTGACATGTATCCATTCAGTACTTAGAGAGTTAATTTGGGCAATGCATTTTGAACATCTGATTGTCTTGACTGTTATTTATGCAAAAGAAAAAAAAAGTACAATGTTTATAATTGTAATTAAATAATTTCTTTGAAGTAGGGCTGTATACTACTTAGTCAACCAAAATGTGTATTAGTCGACTATTTATTTTATTTAGATTTAAAAGATTTGTACATAGGGCAGAAGCAAAATTAGAAGGGAGTTAAGTGCATAATTTGGACACAAACATACTAGTACTTTTCAGTATAAATAGTTGTTTTTGGATGAACTCCTGCTACTTCTCCTTTCTTTTATACTGTTACTTTACTTGTACTTTTTAATGGCACCCAGCCCTAGTTATGACGAGGAGGAGCCGCTCTAACATCTGAAAATTGCAGATTAAGTGCTAATCTCACAAATAATATGGGACTAGTGATATAACTATTACATGAAACAGTTAGTGATATGACCCAGTAACAAATTGCAAATGAGAGATTGTTACATCATAATTGAGTCATTATCTTTTTAGTGCAGCTCTAAATGCTCAAACACAGAACTATTCCCTCTCTTTTTCCTCAAATTTCTATTGAAACTGCACAAATTATTCACAAAGACTACTTTTTTTTTCCTCAGCCTTTTTCCACAGTATATTTTATTTAGGCTTCTCTTTGGCACTAGAACTTAATCTCATTTGATAATTTGAAAGAGATTTGTACGATAAACTAATAGGCTCTGTAGACAGGATTTAAGTTAGCTATTTATTTTTTTAAATGGCTAGCTCGTTGTACTATTGAGCACTATGTTTGAGGTTTCTGCAGAGTCAAACTAAAATGACAAAGTCCTTAAAGATGAGGCAGTGAACAGTGAGCTGCAGGTGGATGTCACTGATGTTTAAGACTTTACAAATGAGATGAACACTTCCCCAGCGACACTTCTGTGCTGATAGATGGAGGTGTTTGTGGGTCAATGCTAACGCTAATGCTAATTTTGAAGATAAAACAAAAAAAAATACTGCAAATTGCAAAGAAAAACTGAAGGAAGTAATCTATTAATAAAACAATCAGTGGTCTTTATTTTACATTTTACTTGGTTGTTTGTCTATATTTTACGTTTTAATCAAAGTTAGCGTTAGCTGTAAGAAAAGCTCGGGATAGAAAAAAACAGCCGTTACCATGGCAATGTTCGCAGCTGGTGTGTTTAACTTACTTAGAGAAACATTAGCCAAAATCCATAGAAGAACCTGATAAACTGCTGTGTCACTTCTGGTAAATACATTTATCAAGATATAATGTTAGAACACTTTTGAATTTACACTAAGTTTAGTATTTAGCATCTTAAAATCTCCATTTATTTAACATTGGGCGAACTGACAATTCTGTTATGTGTGACGTCATGATCCCAAGCTCAGTAATACTAATACAAAAAGCAGCAAAACTAGATACAGCTGAATAAAAATACTCCAAAACCTTTGACAAATTTAAGCCAAAACTCAGCCTGTGTGTACATCTCTGCTCCACACTGTGTGCTCCTGCAGGACTTGTGTGTAGTGTGTGTAATGTGTCCGTCAGGCTCGCTCTGATCCTAACGAGGACGGGGCAGGCGCTGGTGCAGTCTGCCTCCATCAGCTGCAGTTTGAGAGGCTCAGATTTAGGTCAGTGGGATATATCTTTGGGTGATAGTTCAGCGAAGACTCAGGAGACGCACTGTTGAGGTTTTTTATGTTATTATCGTTATCTGGCGTGTACAGACTCTAAAACACATGCCAAAAGACGTTTTTTTTTCACAAAGACGGTGGAATTATTAAATCAAAAGGGCAATATTGAATTAAGTAATGCAAAAATACAAAATAATACACTTAATTTGCAAATATTCTCTATCTAGAAGTCTTATTTTTTTAACCTCTTGTTAGTTAAAATGTATTTTTAAAAGTCTTAATGTACAATAGACACATTTAGTCATATGTTTCATCATGTAAGTGGTCTGTTTTTTATGTTGTATTGTTTAAAAGTGTTATTGTATTAAAAAAGCACTTATTAAAGAATCGATAACTCCGTGTTACATACATTTTGAAATTGAGTTAAATTTTATGGATGTAATGAAGCCTTGATGTTTAATTAGAGAAGGCAGTGTGGAGCTTTAGGTCACTTTGTGTCCTGAAAAGCAAAGTCAACAATGACATGCAGAAATACAAATGTGATAGTGAGTGTTAAAAGTCATTTATGTTTCTATCAGTCCTTTTGAGCTTCTTAATTGTCCTACATTGTTCAGCTGGAGTCTGCCCTGTCCAACAATGTAGTCTGTAATTACACATGTAGCCACTACATTCAAGCTCTGCTGTGTTTGACATTCATAGTCCCTGCACCGGCCCCCTGGTGGTCAAACGTGTAGCTATTTAATTATGTGATGGCCATAAGTAAAGTTCAATTTCTGGTCACACGCAAAAGCTTTTGTTCCACAAATCAAGCAGCATTAATCCTGGTTTTGATTCTGTTCTTATTTAAACCACATTTTGACCAGATTTAACTAGAACTAAACCCGTTAGTTAATCCTGTTTTGTCATAAGTACCTTTTGTGAAGATTTTGAAGAAGTATATTCATGTATTCACAGGCCTTTTGTGGCTAAAACAACTAATCGATTAATCAAAAGAATAATCAATCGCCACACTAATCAATTACCAAAATAATTATTAGTTGCAGCCCTAATTGAAAATAAATAAAACTCTAAAACACAAGAAAATACATTTTTACTACAAATACAGCGACAATGATGCACTTTTTTGCATATTATTTAATTATTATTATTATTTACGTCTTCTGCTATCGTAATTCAACCTTTTATTAGGTTGATAATGTGTGCAAAAAGTCTCACTGTACAATCGAAATAATTATTTGACTAGTCAACTAATCAAAACAATAATCGCTGGCTACTAAAATGATCGTTTGTTACACCCTACAGAAAAGTCACATGAATGCACCTTTAATATGATTTGAAAGCCACATTTAAACTTGTTTGAGGTGAACCGATCAGTGCACTTTTCTAATTCAAACAATCTGATTCACAGCCAAGAGGAGGAGCTGTCTTCATCCTCCAGTGAAGAGGAGGACGGCGACCAGAGACCCAACGAGGATCTGTTTGGGAAAGTGGTGTGCGTGGAGGGCGTCGTCACGGGAGACAAGAGGAAAACCACGTGGTACCCAGCGCTGGTGAGCTCACTTCAGCATTGTTACATATTACATTCAAGCATGGGCCACTGCCGTCCGCCGCTTTGTGCCATCGCATCTGAAGCACTGCTTATGTAACCACAGCACCGCGCAGGCCAGTGTAATGGCACGCTCCTGCTGTGGGTGTAAAAGGGTGACGGTAATGGCACAAACAGGGACATGTTTAAATAAAGCCCTTTTCACTTTTATGAATCATTAATCTTTTGGTTCATCTTTATTTACAAAGAAAATTGCTTGGTCACAGTAGTTCAATAAAACAATGAAATTTCAAATTCACAGATAACACGGACACAATAAATCTAATGCAGGATAATATCAGTGAACAATTTTTTATTCTACAGTACATGAGCTGCAATAAATAAATGGAACAATGAAACACACAAGTGGTTTGTTAGTTGATAATGAGCCATTACATTTTCAACCCTCTACAGCTCAGTTCTCATTGTGTTACAAAACAATCCTTAACATTCCTCACTAATGCAAAGAAATGGTGAATCCAATAAACACAAAAATATTGCTTCAGTTTCATATATTGAACCATAAGTCAGTATAGTAATTATAGTGTGTATACTGTAATACGATACTAAAATTTTGAACTCTATTCAATTAAAAACACATTGAGATTTTGATACCACAAGGATAATTACAAATGCTCTTTCTTGGGTCAGCGTTTTAGACAATAGACATTCTCAACACTAAATAATAGCACTTTCTTTATGAAACATTGTGGTCTTTATTAGTTCAGATGAAGTGCATTCTAAAACTATTCACAAAAGGTCAAATTTTGTCCTGTTTTTTTATTTTTTTATTTTTTTAATATTGATACTTGCTCTACTGAGTATAGTTTTAATACTAGTTTTAGTGTTGCATTGATTAGTATCTGATTTTTTACACAAGCCTGGTATAATTTATGTTAAGGTCACCTGGAGACTCATCATCAGATCTTGTTCTAGGCTTGATCAGGGCTTTAGAGGAATCGGTGCATGTTTTGAGTTGATGGGGGAAAGCAAAGCCCGGAGGAAACCCACCTAGACAAGGTTGAATATAATATCTACGATGTGTATTATATAACGCACACACAACTGAAGAGAAGTGGAGTAAGGATCATACAATGGAACAAGATCGATGAAGGAACATTTACATTTAAGAAAGCGTTAATAGTTTACTTTTTTAAAACAGTCTCTCAAATGGGTCAAAATAGAATTAAATGTTTTAGTACTTTATTCTGAGAGGTTTTTTTGACTCCGTGGAAAAAGCATTTACCCCTTAACTAATGTATATTTGCGTTTAAGCTCATGTCTGCCCTCTGTATTTGTTCCATTGCAAGTTAGGACCCTGCCCTTCGTGTTAAGCCTTCATACAATTCATTAAAAAGCCTCGGTTGTAGCTGCAGTTGTATATTCCATTACATTCAACCTAGTTTCATGCTGAAGAATGCTGTAAGTGATTTTTTTTCCTAACAAGTGGCATAAACGTAGTGCTCTGGAGTGGCTTTTCTCCGCCCTCGGCTGTCAGCCTCCGTTAGCGCACAGAGAGGCAGTGACAGGCGTTGTTTGTTTATGTAAGTATAACATGCACAAGTCGGATCCAGTGCAGAGGAACTGTCTCTTTAACAGTGTAGCCAGCGTGACCCCGCCTCCTTTGGTTTGTTATTCTTGGCTGTCCGATCGAGCTCGCTGCTGCCTCCTTGTGACGGCTCGGGGGAAGTGCATGACTCGGCGCTCTGTCAGTGTTTACTAATGTAACTGAGAACGAGGCACAGGGTGGAGCAGTGTGCAGAGGATACAGGCAGCACAGGAAAAAACACTAGGCACTTTGTTTTGGTGCTCAAAGTAATGCAACTAAGAGGCCTGACGGAGTGAAACGTTTACAAGCTGCAGGATTTGATGAAATTGAATCGAAATTGTAATCGGAAAGGTCAGAATTGAAAAATCACAAACACTTTTATTTAAGTAACATTATTTCCTCTGCTAACAACAACATATCCTTTTATAATTCTGTATAAAACATAATAAATGTGTAATTTAGACCTGCAAATATGTTCTGGAATGCATATCATTTTAATGTTAGTTTAGCTCTTTATATTTGAGTCTTCTATCAAATGCTAATGCTCGAGGACATGTTTAAAATGTGAACTCATACCAGAATAATTAAAACAGTCGTTGAAAATCTAATTGTAATTACAATACTTGTCAGAGCAATTATAATTTGATATTTTTCCAAAATTGTTCAGCACTATTGTAAATGCACAAACTAATACACAACTTTCTATTATATTTGGTGAGCTTTATTTGATTTTAGCCTCTTGATTATAGCAATAGACCATAGCAGCACATGTACAAAGATCTGTGTTTAGTGATACATTGATATGGCCAAAAAAAAAGATAAGTAGTTTAATGAGATAACCCAATAATAATAATCATAAAAGATTTTTTGTGTGTTTACATGCACAAAAGATTAGGGTTATGTGAAAAACCTGCTGACATGTCAATGTAACTGTAACCAAAGTACATTTTCTCTTTTATTTTTGTCCTTCCTACTTTTGCTCCTTTGCTACCTTTGCTCTTTTTGTTGCATAATTTCCCTTGTCAAACCCTGCACAGGTGTGAACAATCAAAAATAAATCAGATTACTCACATCAGATGTAATTGTTTACATGACATTTCAATCGTCTGATCGCTCCAGAGATCAGATAATGATCAGATGTGAGCATGTAAACATAGAAACTGGTGGTGTTATTGCTAGCAGTTGTTCGAGCTACATTGGGCAACATCCAAAAACTACTTGCAAAAGTTGATGAAACTTTAACAAAAAGATCTCTCACACAAACATTGTGTAACAAGAACTGAAATGGATGAAATTCCTAAAGCTTAAACTACACATGACGGGTTCTTGTGCTTTTCTCATTATTTCTTTCTTTAGTAGGATAGTTCCTGTGGTAAATATGTTTCACAGTTTTACATCAGTTGAGTGTAAAGCTATGGGCAAAGAAGTTGAAAAGAAAACGTTATAACTATAACACAGAAAGGCATTTTAAAACGGAATCCCTCTGTGATGTCATCAATAAGTGACATTCCATCGAAAATGGGGGAACAATTGACACGCAGCTGACACATTTTTACAGTTTTAACAAAATAAAGGTGCTATCAAGTATTATTAGATGTCAAATCATAACTGTTGTGTAATTTATATAGATTTTGTTTACAATATGGTTGCTAGGTAACAGCTATGTTACATCTGCTGCTCATGTCCAACCAGGAAGTAGCATTATAAACTTCACCAATATTGTCAAACTGGGGAAAAACAGACAAAATATTCAGTAAAATCTTAAATATAATCATGTTTACTACTTTATAATGAATTGTATAGTCTAACACCTTGATTTCCAACCAGTGTGCCTTGAAAAAATTGATTCATACATGGATCTTATTGAAAGATTTCCCAGTTTGGAGTTTCTTGAACAAACGTTTCTACCTAAAAAAGGAATTTAAAATAATTAGACAGTGGCACAGACATTATTCGTCACATTATATTCCACCTTTTCTCACTAAAGGTCTGATTTGGTTAATTATTTTTAGTCTAGGTCATGACTATTTTTGCTTAACAAAGAAAAAGTGCCTGGTCTAAAGTGTCTTCTGCTCTGAAAATCTCATCTAAGCATATGACGTTGCCATGACGAGCCTCAGACATGCAGAGCGCAGACAGAGGCTCATACATGTTGAACAGAAAGGCTGTGAATAGAGAAGCGTGCTCACTGCTGCCTCCTGTCTGCTGATCCCTGTCATTGCACCTGCTCTTTCTGTTGCCGTCGTTTTTCCGGTGAACAGCAGTGGCCCATGCTGTGAGTGGGCTGAGTATGGCAGCAGCTATGCACTCGTCTCCTCTTTTCTCTCAATGCGCGTCTCGGTTTCACAGACAGAAATGTGTAATTCATCAGATTGGCCTTTGTTTGAATGAAAACATCTTTAGTCACTGACGGCTCAAAACTCGCCCGTCTTTCAGTTCTGATTCATCCTTCAACACACAATAAAGCATACATTTTAGTTTTTCTATATTTTCTCTAGATATAATCATCTGTGCCTGTCACAATAATTACGATATAGACTTATTGTTTTATAAATGATTGACGGACAATAGTTAATAAACTTAATATATTGAATCTTTCTTTGCACTGGAGGGGAATTTTTCGCATTTGAGCTGTATACGGTTATGTAATTCACTTCTAAGACTATTTTCACTTGTTGCAGTCCTTGTTTTTAATGATAGTGTACAGTTAGAAAAGAGTTTAATGCGATGATTGCGCTTCAGAGGCAGTTTACAGATATTTTTTCCTTAGTAATATATCACATTTATTGTTACAAGTCTAATATCAGCTCATCTTAATGCTCATCCATCCATTTAAATAATGATTCAAATAGTAGTCCTTTCCTATTAAAGCAGGTTTTGGTTTTAATTATTGTTAAAATCAGGTATGTCACAAAGTCAAATTTTACTGTAAAAACCACAATCTTTAACGATTATTCACAGTGACTGAGAAACAAAACCGTGACATCTTCAATTTTATTTTATTCCCATTGTCTAACATACTTGAAACGTCAAATGAAAAGTGTGACAGAACAGCCAAATAAAAAAAAACATTTACATGTAGTATGTTGTTTTTTGTTTGTTTGTTTGTTTGTTTTGACTGGATTGAATTAAAAGTATAAATTTTACTTCTACAACGGTCATGGTTAGTCTTATGTTTTAGTTCTTACGATTATATTGTGATCTGATGTTTGTCCTATGTTTATAGTACTGGCTCACAAAGCAAAGACAGGATCTACACCTACAGAAAATATAGTGGTTTTAATGGAAAATGGAATGGAATGGACAAATCACAAAATTTGCACAGTTCTGTTCATCTTTAGACCTGTTTGATACAAGAAAATCCACCTATCAATAATATTTTCAATTGTCAAAATGACTCCAGTGAAAAATCTCTATCATTTCTGCCTCTCTCCCTGTTTGTCTTGGTAAATGGTGTAATCTTTGCCAACACTTCTGTCTCAAAGAAAAGCGCCCGGTCTGACCTCAGCTGTTGTTTGCGTTGCCTAGGTGATCTCCCCGGACTGCCACGACGACGTCACCCTGAAGAAGGACAACGTCTTCGTCCGATCGTTCAAGGACGGAAAATTGTGAGTGGCTCATCATTTCTGCACAATCAGAGTTTTTCTCGAGTCGTAAAATGAATTCTTTTGAGCGAAGACATGAGTGTAGAGTGTATTTCTGGACTGGGTTAATTCAAGTTCAAACTCAGTTCAGACGTCATTCTCTATTTTATGCAGAAATTGGGCATTTCTTCTGAGAGACATCAAGGAAATAAAAAACATACATTGAAAAGTTGCATTGTGCACACTTTAAACAATACAAAAATTACAACCACTTAAAGAAACAAGACACATTTCAAAGCTCAGTTTTCTAAAATAAACTGGAGATTGGTTTGAATGAATGTTTTGAGTGATTATTACTTTAAAGAACGATTAGCAGAGTTTGATCAAGTGTTGTTTTATATTTGTAAGGAAGTATATTAGGGCTGCAACTCACGATTGTCTTGGTAATTGATTAGTCTAGTGATTATTTGTTTGTTAGGTTAATGGTTGTTTAGAATGTGAAGAGATGTGAGATTTTTACAAAATTTTACCCAGAAATAGCTGAAATAAGCCATTTGAGTGTATCCTGTTGTAGAATATTTATTAATGAAATGGTGTTATAATCAAAAACACACATTTACACATTTCCCCGTGTCATTTTTGTGTGATTCCTGCTCTGTCTGAGTCATAAATCCTCTTAACACATGGCGTGTTTTGGAGTCTGTGTATAGACCAGTTAACGATTATGTGATTACTAAATTAGTTGACAACTATTTCTGTAATTGATTTGTTGCGATTAATCGTTTAACTTGTTGCAGTCCTAGAGTATATTTGATACAACTACTGTGCAGCACTTTGGAAACAGTTTTTGCTTATGAAATGTGCTAAATAAGTAAACTGACTTGGATTGGCTCCATTTTAAAATAAACTGATGAGATAGGTTTGGTTTGGTTTGGTTTTACTGAGGGGTTTTCGATCCTTTTTAAAAACGAAGAGTGAGAATCCTACTAAACGTGTTTCCCAGGTCACCCTTATAAAAGTGGTTTTGATTACAAAGGGTTTTACCTAGGGGTTAAAGGTTAAGGTTAATAAATAAATAGATATAGTGGTGGGCAATATTGAAAAAAATGAGTATCCTGATAACAATATTCAGATGATATTATGTCAATCCAACAGAAATTAGTTAAAATATGTCTTCAAACTGTAAAATTAACTAAAATGAACAGCTCTTTTTGTTGCATTTTCTTTACTATAAATGATGTACTCAATATTAAAATTGATATTGTCAATTTATTGATATGATATTATCAAATTTCACATATTGCTCACCTCTAGATAGGAGTAATTTGATCTTATTTTCTAGTTTTATTGCTCAAAATTTAGTTAAATAGAGTGTTATTTAATATTTGTATACAGCATTTGATAAAACAATATATAAATGAAGTGGATTGGATCAAATGGATGCTCGCTTAATGGGTGTATCCAGTGACTAATAATAATTCATCTAATAATAATAATAATTCATCAGACTTAAATTGCTCTTTTTTGGACAATCAAATATGCTTTACATGCAAAAAAAAAGACAAACGTGACATTAAACATCAGTATTTTCCCTTTCCTTTGACTTCATTAAATCACCTGCTTAACTTAAACCTACGTTCCTCCATGTTCCAGCTCTGCTCGGCTGTGTTTCTCTTCAGGCTGTGAAACACTGGCGGTGTAGTTCCCCTGAGTCTGCTCCCGGCGTGAGACCGCAGCACCAGATTGTTTTGTCTGTGGTAAAAGCAGGAATCGGAGCTGTCAGGGGCGCTCTGCTGCTGCTGCTGCTGCTTCACTGTATAGAGACATGTCTGTGAGTCTCCGAACGGCGAGGGGTCCACACTGCATTTTAGTTCACGGTTACCTCCTGGTGCAACCATTCCACCTGGTTGTCTGTTTGAATCGAAAAGATTTTTATATTCAGCTGACTATCGTTGTAAAGCTGGATGTTTACGGGGCTCGCAGTGAATGGGCTGTGAAATGAGTCAAATGTTTATGCATATTTACTAACCGTGCACGCATATTAATGAGGTTTACACATTTCAGATATTGACGTACGATATATTGCTGCAGAAAAATATCACCATAAACGATAATATTGACAAACTGACACAACTGACCCAATATTGTCAAAAAACATGAATTGCAACAAATAAATAGCAGAATTAAACACTTAAGTACTTAATTGGTTTCTGTAAAGAGTCTAAGACGATACTTATTCCACCCTTTACAGCTCAAATATTATTGTATTACTGAAAAATAACAATTTCCCCACTATTGCACAGAAAACAATAAATATTGAGGCCCAAAACATATTGTCCCATCTGTGACCAGAATTGCAATTGCGATTTATGTTTTAATAATAAGATTCTGTCTAAAACAGTATTGGAAAAAAGACTTAAATAAGCAAGAAGTCGAAGAATACACAAGGATCTTCTGTTGTTTATGGAGGAAATTGAAGTAGCCTACTTAAAAAATTGCAGCCTTTGTGATTTGATAATTGTGTCTATTCAAATTGCAGTTTCGATTAAATTTTGATTCATCTTGCAACTCTATTATTGGCCCCCAAAATACATAATCCAAGTAATATTTGTTGTAGTTAGTGCTGCAACTAACAATTATTACAGTAGTTGATAAGTCGGCGATCAATTTAGCAATTAGTTGTTGTACAAGTGACTGGAGGCTTCTAGATAGATAGTATTTATGAACAAAATGTGTTATTGATGAAAACTTGACATTTTTTATTCTTTTTTTAAATATATTTTTGATTTACAATGTCTTTGTTATAAAAGGTCTTATTAGATCTGTTTTAGAGTCTGTAATATTGTTCAGATAATGAATATGTTTATCAAAATATAATAAATTTTATAGTTGACTAGTCACGATTTGTCAGTTAATCGTTGCAGACCTAGTTGTTGGGAGTTAAGTTGTTTTTGGAAGATGCATAATAACAGGGTTGAGTTGATGGAGTAAAAAATGATTATCTCAGAATATTTTCTTTAATTTGATCAAATATGTGCCGTAAATGTATTGGTTGAGATTCAAGTTTTGCGTAAAAAGTGCCTGTTTTTCACCTCGCTGTAAACCCCCGGGTGAAAACATTAGACCTGGCTGTTTGTTGTTTGGAGATCCAAGATATGCTGGCGGTAGAAAACAAGAATTTCTAATATGAATACGATCAAGAAACCGTTTTCTTTCACACATGTTGGGTATACAAACTGTGGTGATAAATCAAAGACTTGTGGGGGCTTGTGAAATATTTGCTTTTATACACAGGTGCAATTTGGAGCCCTTTTCGTTGTGTTTTCCATACGCTGTAAACTTGGAAGCTTGTTTGTTCCATTGGAGGTGTAAAATAACATTTGCGTTCCTTATGTTTTAAATCACAACTTGTTATTGCTAACTTTTATGTGTTGGCGTTGGTTTGTCTGATGGCAAAATTGAAATTTACCTGGAAATGGAAATGTATAATGTATATATTTTTGTGGATTTGGATAGGGCTGCTTGATTTAGAAAAATTATAAGCACAATTATTTGGCTCACAATTTAATTATTTTGAACAATTACTTCTATATTGGCAAAATAATTCTTTAGAGAAATTATAGACCGAATGTGTTTTATTAGTTATGTTTTAGAAAATTGCCTCTGAACAGTCTTTTTTCTCTCAATTACAACGTTTTTGCAATTGAATAGAGCAATAATATAATCACAATTATATACACGTTTCATTTCACAACCCCAGATTTGGATCAGTTTGGGAAAAGGAAGGTATTAAAAGTGTTCGGTAACGACTTTGGTCATCTGGAGTGTTGTGAAGGGCTCTATAAATAAACTTTGCTTTATTGATTGACTAATTATGTTATTAGATGAACAAAAGACTAGGCTTGACGTGCGATTACAGCTGCAACAAGTTATTTGATTATACACAAATAACTGATTAATTAATCAAATAATCGTCAACTGATCTATACACAGACTCCAAAACATGCCATAAGCTGAAAGAAGAGCTTTTATGACTCAGACAATGCTAGAATCACACAAAAATGACACTGAAAATGTGTACATTTTGTGTTTTTGATGAGCACACACTGTCTGTAAATATTCTCCACCAAGAGGTCATCAAATGGCTTCAGTTCAGCTTTATTCAGGTAAAACTGTGTCAAAATGTGTGTCCTAAACAACGAATCAAAAGAATAATCACTAGACTAATCGATTACTAAATTAATCGTTTGTTATAGCCCTATGTGAGATGCATGAGAAAGTACTGTACTTACTCCTTTAAATCCTTTGTTCAAGTGGCAGTCTTAGCAGTGTAAATATTTTTCTTTCATTGTGAGATGGGGTCAATGAGTCTGTAGCTGACATTTAAAATAAAGCAGTAACAAGTGTGTGACTACTTGTTATATCATTAGAGATCAAAGTTTGTTCAAAGATCTATTTGTTTAAAAAGGTCAGTCCGTCTTCAGCAACACGTCTCGTAATTATATACATTTTAAATACTTATCTTTGGCATCAGGCCCTCCTTGTTTGTTGTTTCTGGGTTCTTTCTCAGTCTTCTCCAGGTGCAGCTCTGGAGGTCATCGTGTTCACTTTTCATTGTTGCCAGCACTAACCATTCATTCTTCTCTGTGCCATTTTTGAAAACAATGGCTTAGAAAAACATGGGTAAAAGCAAAGCAAGGTCAAATCCAGAAAGGGAGACTGCGGCTTTCAGGAAGTTCTCCTCGGATTACGCTGCGAAAGAGTTGATGTTATATTTTTGAGTTTGGGAAATGTTTGCGAGATTCAGGAACATAATATTATACCCGCTGCACGAGTATTATGTCTTCATCATGGCATCTGTTGTATAATTTATAATGGAAGCAGATGTACATTGTTTTTTTTTTATTGAGTTGTACAATTTCGGATTGTTTTTGTTTGTTAATTTCTGTAATGTACAAGTGTGTTTGGATTGTATGGATGTGATGTGTGGACTTACCTCTTTTGGTTTATTGATTGATTGATAGATAGATAGATAGATAGATAGATAGATAGATAGATAGATAGATAGATAGATAGATAGATAGAAAAAATATGACAAATAAAATATATATATAACAAAAAAAGAAGAATAAAAAGGAATAAATGCTCAGTTTAATATCACTAGTCAAATCAAATAAGAGCAAAACCAGAAAACAGCATTAAATAAATCAAATCAAATGATTTGCTTTTCTTTTTCAGTCACATGGTGGTACGAAAAGATGTGAAAGAGATCAACCCAGATTCTCCTCCAAAGGCCGATGCCACGCTCAAACCAGGTGAGTTCACACTGAAGAAAGCTCTGAAAACCGCAGTATTTTATGAAGTTAGAGCACAAAGTCTACTTCTTCCGTGTGCTGGTCGAGGCGCTTGACACACTAGACAGAAAATCTCCTCAAAGAATGTTGCACTTGTAAAAAGAGAATTTTCTGTTTTGTTCTGGGTGCGTTTGAACTGCTGTCACTTCTGAGTCTATTTTTATTTGAAGTCCTCACCAGGTTTTTTTTTTTTTTAAACCATGACCCAATTTTGCAGTTCTCGTAATTACATTCAGAAAGTGCGTTGTGTTTTCTTCGCACACAGGTGGTCCGTGCACAGTGGGGACGTAGTCGCTGTGACAAAAGCAGAAAATGAGGGTTTGCTGAAGTGTGAGGTGTCACTTTGAAAACACCTGTGACTCTGGGGCTTTGAGCTCACGCAGCGTCACAGCCTTTTCAGGTCTATTCATGTGCAGTAAAAATAGTTTGGATATTACACTCATCATTATAGGTATTTTGGGCTATAATTTGAGGAAAATGGAACACAAATGCTTGCAAGTTGGAATTGTCACTGTAAAACTTTTTGTATTTAATGGTTTAGTGAGTCGTCTAGATACATAGATTTTATGGACCGTTCTCACTGACGTCACATTCTTTGTGTTTGCTTACCGACTAGGCAAATAAACAGCTGTTTCTGAGTTGAGGGGACATTTTTAGCTCAATCCTCCTCTGATTGTCAGCCGTGCCTGGTCACTCTTTGTCATCTCTAGTTGAAGACAGTCGCAGCTGCTTTAATCTCGTAGTGTGGAGCTGTTATGACTAGACTTACATCTAAATCGCATTGTGTGGACCACGGGAAGACACGACTAGACCCTGGTAGCAGTCATACAGACATGTCTGAATTATAAAGACGATTTTATGTGCTCCGGTACAGTTGACTCTTTACGGACACTTTACGAAGCCCAGCGGTCAATGGAAAGATTCGGAGGAGACAATGGAAACATTGTTTGGGCTAAAACATTCTATTTTGGTCTTTTCAGAAGATGGAGATACACAAACAATGGCAACAGCAAGGCACATAGTGATAGTTCTGTCTAACATCAAATGTATAGTGCAAAAATGCTGACACAAACAAGTTTTACACTTAGAAAAGCTGAAGCTCATCAAACATAAATCATGGCACTCACTCATGGACACAGCTCCAAATGACACAGGTTTCCTCTGATTAAATCCTCAGTAAATGTATCCAACTTCTTCACCTGTCGCCACTTTTAATGTCCATTTGAGAAAAGCTAGTGCCACAACTTTCTGCAGCCGAGCAGACACTGTAGCTGTCACTCCCGAACCTCAGTTTAGTGGCACTTATCAGGGACGACTGTTGAGAATGGTCCATAACCTGCAACAAAACTGGAAAAAAGTTTTTGTCGTATATTTCAAGTATAGGCTGACTTCTTAAAACCATTTGTGCTGTCTAATCATCTAAGTAATTATGGCCTTGCGATATCGGAAAACTATTGTTTACTATTACTACTATTGTATACTATTTTGATTTGTGATATCTTTTAATAATAGAATTCTGTTCAAAGTTCAGATTTTAAACGTCAAGAAGAATTAACAAAAACAATACTGAAATAGGCCTTTAAACTGACAAACTAATTTAGAGTAAGACAGGATATTTTGTCGTTTGTGGAGGAATTTATGGTACTTCAGAAATTACAAGCCTTACGATTTGCTAATTGCTTCCATTCAAATTTTGATTAGATGGCAATTAATCTCGCTGCCCTAAAAGTAATCCAAATGGAGTTCAAGGAAATACTTCTGTTCAATTTCAACATTATGTTTATATGTCAAAACTGTTGTATCAAACAGTATTGTAATCCTTGTATCGTTATGAATATTTTATTGCATTACTGGATTTTTGCCTCTGCGTCAAAATTGCTTGTCTGCAGTGGATGCAATTTGAGCTCTGACAGTGTCTGGTTTAAGAGGACGGACGGAGGATGAAGGAGCATTATGGATTAAAATGTGTTGTCGTAAACCACTGAGGGAAGCATTTTGAGCTCAGGACATGGAGACAAACTGAATAAATGTATATAATATATGTTTAGTATTACTGAAATGTCCACAAATGAAACAACAACTCTGGGTGTGTTTTTGATGGGTTAAAATGGTTCAAACATTACCATAGTCTGTGTATTCTCATCCAGGTAGTTTCCATAGCAAAAGCAAATTGAATTCTGTCAACAGGACACATTTTTAACGTGTGAACACATTTCGCCCTCATTCAAAGAGCTTCTTCAGAAAAAAAAGTCTTATCACATTTTTTCATATATCTTGATTCTGATTGTCCCTTCAAAACTATATATTTTTTTATATTTCAAACAAATAACAGTTTCGTCCCTTATTCATTTTCTAACAAAAAGTCAAATTTCTTTCTTCAAACTCTGAACTCCAAACCACATGATTTTACTGACACAGACTGTAGACTTTCTCAGCCCTAAATATATCAGAGTATAGACCCTTAGAAGTCATTTGTTAATCTGCAACATTAAACATTTGCTTCCCGTCTTGTCTCTTCTTGGGTAATCCATTTACTGACACCTTCAAATTGTTCACATCTTTCGTCGCCTCATCCTTCTTTGTTTAGGGATTAACGCACTTCTTGTTGATTGCTTGAAGTGACTCCGATCCTGACTATAGTCTCAGTTTGAATTGGGTTTCCTGTCTGCAATAACGATGATGGGCAGCTCTTATTGGCGGAGTTTACAACTTTTATGTCACCGTCTGTTTGAGTTAAAAATATCAATGCACAGAAAGCAGAGACTTCTATTTGAAGCACCAAAACCTCTTTAGACGGGTTCTTTGTATTCTTTAACTGTTTCATTTTTTACAAGTCCAAGCCAGGTCCAAGCCAGGTCCAAGCCAGGTCCAAGCCAGGTCCAAGCCAGGTCCAAGCCAGGTCCAAGCCAGGTCCAAGCCAGGTCCAAGCCAGGTCCAAGCCAGGTCCAAGCCAGGTCCAAGCCAGGTCCAAGCCAGGTCCAAGCCAGGTCCAGAGTTCTTGTAGTGCAACTCTTTAAGACGTTAAAATAAAGCTCAAATGCAAGTGGAGACATGATCATCCAAAACTTAAAAGTCACAGATCCACCCCATTTTGACTCAATTAGCCCTCTAGAGTGAATTCTCACTTATAAAGTACCTCCTAACTCAAAAAGTATATTCAAAGGTCAACAGTGCCAAGGACTTAAGAGCTCTAACGTGTCAAGTCCGAGTCTTTGGATCAGAAGTCCAAGTCCAAGTTGTCAAAACTGCATTTAGAAACTCTCAAGTCCAAGTCAAGTCCTAAGTCAAGTCCTAAGTCATCAGTCGTATGTTGGAGTCCCGAGTCCCATAAGAGCACATGGTGAAACTGAAGAATCTATCATTATTCCTTGACAAAAATACTTTCAGAATACAAAAAGACTTTCAATCTAAAATGTTTTTTGGTTAAGAGATGTTTAGAAAGAAAAGGACTGATGGTTTTGCCTTAAAAATGTAAATGAGTGTCTTTCCAATGAGTGTTTTGTGTTTGTTGTCGACTGAATGTTGGAATACGATATTAATGTAAAGATATGAATCTCAAAAAAGTGTTAAAAAAATTAATAAAATACTTGCAACATCGGCCATGAGAAAAAACCCATGTCGGTTCATGTTTAAAACAGTGCATCAATCCAGTACATCTCTATAAAAATAAGTGTGTTTCTTATCGTTATTTTTTTAATTGGATCTTTTGAAATGTTACCATGTTCTCAACCTGCTGTTTTGTCTGTGGCAGCTCTGGACGCAGCTCTGGAGTTCCTGCAGCAGCTGGTGGTGCCGAGCGGCTGGAAAACTGAGGTGAAAGAGGAGAGCTCGAGCAGCGAGGAGGACGACGAGGAAGAGGAGGAGGAGCAGGAGGAAAACGCCAACAGAGTGGAGGAAGAGGTACTGACTGTGGTGTCATTAGTGCTGCACGATTTTACAAAACAAATTCCATATTGTTTCGAGTATTGCATATTCTGATGAGGATGTTATTGCACAGTTTTGATACAACCTAGTTAGTAAAAAAAATTAACTTAAAATTAAAACAAAGTAACTTGTAGTGTTCTAAAAAATTCAAACTCCATTTTGATACAAAGGAATAGGTTTGATACCCAAAAGCCACAATGATAATTTTAAAATGCTCTTTTTTTAGACACCAGACTGACAGTAATTTTCAACATAAATAAAATGTTACCATGTGGTTTAACCCTAGTTCTGATAAAGCTCAAGATCAATCCAAAACTGTGCAGGAAATGTCAGATTTTGTCCTGTTAATATGATTTTTTTCCTTCTTGGTATCGATATTTGGATCTAGTTTTGATATTAGTTTTAGTATTGATTTATATCTGATTTTTTTGATATTTTTGACACCCAAATCATTACTACCAAGACTAAACTAGAACCAAAACAAGAAAAAGACTTGAGATATTGAAGCCAGTACATTTGAATCATGATCTTATCAATAAAAATGACACGTTTTCAATATAAAAGATGAAAAGCAAATCTCTCTGTCTGTGTGAAAAGGAATACGTTACCTGTGATTTTGAGTCTGCTAACAGTGCGATAACACTTCAGTCATACATTCTCCTGTAGAGAAGGTCCACATAAAACAGCATGTAACTGTGTATCTTTGTGTTTTTGTGTGTGTTTGTGTGTTGGGAGCAGGAGGAGGTGGAGCCGTACCCAGAGGAGAGGGACAACTTTCTGCAGCAGCTTTACAAGTTCATGGAGGACCGAGGTGAGCGACAACAGGAGCTCCACACATCAAACTGTGAAGGCATAGCGTTATTCATTCACAGAAAGCATGTTTGAAAAAGGATTTAAGTGAAAAAACACTGTCCAGTTCAAAGTGTATATTTGTGGAAAGGCACAAATACAAACTTCTTTACATCAGATTCATTATTTATTCATTCTTCATTCAGAGATAAAGCTTCTCCTGTTACCTCAGCTGCCCTGGGGCGGATTGATGGAGACATGGCAGTATTTCTGTGACTGCTGTCTATCAAACCAGACATAAAAATCAACAGCATTCGAGACAGATAGATAGAGTATAGTATATATATTTGGAGTATAGTAATAGTTGATCATGTGACTATTCAGGATTGTCTATTGTAATAAAAAAAACAACTAAGAATCTAAAGAAAAGCTAATAAAATAAAAAATATATACAATATATAAGTGAAGTTTTACAGTTTTGTTTTTTTTTTTCAAAACATTTACTTACACATAGTCTTTTTGCTCTCTGTGTCTTGTTTTTATTTCCTGTTCGATACAAAAAAATACCTGATATGAATTAACTGGTTGGGTAGTGTGAGGTTTTAATTGTTACCAAAGTGTCTGTCTTGTTGGTGTTTTTCTCACTCTTCACTCTTCTTGTTCCTCAGGGACTCCCATCAACAAGCGTCCCGTTCTGGGATATAGGAACTTGAACCTGTTTAAGCTCTACAGACTTGTGCAGAAACTCGGCGGCTTCGACAACGTGAGTCCCGTCCTGAGTCCTGGCTCAGATTTGGATTATATCCGATTTTGACTCTTTCTTTTTCTTGTTTGCTCAGATTGAAAGCGGCGCCGTTTGGAAACAAGTCTATCAAGATCTGGGAATCCCTATTCTCAACTCAGCGGCCGGCTACAATGTCAAATGTGCTTACCGCAAGTACGTACACTTAGATCCACTTTGAACTTTAAATCCAGCCTGAGGTTTAGACTTCTATGTGCGCTGTATATTTGCACAAAGCTTCAGACAATAGAGAGTAAAACTGTAGAATGGGGATGCAAGATTATTTGCAATCAAATCAAAATGGAAATTTGAATTGTTGCAGTGATCAGTCCTCAAATTAGACCAACGTTGTTGATCCACAAGGGAAATGACTTGGACACAGTTGCTCACAAATAATATAAAACTAGATCTTAATAACAACAAGGTACTAAATGGTAATAACATATATTTTTAATACATTTGTAAATAAGGTACAGATATCCAAATTTGTATATGTACAAGAACAATGAAATGTAATGTTCTGGCTGTTAGATATGTGTGTTGGACAAGGGTCTCCAAACTATGGACAAAACATCTTTGTTGGTCCTCAGGTTTCCTGCAAAATTGGCCCAATTAACCAAAAGTAGTACTTACTTTTGGTTAATTGGGCCAATTTAGCAGGAAGCCTGTACTGTAAAATTATATTTTATTCTGCCATCATAACCTAAATAACAAGCATTTTGATGTTATTAAAGGTGTGGTTTCTTATGAAAATTATGTCAAATGGGTCAAGATTTTGAATTATTCACTTAATTGTCATGGAGTCTGTGGCCCTCCGCTCCTTATACGTTTCCAAATGCGGCCCTTAGTGAAAAGAGTTTGGACACCCCTGGAGTTGGGGGTACGCAATTTATTTAGGGCATAGTATGAATGTATTTCTGGAGTATAGTGTGGGGGTATAGTATGATTGTAGTCCTGTATCTGTGGAAATGGAGCTGTTGGAGTCTAAATTATTTAATATAATATAATATCCTCTACAAACAAGAGAACACCCCCGCCTCCATGCAATCTTAAAATGTGTAAAAACTACTAAACTTGTACTTTAGACGTAGTTTGTACCATTTTGTGCCAAACGCAGACTGTGTGCTTCTTGTTGTCTTGATAATTACATGGGGCATTGATCATTATGATAAAGAGGCACCATAAAGGACAAAACCACTGCAAAACTGTGAATGTCCATATTAGCAGTTAATATTTGTCTTTCCAGAACTGTTCAGCTCTATTGCAGTCTTCTTTATTCCCAGCTCAGTTCTTCTTTCAAGCTGACTCTGCTCTCAGAACAACAGGATCCCACATTCACAGACACAAATAAAAACGTCATGTTGCTTCTTTCAGGTACTTGTACGGCTTCGAGGAATACTGCAACTCCACGGCCATCAGCTTCAGGATGGACCTCCCGCTCAAACAGGGGCCCAAGTCTGAGGGGAAGCCCGAGGGGGAGAAGGGAGCCCCAGCGCCCGGATCAGAGGAGCACAAAAGCCCGGACGAACCAGGAACGGCACAGTCCACAGTCTGCAAGGTCAGTCTCTCCTGATCCTGTTACACAATGGTCCATCTTTCACACCCTAAGAATGATTCAATTGAGAGAGTACAGCATGTCGATGTTAAAACGTTTTATCACATAAAAGTGCATAAAGAAATTACTGCACAATTTAGATTTCCTCTCCCAATGTACTCTTGTGTAATTTGATGTGGGCAATGATATAAAACTATTATATTTTCTTGCTTAGACAGTCATGATTGATGTTCAACAAGTAACTAAAAGTAAATACAACCACAAAAGCTCAGAATTATCTCCTCTTACCCTTATTTGGACGATTACACTCAAAATTTCTGCTCTTTTATTTTTATTTTTAATCAACTTTTAGACTTTTTATATAATTTTACTCGTAGCTGTGGCCGCAAGGTCTCTGGCGCCTGTCGCGGCGGCAATCCCCGAACCCGGTGGTGGACACCGGAGGTAAGGGATGCCGTCAGGCTGAAGAAGGAGGCCTACCAGGCCTTGCTGGCTTGTGGGACTCCTGAAGCAGCTGACAGGTACCGGCAGGCCAAGCGTGCTGCAGCCCGTGCGGTTGCAGAGGCAAAAACTCGGGATTGGGAGGAGTTCGGGGAGGCCATGGAGGAGGATTATCGGTCGGCCTCAAAGAAATTCTGGCAAACCGTCCGACGCCTCAGGAGGGGGAAGCAGTGCTTCACCAACACCGCTACGGTGCGGTGGAGAACTGTTGACCTCGACTGGGGAGGTGGTTGGACGGTGGAAGGAATACTTTGAGGACCTCCTCAATCCCACTGTCACGCCTTCTTCGAGGAGGAAGCAGAGGCTGAGGTCTTGGAGGCGGACTCGGCCCATCACCCTGGCTGAAGTCACTGAGGTGGTTGGCAAGCTCCTTGGTGGCAAGGCTCGGGGTGGATGAGATCCGCCTGAGTATCTTAAGTCTCTGGATGTTGTGGGACTGTCTTGGCTGACACGTCTCTGGCGGTCTGGGACGGTACCTCTGGACTGGCAGACTGGGGGGTGGTCTCTCTGTATAAGAAGGGGGACCGAGGGTGTGTTCCAACCACAGGGGGATCACACTCCTCAGCCTCCCCGGTAAGGTCTATTCCAGGGTACTGGAGAGGAGAATCCGACCGAGAGTCGAACCTCGGATTCAGGAGGAGCAGTGTGGTTTTCGTCCCGGTCGTGGAACACTGGACCAGCTCTATACACCATCGGGTGCTCGAGGGTTCATGGAGTTTGCCCAACCAGTCCACATGTGCTTTGTGGATCTGGAGAAGGCATTCGACCGTGTGCCCCGGGCGCCTTTGTGGGGGGTGCTCGGGAGTATGGGGTCCGCCCTTTGTTAAGGGCTGTCCGGTCCTTGTACGACCGAGCAGGAGCTGCGTCGCATTGCCGGCAGTAAGTCAGACCTGTTCCCAGTGCATGTTGGACTCGCCAGGGCTGCCCTTTATCACCGGTTCTGTTCATAGTTTTTATGGACAGAATTTCTAGGCGCAGTCAGGGCGTGGAGGGCGTCCGGTTTGGGAACCACAGGATCTCATCTCTGCTGTTTGCAGATGATGTCGTCCTGATGGCTTCCTCAAACCAGGACCTGCAATATGCACTGGGACGGTTTGCAGCCGAGTGTGAAGCGGCTGGGATGAGGATCAGCACCTCCAAATCCGAGGCCATGGTTCTGACCGAAAAAGGTGGCTTGCCCTCTCCGGGTGGGTGGGGAGTCCTTGCCTCAAGTGGAGGAGTTCAAGTATCTCGGGGTCTTGTTCACGAGTGAGGGAAGGATGGAGCGTGAGATTGGCAGGCGGATCGGTGCAGCGTCTGCAGTGATGCGGGCGCTGTATCGGACCGTTGTGGTGAAGAGAGAGCTGAGTCGAAAGACGAAGCTCTCCGATTGATCAATCTACGTTCCTACCCTCACCTATGGTCATGAGCTCTGGGTAATGACCGAAAGGACGAGATCGCGGATACAAGCGGTCGAAATGAGCTTCCTCCGCCGGGTGGCTGGGCGCTCCCTTAGAGATAGGGTGAGGAGCTCAGTCACACGGGAGGAGCTCGGAGTAGAGCCGCTGCTCCTCCACGTCGAGAGGAGCCAGCTGAGGTGGCTCGGGCATCTGTTCGGATGCCTCCTGACGCCTCCTCGGGAGGTGTTCTGGGCATGTCCCACCGGGGCGGCCCCAGGGTAGACCCAGGACACGCTGGAGGGACTATGTCTCTCGGCTGGCCTGGGAACGCCTCGGGATCCCCCCGGAGGAGCTGGAGGAAGTGTCCGGGGTGAGGGAAGTCTGGGAGTCCCTGCTCAGGCTGCTGCCCCCGCGACCCGGCCCCGGATAAGCGGAAGAAGATGGATGGATGGATGGATATAATTTTACATGAAAGACATTATACTGGACATTATAATTTTTCAATTATTATTATATTTCATTTTATATTATTATTATCATTAGCCGAAAAAACAAAACAAAACATTTTGAATATAATCCATGTTTCTACTTCTTCAACTCTTCGTAAAGCAACAAAATGTTTTATTTATTTAACACAAACTAGTACCAAAGAGCAGACAACACATAAAAGATGTAAATAAAATACGGCACAACTAAATTTAGTCCCATTTTTCAAAGTATGTTTTTTCATTTTTTCCATTTTTTGAATGTCAGTCACAGTTTCCTCCTCCACAATGCTTGATTGTGTCAGCTTTCATCAAAACCAGCTATAAATATCAACCCTACTATTTCCACCATCAGTTAAATGTCCAGTGTATTTTGCTTTTCTAGCACTGTATGAACTTCTGTTGGACATATTAACATTTCTTTTTTGATGTTGTCTGTCTTATTTCTTCCTACTCGCTTTAAAACATGTAATTTATTTTATTCACTTTTTATATATACAATTTAATTACTAGATGTATGACAAATTGCACATCTATCAGTATGTTCGATTTACAATTAAATAATAATGAATATATATAGATGTCTCTATTGTTTTGTAAAATGTAAAAACCAACATTGAAAACTGACGTTATTTTAATGTTTGTCAGTCTAATTGCTTGACTATTCTAACAAATCGATATCTAGCTTAAAACAAAAATGCCATTTTGAGGCATTCAATTAAATTTGCCCTCAACAATATTCGAGGTTATGCATCTTTTGTTCCCGTTGCCCTGATCTTTAAACGTGACCTGAATGTGTTTGTTAAATCCAGGAGGAGAAGCCCGAGGTGCACAACAAAGTGGAGAGCGAAGCCTCAAAATTGGATCAAAAAGAAAGCAACAACAAAGAAGAAGTAGATTCAAATAAAGGAGACGCAGAAGAAGGCTCCTCGATGGGACGACTGGGACCCGAAAACCTGAAGCGGGACCCGGACGAGGAGCAGGAGGCCAAAGACAACTCTGGGTAGGTGACAGAAGCGGCTGTTGAACTGTATCAGGTCAAACATGTTTCCCCAAATTCAACACCACAGTGAGGCTTTGTCAACATGGGTGCAGTCAGGTTTATGTGGAACCTAAATATCTACACAATGCTATAACACTAACAGGAAAAAACAAAGAAAACTATGTGCCACAGCCCAGATAACAGAAAACTATCCTTTTAATTTTGTAGGTGTATTGATTTGTCGTTGAGCATCACCTTCCTGTAATAAGTCCTGCAGCTTCTAAATTAAAAGTGACTGTTAATGTTCTTGGTATCATTAGATTCTTTTCACACATATCATTAGGAAAATAATTAACAGAACAAAATGTATAAATTAAATGAAACATAAAAGGTTTTGTACAATAAATACAGGGCATCAACAAGGAGAAAAGTGTTGTCCTTGAAGGAGCACTATGCAACTTTTCTGCTGTGAGTCATTTATTAAATTATCATTATTTTTAGTGCTTAAAAATACCTTGGAAATTTTACTTTCTCCACAGATCAATGGTCTCTTTGATAAAACTGTATGTTGATTGATGACTAAAAGTGAAAGCATGGACAAACAGAAACTCCCTCAAACCTGCTGACTCGAGAAAGAATCTCTCCATTCTGAGCTCATATCTCCTTCTGGCTCATATTTTGAAAGTCCACACTTTCAAAGGTCAGAGTTTTGGAACGGGATCGCAGATTTTCATGGTAGTTTAGTTTTATTTGCATTATACACTACATTGTACATTACCGTTATCGTCAACAACAAAATTCACAAACTATTAACATGCTTCGGCTGTAACTTGTAACATAAAATATTTAATAATAATAGTAAACATATATAGTACATGCAAAAATATGTGTGAGAAGAATAAAATAGATTAAATACTAAATATATATTGCATAGTTGTCTCTTTTATAGATCATAAACCTAACGTGTAAAGTCACATAGTAAACGTTTGTGTACATACTTTCTAATGAGAATTTAAAAAGCACTAACATCTCCATGGAGACGGGCAGGTGATGGGCTCTCCCCGAGAAAACTTACGTAGTGCACCATTAAATTGCATTAACTCTTTATTGTTTCCATGTGTTTTATGCACAAAATGTAATATTCCTGACACGTTGACAAAGCCTCCCTCAGTAAACACTAGAGCACTCACCCCGTCTCTCTGCTCTGACCTGAAGCTTCACTCCGTCTCGAGCTGCTCCCTTTGGCCTTTTGCTATAATTATTTCTCAGTGGCATCAGCTGGGCCAGACATCCCTCTGCCCCTCTGCTCTCCTTCACCTGACATGTCACACGCATCCTCTCTCTCCTGTCTCCTTCCTCTCCTCTTATCTGCCTGTCTCTTTTTCTTGCTTCATTATTTCTTTGTGTCTCCCTCACACTCTCTCTTTTACCACTTCTCTTTTGGATTCTCTCTCTCCCTCCCTCTGTTCTGTCTCTTTCTCTGTCCTGTCTCAGCCTCTCCTCGAGCTTCTTTTTTTAATATATATCCTGCTCTTTTTTTTTACCTCTTATATTTTGGATTACTCTCTCTCTCTCTCTCACTTTCCCTCTCCCTCTATCTCTCTCCCTCTCTTTATCCCCCCTCTCTCCCCCCTCTCTCTCTCTTTCTCTCTCACTCACTCTCTCTCTATTTCTCCCGCTCTCTCTCTCTTTCACCCTTTCTTTCTCTCTTGCTTTCCCTTTTTCTCTCTACTCTCCCTGTTTTTTTCTCTTTTTCTCCGTCTCTTTATCCCGCCTCTCTCCTCTCTCTCTTTCTCTCTCACTCTCTCTCTCTCTATTTCTCCTGCTCTCCCTCTTTGTCTCTTTCTTTCTCTCTCGCACTCCCTCTCTCCTTCTCCCTCTTTCTCTCTCCCTCTCTCTCTCCCTCTCGCTCTCTCTGGTTCTGTCTCCCTCCCTCTTCCCGCTCCCTCTCACTCTCTGTCTCCCTCTCTCTCTCCCTCTCTCTCTGTCTCCTTCTCTCTCCCCCTCCCTCTCTCCCCCTCTCTCTCTGTCTCCCTCCCTCCCTCCCTCTTCCCCCCCTCTCTCTGTCTCCCTCCCTCTCTCCCTCCCTCTCTCTCTCTGGCTCCCTCCCTCCCTCTCTCTCTGTTTCCTTCTCTAACCCCCTCTCTCTCTCCCCCTCTATCTCTCTCTGTCTCCCTTCCTCTCCCTCTCTCTCTCTGGCTCTGTACACATCACGCCTCCGCTCATGTCGGTTCCTGGCCTTTTCCTGAACCGCCTGCTCTCTCTCTCCCTCTCTTTCGTCCTTTGGCTTTTGATGTTCGACTCCTCTAAATGTTACATGTGTGCGAGTGTTGTCGATGATGAATTACCCAGAGATGAGTGGAGCGTTTAGAGGCTGTGGACTTTTACTCTGGACTGTTTTCTTGGTTTAGTCTTGGACACATTTCAGCTCGATCCTTTATATTTGTATTGTCTGGTTTAAAAAAAATAGTAGTAGTAGTTTTTGTTTTGTTTTTTCTTTCACACAATTGACTCAGTTATGACACCTAGTTAAAGCATTATTATTGAGTTTCAGACAACATTACAACATTCATTTAGGCCTAAATTACTTCATACACAATTGGGGGAACTAAAACTATTGATTTTAAAACATAGATCGCAGAGGAAAAGCAGTGAGTTATAGGTCACTACATTTCTGGATTCTCAAAGTGGATATTTCTTATAAAAAATACAGTGTCATCAATAGGGAATACATTTGAAAGCATCACATTTATTATCTGTAAATCACCAATAGACCTACAATATGGAACAGCATCAAAGTAAAATAGTTTTTCTTAATTAATAAACCACATGTAAGCAATAAATGTATTTTACAGAAACAGTCCTGCACAACATTTACAACAACAAAGTGCAATCAGTTTAAATATTTATTTAATTTGGTTGGTATTAATACTCTAGAATATTTTTGTCACGATGTCAAAATTTTGTGTTTTGATTATTGCAAGTGAAAAAAACACATGGTTATTTACAGTTACAGATAACATGACTAAACAACTATGAAATATTTAGTTTTCTTTAATTCCTATTTTATAACACCTCAGAAATATAACTTTCTGAATGACAAAATAAACACTGACAGATTAAAACGTTTTTTTCACATTTTGTTTTCTTAATTTATCTTCTGAAATGGTTGATTATTATTTTGAAGTGCTTTCGATTATATATTGTGACCTGAATAATGATGATCTATTATATGGATAATCTTGATGTAGTTGTCGGCTCAAAAATACTGGTTATGTAAGGTAATCGTCGTGACAAAAAACACCACTCAAAACTCCCTTTTAACCCAAGTGTGCTGGCTTCATGCATCATTTGAGGTTTTATTAGACTCTGGAGCGTCCGTGTCTCGAGGCTGGCCGTGGTGTGATGGTAATGATAGACAGATCCGACAGCCTGGATCCGACTGATCTCAGTATCTCTCCGACTCACTGCTCGAGCTGGAGTTTGGTGTTCAGACAGGCTCTTCCTGCTGATAATGATCTGATAATAACTTTTTCTGATTCTATCGTCACTGTTTGATGTTCACTACGTCTGTCTGGACTCGGAGAGGAGTTTTTGTTAGTATTTGTCCACTGACTCGAGGTGTACGTTTACGAAAGACAATCTACACAGGCACTACATCAACAAAGGGCAAATAGTAACACAAATCAAACCGTAATCTGCTGTTTTGGTGTCATCGTCATATGGTGATAAAGTGATTTTCTGTTCATTGCTATTCTGTGCTCAAACACACTTTTTTTTCTCCACTGTCATGATCCGAGTGAGTGACAGGTGGATTAGACCAATCACAGTGAGGCGTGACATTTTATAAGATGCAGTTGGTTTTATCCACTTATAAATAATATACATATAAAGCATACATTATTATCTAATCGAAATGTGATCCAAGCTTCAAGTTGTTTTTTTTCCATTTCACATCAACATTTGAAATAACAGTATTTTATTTATCCGGGAAGTAAAGGAATTTTGTTGTGAACTTATTGTTACAGTGACTACACTACATTTGTTGATGCTGTTACTTAAATTTCCTGCTCTTCTTACAACAAAACTAAGGAGTTATAGGCACAGCATTTACACAGCTACATTATAAAAGTGAAATATGTATCAATAAATTCTAATTTATTACAATATATGGCAGATAAAAGTCTCATTTCTACACCATCCTGCATTCAATTTACATTGTAATTCAGTTGTAATATGTTACTTTGCTATGATAATACACAATATGGACTTTTACTTTTCATATCTTTTGTTAATTATAAGGTTGTAGTGTTTTAAGTGAGGAAATAAATTATTTCAAGCATTTGACCAGTATAATGATTGCAAACTAGTGTCTGTCTTGCATGGTAGGCTTGAGGATGGCTCTGTTTTGCAGCTGTTTGTTGTGGCACTGGACCAAATCAGATTTTACATCTGTGCTCTCCTTTCTAACACTAAGTAGAGACGCTGCGCTGCTTGCCAAGGCGTGCTTTGCTGTGCTAACTTGACCCTATGCCTTCTATGGCCTGTTCTGTGCTGGCATTGCACCTTCCCCTCTGGCTCTCTCACTAGCTCCCCCTTGTGGCTTTTGCTATACTGTACGTGTGACTGGGATTGAGTGTGTTGTGTGAAGTTGATGATGAAATTACCATGAGAGATTTTTTGCCATGAACAGATATTAATTTGACTTTTGTTTATTCTCCATGTTTTGTTTTGACTGGTTTTACGTAGGTGTAGCTTACATCAGTTTTGAGGCATATGGAACGCTAATTAAGTCTTAATACAGACGATGTTGCTAATTTAAGACAGGTGAGAGTAGAGAAGTGAGATGGAGAGTGGACAGGGGGTGGGCGGGTGTCTGTGGTCTGTTGACTTCAGCCTAGGGCCAGGAAGTGCTGAACTGTTTTTCTTGCAGGGATGACAGCAGTCAGGAGGGGGAGGAAGGGGAGGAGTTTGAGTGTTACCCCCCGGGGATGAAGGTGCAGGTGAGGTATGGGCGAGGCCGCTCTCTGAAGACGTACGAGGCCACTGTGAAAGAGGCAGACGTGGAGGGGGGAGAGGTGCTCTACCTGGTGCACTACTGTGGCTGGAACATCAGGTAAGACAGGGCCTGGGCCTGAGAACCACCTAACTCCACAATCACCCTAAAACAACATCTCTTAACCTCAGCTCAGAGGGATAACCCCCACAGGGGCTATCCCTGCAGCAGGAGCAGTACATCCCTCTCCCTCGTCTGATCTCAAACGAGGCCATCTAGTGGTCCAACTAAATTAGTCTTTCCTCAACTCCCTCTAGATCTGAGGTCTTGTTTCCCCTGAAGAGTGCGGCAATTACCGACAGTATGGCGCAATTCAGTACAGGAAGTCCCTCAAGATCATGCATGCCATTCTCAAAACAGATTTGAGAAATGTACATATTATTTTATTAACTCTTTATATGATTACAATTTAATAACAAGATTTTTTAAAGAAGAAAACTTCAAGTCCCTTGAGACTTTTTATCTTTTTCGAGTGAACTTTTCTATTTTCCAAATTGACCCAGGCCATTGTTTGCTGGTTGGCCCCATGGCTCCAAACTGTCTCCAAATTGGTTCAGTACAGTACATTTGGGGACGCACTGCACCAGTTTTAAATAGAAACATATTGACGTATTGACTCTTACTGCTTCAGTGGAAACAAGACTTGAATCCCCTGTCTGTCTCTTAAACCAAAGTCGAGCTTTCAATCAATTAATTCAAGCAGTGGATTTGCATTAACAATCTCATTATCCAATCTTGTAAATGAATCTACTAATGTGAAGGACCTCTTGGATTGAAGGGCCAGCCTAAGAGCTACACTCACCTTTACCTCTCAACCCTCCCCCTCCCCCGTGGGTCAGGGTTAACTCAGTGCTCAGTAGACTCAGTCAGGGAACCAACTAGAGAAATCAGTTTATACAAAGCATTTCTCATTGTCTTTACTGTTGTGGTGTGTCCTTTAGCTCTCTATCCAAGACACAGGGATGTTCTCTGCATTGTCTGTTGTGTGTGCTGTTGTGAATCTTTCCACTTCTCCTCATTTGACCCTCTCTGCCCCTTCGCTTCTGTGGGAACTATGTTGACTATGATTTGTGTGGTGGTTCTTGGTGTAATATTGTTTCTTCATTGTAAAGGTTTGTCTTTTCCTCATACTACCACTGCCTTCTTTGCTGTTGAGGCTACTTGTGTGTCGGGGTGGAGTAGAGACTTTTGGGTGGTGTGAAGATCTTAGATGTGCTGTAGGACTGGCTTATATTGTGATGTGAATAATGAAAATGTCCTATTTCTGTGCCTGCATTTTAGATATGATGAATGGGTCAAAGCCGACAAGATTTTACGGCCAGCGAATAAGAATGTAACCAAAGTAAAGCATCGCAGGAAAATAAAGGTAACTCAGTTTGGAGAAAGGCACTTTGAAAAGCGATTGGACTTGCTGTACTGACGCTCGTTTTACAAACAGAACAAGGGAGAGAGGGAGCGGGACAGACTGGAGCGGCTCAATCAAAGGGAAGGTCTCGGCTTGAATCGTGGCCCTCGATCCAAATGTCTGAGTCAGGACGTCTTTTCCAAAATGGACGACAGTGAGGACAGAGTGAATCAGCAGTCTCCAGCCAAGTCCATAGAAATCACATCTATCCTCAATGGACTCCAAGGTAATGAGTGCTTCAGATGTGAAATAACTATTGTGATTTCACCTGTGACTAAAAAGAGTTTGTGTCTGTGTTTGCAGCCTCTGAGATGTCAACAGACGAGAGTGAGCGTGAGGAAGAGGAGCCAGGGCGCACTGAGGAGGAGCGTCCAGGGAGGGGCAGGAAGGGCCCATCAGACCCCTGTCCAGAGCGCTGGGAGTCAGGAGCGCCCCCTGAAGGCTCAAAACCGGCACCTGCTCCAGGGAAGTCCCAGGATGCTGTGGGAGCAGCGGGCAATGACACTGTGAAGAGGAGGAACCAGGCTGACACTGAGCCAGAAGTGAGCGGCAGGAAGAGGAAGTCTGACGGGGTGCTGGAGAGGACCCCCAAAGGCCACTCAAAAGCAAAGACCCGGAGCACGAGGAGCGCAGACTGGCTCCCCGGGACCTCTCCTCGGAAACAGGACAGAGGACCTGCCCCAGGAGGAGACAGCAGCAGCTCAGAGGACGAGAGCACGACAGACACTCAGCCAGAAAGCAGCGAGCGCGGCCGCCCCAAAACCAAAGGTGCTCCCTCAAAGAAGTACAACGGTATGAAGGAGAAGAACAAGGGGGCACGACAGTCAGGCTTCTGGGAAATTCCAGAGAAAAGGACCAAGACATCTCCAAACTCAGAGGAGCGTCCCGCCGTGCGCTCGAAGGGCCAGAAGGACGTGTGGTCCAGTATTCAGGCTCAGTGGCCCAAAAAGACTCTCAAAGAGCTCTTTTCTGACTCCGACACAGAGGCAGCTAACTCTCCTCAGCCTCCCGTCCCGTCCTGTCTGAGCGACCCTCCTGACCCTGAGGGTGGTCCGGAGGACGAGGTCTCGGAGGAGCAGATGGACCTTGACAAACAGGAGTTTCCAAGCAGCGGCAGTAACTCTGTTCTGAACACGCCCCCCTCCACACCTGGGTCTCCTTCAGGAGGGGGCAGCACAGTGGAAGACTCGGGGCCCGCTCAGCCCCCTTCGCCTCGCCCTGTCACTCCCCCCGCCCTGCCCCAGGAGCCAGCCTCTGCCCCGCTGCCCGCTGGTCCCACTGCAGAGGAGGGTCCAGGCCGCAGTGAGTCGGACAGCAGCACTGTGGAGGTGGAGAGTCTGGGCGGGGAGCAGGACCTCCCTCAGGATGAGGGGGCGGGCTCCCCCTCCAAACCCTTCGACCCCAGTTTGTCCTGCAACAGCAGCAGCAGCTGCAGCCTGGAGCTGAGCAGCAGCAGCCAGCAGGAGAGCGAGCAGAAATCCAAAGGTATAGCAAATCTCATTTTTAGAGTGAGTTTAATTCTTTGTCTCACACCATATCTGCACTGTCTTCATTTTTAGCATCAGTGAGTCAGAAAAGGCAGAAAGAATCTCAGCCTGGAGCAGCCTCTAAGAAACACAAGCCAAGCCGAAAGAGCCTCGGCGTGCCTCCCAAAAAGAACAGGAAAACAGGTAATAGTCCCATCTGATCGCCCACTCACCTTACATTCAGGCCATTCATATTTCAGTTGGAGCCGGGCTCAGTACTTTCACCTCATCCACTGTTACTGCTGTACACTGAACAATGTGTTGAATGCGTAACATTGATAAATAGTCTGTATTCTTCTCCTCTGCAGCCAACAGCAGCGACAGTGAGGACCAGTGTGTTACTGAGGCCAAACCGTCTGCCTCCAAAAACCCTCCACTGGACGTGAAGACTACAGTTCCACCCAAGTGTCCCGGACGCTCTCCTCCCTCCAGCCATAAGTACCACAAACAGGGCGACACTGACCACTCTCACCACCAGAGGGAGCACCATCACCACGGGAGATCACCACGCGTCTACAAGTGGAGCTTCCAGATGTGTAAGTGGCAAAAGCAGTTAAATAATTTAGTTTGAGATGTTTTTATTATGCAAACTAATCATAATATATACATTTTAACAGTAGTACCGTGTTGTTCATCTAGTTAGTGTATGAACATGAAAACATAGGACAAAAGGGTGTCTAAACATGTACTTGTTTTATTTATAGCTGATCTAGAGAAGATGAACAGTCTGGAGAGAATATCTTTCCTTCAGGAGAAACTGCAAGACATTAGGAACCACTACCTCTCGCTCAAATCTGAGGTGGCTTCCATCGACCGACGACGGAAACGCATGAAAAAGAAAGAACGGGAAAGTAAGTCCTCATAATCTCATAACTCATAATCTAAACTTCCCTGGCTCTTTATTGCTTAGTAAAGCAAAAAGCAGGAACTCTAACATCAAAAACAGGATGAAATGTCTTTTCCCAAACGTTCCAGCTTTCAATGATTTTCACACATGATTGCGTTTGTTTCCAGGTGCTGTGGCAGCCTGCTCCTCCTCCTCTTCTTCCTCCTCTCCCTCCTCCAGCTCCCTCACAGCAGCAGTGATGCTAACATTAGCGGACCCACCAGTATCCTCCTCATCCTCTCAAACTTCTGGGGTCTCAGTGGAGTGTAGGTGACAGGATGTCCCACACAGGAGCCGCTGCACTTAAGCACTTAACCAGCACCCAAGAAGACTGACAAGTACAAACTGTAACTACTGGGGCACAAAAACCAGACCAGAGACAAAAAACAACAAGCACTATTTTCTATTGACAACTGTTTCTTGGCAAGCTAATGGCACTTAAGTGCACTTTTATGAAGATTGTGTATGGGATTCAATTTGTCAAAAAAATACTAATTTGTTTTTTCACTCTCCGTATTTAAACATTTATAAGGATTGTTTTTTCAAGCAATAATTTGATTTAATAAAGTTGTAGTGGTAAGGGATGCTCTCCAGAGAACCCCTGAGTGCTTGGTCCTCACATGGGGGCGCTGGTGCTCACCTTCTATTCTGAGGGAATCAGAGGAACACTGCCACATCGGCATCAAGGGCAACCTCAGTGTTACTAAGCCACGTTTCCCTGTCTGCTCATTGGAAACGGCCTCTCTGTGTTTCAACTTAAAATGGCCGACAAAGTACAGGACTGTGCTCCTGTATGGTCCCATTGAGTCTTATCATTGTTTATGGATAGGATTTTAAATCATTGCACACCCACAGTCAAAGTGAATATTAGGAATAAAACTGTAGTGCCTTCTCTTCTTGTTCATGGGGCACTTTGAGAAAGGACGGCACTTTCCCAAATCCGAGGGTTTCCTGGACAAATATCTCTTACAAAGACTGAAGAATGCTGTATGAATGAGCTCCAGGGCTGAGTCTGACAGGTTATATTCTAAATTTAACACAAACTGGATCGTCTGTAATTGACTACTAAGGACTCATGACTTGGGTAAAGCTGCAGTACAAAGGTCAATGCATTAGTGTCATTACTCCAGGGTTTTTGTTGTGTGGTTGTCATTGGTACAGTGTAGATTTGTGTTAAATGTAGTTTATCACATGAGTTTCATTAATGGCCATTATTCTAGAAACGCCAGGAAACGTCACATATTTTCAGGTAATTCTGTAATAGGCAACAAGCACTTTTCTACATTTGAAAATGGACAGATCATATATACCAATTGTTTGGATGGTTGGCCGTTTCTGGACATGTATAGATTGAGGAGCCAGTAACAACCACATTTCAAGTAACCATAAGTGTTGCATCAAATGTATCAGTTTATTTCATCATGTTTTCATCTCACATCCAATTTCCTTTTTATTTTCAAAGAGGAGTTGGTGACATTTCAACTGGATCATAGTAGCTTCACAGATTTACTTTACAAAATTTTACTGCATAAACTCTGGTGCAGGACACAAGTCTAAAATGCACAGTGTTACCAAAACTGCATGAAGTTTATTTTATATTGCAATCATCACACAGCACCGTACCCGTTCGAGTTTTTTCATATTAAACTTTTTTCTACTCATTTCCAATCAATTCTTCAGTCTTCTCATCAGTCCCAACCAAAAAATCCGGGTCTCTTTATGTATGTGCTAAGACCAGAGTAGAGTCAATGTAAAATGTGCATTTATATCCAAAAGTGATGTATGTGTGTACATTTCTGAAGACATCTCCAGTGTTTCCTTTGTACAGACTCCCCACTGTATGATAATGCCCCGAAGAAATGTTTTTTGTTCGGCACTTGTATGTAATTGTATGCTTTTGTTATACATTTGTATATTGAGAAGTGTTTTGAGTCAAGCTATTTAATATCTTGCATTGTTAATAACATGTACTTTTCTGTAAAGACAGTTTTAAGGTTTTAACTGTAGTTTATGTGTAAATACAGAAGGTTACCGCATGTTTGTCCAGTTTTTCTTAGTTACGATGGATCATTTACTTTTCTGCCTTTTCCATAGTTTTGTTCCCTTTTAAGTTTAGGTTTTGCATTTGTTTTGTGTTTTGTTTTACTGCTTGTAAGAGAAGAATGTTTGGGTTGGGCTAACCTATTTTCTGACATGTACATGGCCTGGACAGTTGTATGCCGCTGTAAATGGAGAATGGTCTGATGCTACGTTAAAGTAAAAGTAAAGGAGCTTTTTGGACAATGCTTAATAGTATTTATTAGGCTCATCTCATGATGGTCATGTGTAATTTATTGTAAAAATGTAAGCAAAGCAGAAGCTTCTGTTTGAATAAAATGCCATAGTTTGTGAAGTATTCTGTGTGCTTAGTAGTCACTGGGAATGTACCACAATGTGACACATTTTAATGTCTTAACCCACACAGATTTTCATTTTTTAGAATTTGGCTTAATTATTAGGCTTAGTTTTAAAGGTTGGGGATTTAAACCTTTATAAGGTTTAAAGGTATAATAAAGAGCCCTGTATACTCCAAATACAGTAATAAAAAAGCCAACATTGGACACACTTTACTTTTTAAGGCAATCCACCTGATTTTTTTTTTTGTTTGTAAATCTACTTTTAGAGATCTATGCCATAGATTTGAAAAGTAGATTGAGCATTTGTTGGCTCTTGACAATCTACTATATCAGTCCTTATCTCCCAACAGCAGCTTTACTCTGTATATCAACTAAATAATATTGAAACAGGATTTAAAATAGGATTTTCCTCTGTGGTTAACTTTTTACCTGTAACAATTGGAATAAATTGACAGCAGAGGGCACAAAGGCTTAAATTTCATTTGGAGGGTAGTGTTAATCAGACAGTTCAGGGAAAATCAGCCCTAATGACTGTTTTTAAAAGTGTAAGTGCTGTAATAATAAAATAAAAACTGTAGCAACGAAAAGAGGAAGGAAGTACGTGTGTTATCACGTGCTTCCGGTCCCGCCCCCTCGCCGCTTCGCGTTAGCTTTAGCCTTTAGCTTGCTGCCTGCAGCTCATGAGTAATTTTAGTGATGATGAGCGGTAGGACGAGTGCGATTGTCGCCGGGGTATGTGGTGTAGTTTTTGTTGCATATTGTATATACTTTGACAGAAAGCGACGGAGTGATCCAAACTTCAAGCAAAAACTACGTGAACGTGAGTAGCTAGCGTCATTCTACACGAGAAGGAAGAGCTAAGCATTAGCATGGAGCATGTTAGCACCTCAAGAGCAAGGACGACTACATAAGTCTGACGTTTACATGCACCTATATACCTGACTATATCAGCAATGCATGATTTGATAGTGATATGTTATAAGAATAACTTCCAGAATCTTAACATTGATTAGCCACATGCTATTAGCTATGTGCTAATTTTAATCACGTGTGTCACGATAACTTAATTTTCATTAGGCTTGTCTAAAGTGTCAAAAAACTGCAACTAGTGGATACTTAAATTAGTATCAATATTAGATATTTGTCTGAGTAAGTATTGATAATAGCACTAAATCTCAAAAACAGGACAAAATTTGACCTTTCCTTAACAGTTTTTGAGGATCTAGAACAGTAAGACCACATGGCTCGTTTACGTAGAAAGGACCATCATTTTGTGTTGAAAACTACTGTCTAGAGCCTCTTTTATTAACATTGAACTACCGAAATTGTTATTGAGTACTGAGCCTAGTCACTGGTTTAAAAAATTGAGTTTGAAGTGTTTCAATTAAACACTTATTCTTTTAAAGTCACACTATGTACATGTTCTTTCAAAGGACGAAAAAAACAGAAAAGTTCAGCGGAGAGGTCTGGACTGGCAAAGGTACATAAAATCAAAGACATGTTTCAATATGGTTAGTGGTTTTATTTCATACTCAAAGCTTTCTTTTTTACTTTGAAGCTCCCAGATCTGAAGGACGCTGAAGCTGTTCAGAAATTTTTCTTGGAGGAGATTCAGCTTGGAGAAGAGCTCTTGTCACAAGGTCAGTTGTGTGGCCTCTGAATACAAATGTGTTTAGTTTGTTGAGCAGTGTCTCAAGACGCTGTCAAAAGTGTTTATGCTAT
This sequence comes from Rhinogobius similis, assembly GCA_019453435.1. Lineage (NCBI taxonomy): Eukaryota > Metazoa > Chordata > Actinopteri > Gobiiformes > Gobiidae > Rhinogobius > Rhinogobius similis. Next base: position 14,098,308 of record CM033634.1, read on the forward strand.
TGGGGTTGCCGGTCCAGGGGTCAAAAGCATTTAATATTGTACTTATTAATTGCATTTTGTTCTTTTTCTGGTGGGTGTCTCCATAGAGTTATGTTATGGCGTTGCCTGGAATATTTCACTATATGGCATTAAACTTTCAATCTTATCAAGCATTTATGTCAATAAATGTGTTTTTCTTGCTCAAAAATATCTTGCATTTTTATTGTGAGGTTGTTCTTCCTTATAGCGCTACCTGCTTGGCTCCAGGGGAATCGATACGTTAAATGCCATGCTGTGGAACAATTTGTTCCAAGCTATAACCTTTCTATTGAAACCTCTTATTATATATATCTTATTAAGAATACAAGAAATGCCAAATCAGTTATCATTGTGGTCTGTAAAAGTTGTCTTGCAGTGCAAATATTTAATTTAAATATTTAAGCATCCTTGAAAACCCCTCAGTCACTTTTGATAGTCCCTGGGACAAGAAAGGATGCAATATAAACTTAGAACTCCAAAGCTGAGAGTCAGTACCATTGCTCTTCGCTATTTCACCTCTAAGACAATTATTACATTTGATCTTATTTTCTTTTGTACACTTGTTGTACACTTTCTGTCCGTATACTCACTGTAACATGCCCTCAGGTGAATTTGAGAAGGGCGTAGACCACCTGACCAATGCCATCGCAGTATGTGGCCAGCCGCAGCAGCTCCTCCAGGTCCTTCAGCAGACCCTGCCCCCTCCAGTCTTCCAGATGCTACTCACAAAACTCCCCAGCATCAGCCAGGTGAGAAAAATAATGTGTGAAATACTTTTTATACATACGCAAAGCATCCTTGAAAACCCCCCAGTGTCTACTCTTCTGCCTCTGGGACAAGAAAGGGTGCAAGAAAAAAATGTAGGATTCCAAAGCTTGGGGCATGTCCGTTGCTCTCGGCTATTTCACCCCTAAGACAAAACTTTTAATTCAATATTATATCCTTGGTTTTCTTCGGTAAATAATGGTGTAACGATGTCTGTAAACTGCGGGAAGTCCAGGCAAAATATTAGAATTGGGAACATGAGCATTACATATTGTTTTTTTTCAAAGAGAAATTCCTAATTTAGCCTAGCCGCAAGCCGTACTATTGTACAATTCACTCTTTCAGATCTGTTATTTTCTGTCCATCCTCAAACTTTGAAGTATTAATCTAAAATGATGCAAAAATTTGAACACTTTTTACATTACATCATGTCTGATGAAATGTAAGAAACTCAAAGCTTCATTGTGATTTTAGAAGTTGGACTCTGCTTAATGTTTTTGAACTTTGTTCTTTGTGTTTTGCAGCGTATCATCAGCGCCCAGTCTTTATCAGAAGATGACGTTGAATGATGAGAGAGATAGTGTTATTAATATTCTATAAAGGGATTTTAGACCTTTTTAAATGAGTGCTGTTTAGTTCACTGCTGTGACTGAGGTGGACTGAACCAGCCCAGTTTTGGACAAGTCTCCATCTGACGCTTCACTCCCGACGTAAAGGACAACTGACTCGTAACATTTAGGCTCTATGGGGATGGTTTCACAGTCTGTACAATCCAACATTTATTTATTTTGTATTAAAATTAATTATAATTTGGGATACTGTAGGGATAATAAATTTCTGATATGGTGTTAACAGAATGTAGTTTATGTTTAAGTCTGTGTAAAAGGGGCACTTGTTGTTCAGTCATTTTGTTAAATGTTATTTTTTTAACCAATAGTCTCTTGCATATCTACTCGTGGTGAAAAACAAAATAAAACTTGTACAAGCCCAACTGTAACTTGTTTATTTGCACCAGCAGGGGGCAGTAGCGTTGCGTGGAAAATTTTCAACAACAGTATTGGTTTAAAATGTGGAGAGCAATTGTAATGAAAGGTGAAGTGTCCATTGTATGGTGGAAAAAAGTCCTAAAACATCTCTATCCAGTTTTGCGAATCTTGTTAATCTCATATCAAGCTGAATTAAAACAAACCAATGGTATGTCTTCTAATATATTGCTTTTGTTATTGTTCGCCATTTTTCTGCTTCCACTCCAGTCCATATGGCAAAACATAGTAACATACATGGTCTGGATTATTTTTAATGGCTTCATTGTGAGTGCCAGAGCAAAGTAGAGCAGTGTGAAAAGGGAGAAGGGAGTGAATTTGGTCTGAAAGTGTGTCTCTTGGAAGACAAATAGAGCCGTAATTAGTTTTATCCTGTCTGCAGCTGTTTTTCTAAAGGTCTCTACGGCCCAACTAGGAAAAAAAAAACTCCTCGGTAGTTGTTGCCAGGAAACAGGAGCGGTGGGCGATAGTTTTTCTACATTTGGAGTGAAAAATGAAAATTGAACAGCGGCCCAGAAATGTCGAGTGAGGACTAAATGGAGGACAGTGTACCATTTTTCCAGTTATGCGCTCATTTAGAAAAAAAGAGGGGATGTCTGGCCTGCTGTACTATGTCTCGTTGGTAAATTTGTCCTACGGGAGAGAGGAGGAGGAGAATACAGAATAGCATGCAAGGTTAAGCTAGTCCTTGAACCAAATTGTGGACCACTGGCCTGGTTCTGATATTAATGGCTGCAGAGATGATGCCAATGGGGCTAGAGCATGGCAGACTAGGTCACTGGAACAGGTTTTAAGCTGGTCTGGTTTACTTTAGACAGTGTTTGGACCGGTACAAGCCTTTATCAATTTGCTTTCGATATAAAGCATCCATCAAATACAAATGAAGATGATTGACGTTTTTGTATTGCATTGAAAAAGGGCCTTGTTCTCTTGTAACATTGTAATACTAATTATTAAGAAATGCTAATTTGAAAAAATAATCATAATTTATCTAGGTTCAGTTGATGGTTTTTGCAATATCTAGTCACGATATTCCATTTGTCTTTTGTATGCATCGTATTTGGAAAGTCCATGACACAGGTGTTAGGAGCAGCAGCCTACAAGAGACGTCACTACAACTTCCTGTGACGCTTCTGTGGAAGGCTACTGGAAGTAGCCGAAACATGAAAAGCAAGTAAACCATCCTGTCTGACAAAAATAAATTGTAATTTATTAGCTAAATTTAGTAGACAGAATGAACTTTCACAAAACAAAGGGAAAAAAGGTGTCAGGACTGACGGTATGCCAAAAAATAATAAAGAATAATAACTCCTTTAGATTGAAATTTACATGCCAGCTATAGACAGCTGTAAGATTAAATAAAATATGCCATTAAAATAACGATTTATCGTCATAAAGGTTGTGACAAGTTATAATTTATTTGCCACAATTAACTAATGTCCTTACATCCATCTCAATGCAATAATACTTAACCTAGATACTTTATTTATCCCAAGTGAAATTCAAGAAACAAATGCAGCCCCAAAATAAACAAACCTAGAAATTATAGACCTGTCATTAATATTCAAGCCACATGGCCATAACCCTCTTTGCTGTGAGAATGACACAGCACAAGTATTAGTTTTAATCACATTCACCCTGTGTCCTCTGTAATGGGGAGCACAATAATAGAAACAAAACAGCGTTAACAACTGTTCTTTTAAATTAATGTCATTACTTTAATTGCACTCCTGCTACGCTTGAGCCTCATCAAATGCACTATGAGTCAGCTCCTTGTGGCTGAATTTAGCACCAAAACACGTGGCCTTCTCGCGTTTTTGCAGTAGGGGGCACTGTTGCTCCGGTCCACGTAGTGCGTAAAGGACAAGAAATGAATGGTTTAAGCGCCAGGGCTGACAGCAATAACAATGGCGATGGGTGCCTGCAGCAGAGACGAAGCCATGTGCTCCTAAGGGCGGCTTTTTAACAGTTTCTAATCCTTTTTGGTAATGATGTTTGCACTGTGACAGATGAACCCTGTTTCTCTTTTACACTTTCAGGAAATAACCTGTTATTGGAGGCAACACCGTGGTCCCAGGACGCCCAGAAGGGGCTTGATCTGCCACTGTAATTTGTTTGCATGGATTTCTGTCAAATGTTCAGGGAGTGTTATAATGACTCAGTGTTGAAATCATTAGTGAAAATCTTGTCAACAGAAATTATGTACAAAAGCAATTGGGTCTGTGAAATTACGAGAACGATGGGATGATGTATTTTAAAAGCTGGACAAGATTGTGTTGCCTTAACGAACCAGATTGTAATAGTGCACAGCGCTTCAGCTCATGTTGAATACCCATTTAGCTGCAAACAGACACATTGCTGAATAGTCTCTGTGGGTGGAGGATCTTGCCCATCGACACAATGGCAATATACACAACATTGAGCTGGAAATGGACCACCAACTCTGTTAAATGGGTGTAACAACAGATAACATTTTAAATCGCTGTGGCAACTGTTCTACTTTTTCATCACTCTTAGATGGTACGTGTACCATCTGAAAATAGAAAATTGGAAAAACAAAACAAAACATTGGTTTCCTGTTTCCCAATTTTAAAATGAAAATACAAAATAGGGAAATGATCCGTTCTTGGGTTTTGAAAATCAAAATTGAAAAACCAGTCGTTATTAAATTTCACACTGTAACTGAAACATTTATGCTATGTATATCCTCCTACATAATACAAAACCTACAATAAAAAAATGACTGGTATAATGACTATCAGATCCTTTATTTACAAGCCAAAAATTACAGTATCCAAACCAAATAACAAAGATTTCGAGCAGTTGTCATTGCGTCTGACAAAGCGTGCTGTACATGTCATACATGCTGTACACAGATTGTATGTCTAAAGCAGCGGGATGAGAGTGTTCTATAGGAGCAGCTGTGTTTGGGAGTTGAAAGAGGACAGAAATAGCTCTGTTATAAGTGGTTGCTATGGCAGCTCCACGTAGCTGCAGCCTCGCTCTGCACCAGTCTCCACAATCTCCTCTTTTCTCTCACTGTCCTGGTCATTACCAACAGAAATATCCTTGTGTTTGTTTTCGGAAATGTCTTACGCAAGTACTATCTTTTGTAAATGGATGAAATTTACCCGAAATAAAGGCTATCCCAGGTCTAAAATAAGAAGCAAATACGTGTATAGGTTAATCCAGAAAGATAATTCAGGATTAAACAACAACAAATGTATTTAGATGATTATTAATTTGCAAATCACTGTCTTGAAAGATTAAGATTTCAGTGGAATCAATCATCCGTACATCTGTTAATAGCAATATTGCCAGTTAACGATTTGTAACTCATGACTCCATCTAGTGGTAGAGAGTGATATTATGGTTGTTTGTATTGAAAACAACTGGATATGTGTTGGAATCCATATCATGTTATTATTATAGTATACTATTTTTGCACTGTACTACACTACACAATATTTCTTGTAATGGAGCAACACTTGAACGCTTGCGTCAATGAATCCAAGCCAGTTTGGACAAGTAGTCTGGTCTATATCTGCAGCAGTTTGAAAGAAGACTGTCTACCCCAGTGTTAAGGCATGCTATTGGATTTCCAGCTTATCGAGGATCTAGTGATGAGGAGATATGTGCGGGATGTCATTACTGCGACTGGGAGGTGAACGGTTGTTTCGAGTGAGGCTGTCCACCACACCTACATCTGTACTCACTCGGAATATAAAGGAGCTGCTCAAAGACAAAGGGAAACCTGGGGGAGAAAACATTACAAAGAGGTAGTAACAGGCAAGGTTAAGTAGAAAAGAAGACAGTTGGTACAGCATTGTTTTAATATCTTAGCATGCAAATACTTATAATACCTTTCATTTCCACTAGATGTAATCAAGAGTTACAACAACAAGAAAAAACATGTAAAAACAGTTAATCACACATGCTGCAGACGCCAAAATGACACATCTGCATCAAATACTGTTAGAGCAACAGAGCTCCCCCTGCAGCTCTCTTGTGAGAATACACTGCCAGTAAATAGACGCAAAAGCTTTTTTATTTTTCCCCTTACTTTTTATCAATAAGGCAGTACAAACACATACAAAAATATTTAATGTCGCCAGATATAAAAAAGAGAGCCACGTTGCAAGGCTGTTTTTCTGCGCAGAGACCTCAGGGGGCGTGACTGAGCTTTAAACACCCGAAAACACATTTGCAACCACCACACGGACTTAGAAAGACGTTTACGGAGGTTAAAATGTTACTTAGTTCTGCTTTATTTAACATAGTGATGTGTATTATATCCCGTTTAACCACTAGATGGAGTCACAAGTAATATCTATGTAATTTAAAGTTTAATACAGAGTTACAAATGTACAAATGTAACAATTTGATGTTTCCCACAAATGTATGAATGTTTTGCGTATTTTATAGTAACTGCTATATTGCAGTCAACCACTAGATGGAGTCAAGAGTACAAGGTGAAATGGCTCGATTTTGTGAATGCGATGTCAGACGATTCTGGACCTATATTTGGAACAAAAAAGTGTCCTATTTTGGCTAATTTCTTGTCCCAGTCCTTGGAGTAGTCCTGGTGTAGTCTTTAATCTCGTTCACACACACTGAATGTAAACAAGCCACTCTTGGACACATGCTGGAGGAAGCCCACTGCGGTAGAATATGTTAAATTAGAGAGAGGCTGCAGCGGGGAGGAAATGGAAAAACAGATGACAGTAAGGCATTGCCCCAACCACAGAACAGCACAACTCCACTAGGATTTGTAGCCTGTTTTAAATTCACGTGATTGGCTGCACTGCCTTCTCCCTCCCTCTCCGCTTCTCCTTTTTTTATCACCACCGCAGACCCTTTGAGATGGAAAAATGGGTCATCAGTGTGGAAGTTAATACCCTGAGCACGTACAGTCCTGCTTTATTTTTAGGACGTGCCTTGGAAATTTTTCTTCTATCGTGTCTTTTTCTTGCCCTCACTGGTGAATGACACGGAGCTGCACTTGCTAGCTCGGGGTAATTAATATATCGTGTTGCCGCGGTACACACAAGTGGCAGTGCAGAAGAGAGCAGCGGTCTTTATTATGGCTCTTGGCAAAGGCCTGAGTGCAGCTCATATTTCTGTGGCGCTGGCCTCTCCATGACAACGTACAGTAGATTTCTAACAAAGAGGGAGGAGGCTACTGCAAAACATGCACCAAGACACAAGGACAAGTCATGCTGTGCATCGAAAGAAAGAGGCAATAATATGAAAAATGTATAACGCGCAAGGTTTTAGACTATGGTGATGTCGCGTTCTTTGGGCGAATGTACAGGCAATTTTAGCTTCAAGGTCCCACAACGTTTATGCGCTTACACAAAAAATATAGCCTTGATAATAGCAATAGCATCTTGTATACACATCGTAGGCGTGTAGACTGTTATAATGCCATTTCGAAATCCCGGCAACCACAACCAATGAATGAGCTGAATGTTGTGCTCGCTTTTGTATTGTCATAGTGTCTTTTAGAAATACATGTGTTACCGATGCTCCTGGAGGGCCCTTGAGTGCCAAAAATCCCTGCATATTTAAGGTGAGGTTGTAGCAGCGAATTACAGTCATAAAAAGCAATCCTTTCGTTTTAACTCGTGACTCCATCTGGTGGAAGAAAGTGGTATGACTGCCATTTATTTCAGCGTTTATTATCTGTGTTGACAATTTTTAAAACACTTTTGTCATCATCATCATCATATGCTAGTGGAGCATTCTGTGCCAATAAAACGTCTATTGTGACTCATGACTAGTGGCAGAAAGTGGTATTGCAACCATTTATATCATTGCTGCTTTGTCTAGACTTCTTTCAACTATGACTATGTGACATACTGCCCCGGTAACAGCTTAATCTCAATATGTTGCATACCTCATTGTGTATTCTGGACTAACATGCTTTATTGTAACTTGTGACTCCATCTAGTGGCAGAAAGTGGTATGACAGCCATTTGTAAACAGTTAATGTATTTGCTGCTACGTCTAGACTTCTTTCTAAACCATGACATACTGCCTCGGTAACAGCATTATCTCATCTTGTCATATAACTCGTGTATTCTGGACTAACATGTCTTTTATTATAACTCGTGACTCCATCTAGTGGCAGAAAGTGGTATGACATGACAGCAGTCGTTGCCTTGTCTAGAGTTTACTATTGACAATCATTTTAAAAACAATATGAAACGATGACATACGGCTTCAGTGACAGTTTTATCTCATCACGTACTGTATATTGTAACTCTTGACTCCATCTAGTGGCAGAAAGTTTTACGACAACCTTTCATAACAATTGATATCTTTGCTTCTCTGTTTAGATCTCTGTTTTTACCCTCGGCAATCTTCTAACGCCATCAAACTACGCCATGCAGCCCTAGTAACAGTTTCATCACATCAAATGCCTCACCTCATTGTATATTCGGTGCTAAATTTAAAAATACGCAAAACGAAAACATCACTTTGTGTCTTCTTCCTGTCATGTGTTTTTTCAGCGTTGAAAAGAGGAAGAGACGTAGAACAGCAGGTGAAGAAGGGGTTAACTTCACTCACTTTTGCACAATGTTTTTTTTTTTTCTTTTCTATGTGTGAGGTGTCTTCCTGTCTCACGCTGCCTTTGAAAGTGCACGGTTGTTTTGCATACACACTGCAGGACCATTCTTGCATTGACTTGTAGCAAATCCCTGCCCTCTGAAGCTATGTCAGGGGGAGATTAAGGGGAGGGAGCAGCTTGACAGACTTCCCCATTGTTACAAGCTCGGGCCCCACACTGTATTTTCAGCCCATGCGACTAGAGGAGGGCGAGCAGGTGGCGTGGTTTGCCTTTGCCCTGATTCTTGTTACATGGATGAAGAGGGAGGGGCAGTTATGTACAGCTATGGAGAGGAACTGGAATTTATTCTTAAAGTCCTTTTATACAGTATGATTCTCTAATTTTGACTTTAATTGGTGTATTAATATGAATTACTGTTTTACATTAATAAAATAAATGTTTGTGCAGAAAAGTTGAAAAATCTGTAGAAAAGGACAGGGAATAAAAAAAATTGATAACATCACACTAGGGTCAGACCCATTCCATCCAAAGGTTATGCAAAATGTATACATTTTACCTTTACCTTTGAAACACCAAACGAAATAAAGGTGTTCACATTCATATTTATTTGTCAGATGAAGAAAAATCTGTGTCATTATAGGAGTTTTGTCATCAGTTACAACCAGGAAGTAAAATTACAAATAAAACAAAAATTTTCTAAACCGGAATACATTTGTAAAATGTTTTTGTAAAATGTTAATATATATTTATCATACCTATGTTTTAGTTAAATTGAGTTGTCAAATCTGTCATAGGCACTTTAATGTCCTATGTCTGACAATTGACAATTGAAGCCTTGATTAAAGTGCTTTTATTTATGAACTAACTGGCATAGTGAAAGAAAAAGAGTGGTTAAAATGTGGTTGTGTACCACGAAAGTTACAAATCTGGGTTATTCCAGTGTGTATTTTTTATGAACGTCAGTCCTGCCTACCACTCTCACTTCTCTTTCATTTTTACTCAAAGAGCTTTTGAAATATATTAATATTAAGAGTTTGAAAGCTTTATCGAGGCTCTGATCTGTGCTCAACTCATGAGCAGAAAGATTAGATTCAAGATTATTTCTGAAATAAAATTAATTACAATTTCATCAAAAGCGTCAGCGTTTTACGACTGTATATAATTGCATCATGACATCACATGGCTGTTTTTCCTTCCGTTATGACTTTAAACTTTTAATATTTGTGCTTTTCAAAAGTCTGTAGAAAACATTAATGAGATTTGTACTTTCGAAACTCCACTGGGCTACAATTGAAGAAGAAAAACTGTTCAGAAAAAACTGCTGAAAATGATTAGACTTTTTATAACCCTGGTTGTGGATGCTGTTTCCTCGGAGAGATTTCATCAACATTTCTTTGCCAGTCACACAAATAACTAGCATTGTGTTTGTCTAAAAAAATAAACGAAAGAAAGAAAGAATGAAGGGGAAAATATATTTGTTGAGACGTACTAAAACTTTAAAACATAAACATTTCTTGATCATCAAATGTTATTCCTGATAATTTTGCAGTGGACATATATATATCTTTGTGTAGACGTTGTGCACAGGAAGCCGGTGGGCGTGGGTGTCTGAAGGGCAGGAGAGGAAGCAGGCAGAGGGGGAGTTCCAACCTAAATGTGTGGTGAAGTGTGTATGGGGCCTCCTTAAGAATGTACTTTCACTTTGCTTTCTCAGCTGCACCGAGGCCCAGAGTGGTGCGTATATGCAGTCATGCAATATTAATACATAGCTTCACTGTCAGACCATGTGGTGATCTATCTTACAGTTGTTGTTCCATAAAACATGTCATGAATTGAGGGAAATGCATTCATCTTGAAGCATTCTTGACACACAAACATTGTCATGAAAAAATAATAGACCACAAGGGATCAAAGACGGGCTGGAATATCATAAAATGTTACACTGGTGCCAAGAAGATTCGGCCGTGTTGTGTGTTGTGCAAAGCATTCACGTTACAGGCAAAACTAATCTTTTGTTTTTGTTTAATTTCACTTTTTATTTCATTTGAATCCATATCTTTCATAAATTTCACTGGGATGTCACTTTAAAGGCTGTTTTCAATGAAGTTTTCCCTTGTCGTGACATAAAGTAGCTCCTACACACACTAAACTTAACAATGTTAAACTTAACAAGATTTTGACAAAACATACCGAAGAATTTGTTGATATCTAATTCTAAACCTGATTCATTAAAGTTTTAAAGTCTAAAAAATGAAGCGGAATTTGAATTTTTAGGCAAATTTTCAGTCAGATCTAGTTTATTCAAAAGCTAAACAAGATATCAAAAATCCCCTTGGTACATTTTTTTGTAACTAATATGTGTACAAAATGAACCCAAGAAATTTAAACCTGTTTCTGTCCATTTTTCAGATCTATATGTCTCAAAATATGTGCGATTTTGGCCATTTTTACACATGAAATCCATTTTTCTACATGAAAGCACATGGTGAGAAACTTGTAACACTTTTTTTTTTTTTCTTTTCAAATTGATATCCATAAATTTAAGTTTTTTCCCTATTCCTATTGCCAATTTCAGGTCTAACAATTTACTAAACGTCTCTCCTTTCTCTTCACCCCAATTTGGCAGTACTTACTATTTTGTCCAATAAACCCCCAGAGAAAAAAGTAAACAAACACGAGTTATAGCCGTGATTCCAATTTTGCCAACTCAGCATATAATTCTTTATTGATTCTGGTTAAGCTAATATCTTTTTATTTCGTGTGACTAGCTAACACATTACAGATCATTATGTTTGATTTATTTTGAGAGTCACGCTGGGCCAAAATCTCCTAATGATCATAAGAAACGCAAGAATAAAGGGCATACTAAATACAGTATGTACGCTGAAGATGAAACAAAGCAGCCGTGTCTCTATTTCATGGCCCTGTTTCCACTTCTGACCCCGGAACACCAGGGACATGTGCTCTTTAGATGTTCCCCCGCTCTATAGGACGTCCACAGCATCTCCCTGAAGGTAAACACGCTCCATGCCTTTCATTCGAGTCCACACATTAGAGAGATTCAGATTGTCTCACAGTGGGGGCCGCCTCTGAAATGGAAAACCAGTGGTCGAGTTTCAAAACAGGGTAACAGTGAAACCGCTCAGCGCAGTAATCTGGTTGAAACAATCTTTTGAAAGCCTTGGACCCTCCCCTCATCTGTCTGACTGATGAAACCATTTGTACCACTGTGTTTCTCTGCTTATCTGATTCTCTTTGTCTAAAATCTCGCTGTTTTCTTCCCCCTCTGGTGTATTTTACATGGACAATGCCTAACCTGAATCATTTTAAGTTGTATTTGGAATGGGATAGACTTCTGTTCTAGTGGATGTTTCTTGTTTTTACTCATGAGAAACCACTGCGCTTGGCTCCCGTCGATGTGTGACGTGGCTGTTGCTGCATGACTTGGAGGGAAGTTATCGCAACGGTTTTCTGGAACAATGACACTACCATGGAAGAATGAGTAGTCAGTCACCATGTTTTCTCAGGATGTAAATAAGAACTTTAAAATGTATGTATTTTAATCTAATTTAGCTATCGTCCTTAGCTCTCACAAACCCGTTGTACGCACATTGTTAACATTCATATGCATTCATTTTAAAGCACATGCACGGTTTTGGAACAGTTTTGTTCAGACGGCAAAGTGAAACTGGAGTGGTCCGCCAAAGCACAGCCAATCAGAGCACTGCTTTTGGCACTTTCTTCTGCGTTGACGAGAAATAAAATGCTTTATTATTAGCCTGAGACAACACGCAGTGGTCTAATTTTGATAAAAAAGTGGTGCTTGTCAAGATACTCATTTGCAACAAAAAAGTCGGGTACCCCAGCTTTAAGTATACGTACTGATGAGCAAATTAAACACATCTTCTTCATGTTTTGTTTTGGTCAATTTAGCTCACAACAACAATCAAAAATCAACCAAACAAATCAAATCAGCAAAATTAGTCAATGACAACATATTTAAGATTCTATTAGTCATTTGTTGTTAAAGGTGCATATATTCTATGGTGTTAAACTTGTACCTTTTACTACAGGTGTTTCTATTGCTCAAAAATACCATAAAAACATACATTCTTACTGAAAGCGATGTCTTCTCTCCACAGATCTGACCTGTAACTTGGCCTGGTGGCATCCTCCGCTCGTCTCCACGGAGATAAATACATTTAAAACCATACTCTGGAACACGTGACAGACCCTCCATCAGACACACGAGTAAGTATTAAAACAGCTCAAACAAATAGGGTTCAATCCAATTTGCTGCCAATATTGAAAGTTACCTCAACATTTTCTGGCAAAGTAAAGGAACATTTTGATCTTGTGCAGTAACAACACTTCTCACTTCTCCCTTTAACACTACGTAACCTGCTGCAATTTTTATTTCATGTTTTGTCTTTGCGTCTCGCCCTCTGCTGCAGATAAACCCACTCGCTTTGCCCGGCGCTCTACAAAGAGGTTCAGCGGCTTGCATCTTGTGTAACCGCGCTCTCTTTGAAGACTCTTGCTTTGAGCGGTGTGTCTCATCAATTCCCTACGCAAAAAAAAGCTAAATTTGAATCTGAGCCGGAGCACACGGGGAGCTGCTTATCTGCCCCATATTGCCTTTATAGTATTCATTCACGCACACTATTTTGACAATTTTCTCTTTCATTTATTTGGATGTTTATGTAACCGTGTTTGGTCTGATCCCAGTGCAGTTGGTTCAGGAGGATGCTTTTGGAGGAAACGCAACAGGCCGCCAGGGACATTGTGTGTTGGCTGTTCTCTGTTGTTTTTAGCAACACCAAAAGATATGGATTTTCCCTTTATTGTTAACGCTTTGGTGCTTCAGTGAAACAACAGTGCGCCATTACACAGAAACAACACTGAAAAATGCATTGGGTCATTGATTCAGATAGCATAGAAGTGATTGAAGCTATTTATAGCTGCTGAAAAAGTAGTTTGCAAACAGTAAGTAAAAGAATGTAGTTTCTTTTATGTTACACAATGGCTCGTCTTAGTCATTTTGAAGGTTTTGAAGGATCACCTGTTGACTAAGCCACAGTTTTGGTTTATTACTGACATGTTGATGATATAGTACATTTTTGTCAATTCAAATTACATTCATTTTTTGACTCAGGTTTCTTCTTTCTTTATTTATTTGACATACACAGAGCAATTAAAGTGGATGAATCAGATGCATCATGTCAAGTGTTTGCTGAAAAGTGCAAATGTTCATACATTACATTGAAGGAAATTCATGTGACTCAATAATAGCATCTTTATTCACCAGTTTTGATTTAACTTCCAACAAAAAGTACACATCCATGACAAATTGTTATTATTGTGGATACGGAAAACATGGTTGGCTGCACATGGCTGACATACACTGCCTTTATAATGGTGTTTTACAGTTTTCAAACAAAACCCCAACACATAAACAATTAAAAACAGACAACAAAACAAAACAAAACCTGAAGAATAACAGAAAGAAATAGAAATTATTGAATTGATTGGCCACGGCTTCATTTCTCATTCTAATTTTCCCTCCACCATTAAGTAATAATTAAAGGTGCTGGTAACGCTTTAGATTAAGGTTCCTTAGTAAACTACTTAAAAATGCATTAGTAAGCATTTGTTATGTGTTTATAAGCATTTAAAAGGCATTTATTAACTTGATAATTGAAAACGGTCTAATAAGCAGTTTATTGATGCTCTGTAAATGTGGTTTATTAATATGTTTTTGGTTATTGGATTATAAACATGTATAAGATAATATAAGTGCACAAACAACTAGTGCTTATTAATTCCTTATAAATAGTTTACTAGGGAATCTTAATCTAAAGCATTACCGAGGCACTATTTCATTTTTACTAAAAATGTAAAAACAAAACTAGTTCATTTTAAACTATTTGCGATTGTCAGAACCTTCCTAATGCATTCCTAGCTTCCTAATTATTCACTTTGATGAGTTTAGAAGCGTAATTCACAACTTTCAGAAGCCAGAGCAGATTTTCCCGTCAAACTAATGCTAAAAACGATTAACTTGCAAACAGCACACCAGCATTACTTCCTGATTTTTGACCCATAAACTGCTTTATAATTAGATGCAGACACCACACGGATGCATCATTTTGACCCTGAAAGCTGCTTTTGCAATACATCTGTACTGAAACAAACATTTAAAAAAGTTTGTTACATGAAAAAAAAACAAAGCAAGAAACTGTACACCTCTTTAATTTAAACCTTTTGAAATAAATGAACAATCTGCTTTTATTTTCAAGGCCATTAGTTATGTCTTGTGTGCAGGTCATGAGAAACTGCACATTCTGCTCTTTGTGTCATCTGTGCTGGGATTTGTCACGTCAAATCTTCTTTTCTCAATGAAATCTGTGACAAAGATTACCGTCTCCCATAGCGGCCAGGATAAAGACATTGCTTTGGGATTTCAGTCAAATATAAATATATGCAGGAAGACAGAAAAGATATGGACTTCACAACATCTGAATATCAAGCTCCTTCAAACGCGATTGTCTTTTGTCCCCAATCCAGTAAAATGACGTCCAGATCTTGATTGTTCGTCGGACCTCTAAGCTTTCCCCGGCTTCAGCCCTGCTTTTTATTCCACACCAAATCCCCGTTGATCCAGCGTGCGCATGAATACATTGTGGAAATCTAGAGCAATGTAAAGAAGCTCATATATTCTGCGTGCTGTCACATGCAAACTTGACGAGATGTCGACTGAAATAAAAGGAGCCTCAGAGCAAATCAGCGATGGAAGTTGTTTGTTTAATGTTTACTGTTGCTTCTTCAAAACTTCTGCAACTTTCTGTATCATCATAAATTTAGTAAGTTGTTAATATTGAATGCTGAAGAAGCTCTCTCGATAATACCATTCATTTTGCCCTCTAACCAACTCTAGTCTATCCAGCATTTATGTTTTATTTAGCGTTTTAAACCAGTTGACTCAAACAGAGATTTACACGCTATCATTTTTGGAGGATGATGCAAATTGTCATTGAATAGGTTCCCAATCATTTAACCTATAAACTAAAATAAAAATGTATAACCTTCCAGAATTTGTAAACAAAATGCTGCATTCCATTAGGCGGGTACCATTCCATGTGTTAGCATTTTGAATGAGGGGGTTAATGTGAGGAACACTAGAGCCACTTATCAAAACATTACTACGTGTAGCTTGTTCCCATTAGCGATTAGTGCCAAATTCAGCATCCTATCATTATTCTGGACAATAATGCACCACAATCATAGCGGGGTTTGACAATGAAATGTTTGTTTTGCTTCACTTTCACAAATTCTACAATAATTGGTTCCTGCCAGATACGTGCCCTGTACACCACCCGCAGCCATCTTGATTCTGATCACTAATGTAAACACTGCAAAAAAGGAATTTCTAGATGAGTTAAGATTTCAGGATATTAATCTTTTTTTTTCAATGCATTATTTCTTATTTCAAGTCAAATGGTTACGGCTCTACAATGGAGGGACCCAAATATGGACACGAACTCTGAGCACGAGTGGAACAGGACTGGATCTTGAGGCTGGCAGGGGAACAGCGGGAACCACAACTGGAAGCAAAAGACAGTTAAGTAGAAGAAATTATCAAAAAACTGAGCAGCCAAGAAGTTCACAGTGTGATGGACGATAACAATCTGGCAGAGTCTTGCAGGAGAGCTTGCAGGAGTATGCTCATTGGTGCATGACCCCAAAAAAGTTCTTCACTTCCGCGTTACTTCCTGATAAGGAGGCTGCCATCTTCACTTTAGGGCACCACGTGATGACAATCTCCCATGATGCTTTGAGCGACGTGAGCAACCACGCAGCTTACAAGTTTTTGTGTCAACGTTAGCTTGTGTGATTGTAATTGTATCCTTCATATTAGATCATATGTGAAAGCGTCTGAAATGAAATAAAATACAACTTACAAGTATCACTAGTCTAGCCATGTCCACGTGCTTTTCTTTGTATCGTCGACATGCTCTATCACATGGCTCACATATGTTTACCATGATGTCACTTAATATAAAAATGGTAATTTTGGTGATTTTAGAAATGGTAGAAAAGAACATTTCCTTCTATTTTATTTAAATACCGATAATAATTCCAGCTCATTTAATACATCTATGACCATGCAGGACATGACAAAAAGTATCTGCCACTGGGTGAAGATAATTTTACTAACCCCACTGGCAATTTCTTTTTCTTATTTTAAGCTAAATTATTGAATAATCAGTCAAAAACATATTGAAACTAGTGAAATATCCTGCATCGCAACAGCAATTACATGTCATCGAGTCAAAACTACTCAAATACTGATAAAAACGATCAATTAAAAAATTAAAAATTTACATTTTTTGCTGTGACCAAATGTAAACTCCAAAGGAAATCTGCATAAATTGCTCAAATCATCAGATTGAGTCCTAATCTTTACTAACAGTCCTAATCTTTACTGTGGTTCTGACAATTATACAACAAATTACATCGTACAAAAGCATAGCTGCATTTCTATAAAAATGCAAAGTGCAAAAAGTGAACACTGATAAGTGAACTTTGATATTTACGATTATTACTCGTTAGCAAATAGGGTGAACGTCTAAACAACAACCACGTGTCTGTGCTGTCTACAAACCACAACATTACAGTATTTACAGGTTGGCTGTCCCAATCAAATGAATGTAATAGAATGTTCAGGCAAGTACCAGGCCCAAACACATCACTCCTGGAGATGTTTATACTTTACAGACTAGAATGTAGTGTGTGTTGCTCGTAAAGGTCGTGGCAGCCATGTTTCCGATCATCAGTCCCAGGGCAGGTAGCTACAGAAGTTCACTATCACTGAGTGTAGAAACTACATTTAAAAAATGACCAAAACATCCATACAATTTCATTATTATTATGCACACAAAGCAGTTTTAAAGTTGTTGGCTGGTATTTGCCCAGCCTATTGGATCTCTGAGTGCATTCTTATGGCATTTGTCACATTAAAATACTGCATCACAAATACATTAGATCACTATAAAAACTTTATTTTAAAAACAAACACGCAGTAAGTTTGTCTGCACGTAATGAATGCACACCTATGTTGATCTTGCGTAATCGTGTTCCTCCCTGACCTCAGCACATTTACCTCAAACACCATCACCCCTGTTGTGTTTTATTTACTCCTGTACCGCGCCGTATAAACTCGAGGTCCCACTCCGCACTCTCTCTGATGCGGCTCTGACCTAGTTTGCTCACGCCTTGATCTCGCGCCGTTTGTTTGGAGTCTATTTGCGGCTGTAGCGGTGACTTGACATTGCCTCTGAAAATAGGAGCGGCCTGTTATGTTAGCTGGTACATTCATTAACACATAAAAGTCTATTTTGGTCTGCTGCTTCCTCTGCTTTAGTTTTTTTTATCAGTAAATGAGTCCATAACGCAAGCTGAAATGGTTAATATTCTCACTGTTGCTCCTTTGTTGGACATGTTTTAACTTATAAAACACTTTCAAAATGACTTATCGAAACAAAAATATAGAATAAATAAAAATATAGTAACAAGACGTGGCTGTATCGCCCAGTGGAAAATAGTGCAGTCCAGACCGAGCTTGGAAAATTGGATGCGTTGTCCACAAGTCAGGACAGCTGTAGCGTGAAATGGGGATTGTGACAAACGAAAGCAAACCCACAGCGCAGAGGTGGTTACAATCAAACATGTGCAACGGCTACAGTGCACCTGACAGTTAGACCACATATTTCACTAAAACGTAGTGTACATGATTATATTAGAAATGTAACTAAAATGTGCCTGTATTTCATTTTAGTTTGACACTTTAGAGAAGTTTATTATTGTACTTCCTGGTGGACATGGGCAGCAGATCCACAACTGTCACCGAGCAACCATATTGTAAAAATTACACAAAGTTATGATTTAACAAATAATAATGTAATAACTCATATAACACAATAACACATCTATTTAGTTTATTTAGTTAAATAAAAGTTTAAACTGTCAGAAAACTGTATCAGTTGTGTGTAAAATGTCCTTGCATTTTGGATGGAGCCTTGCTTTTTGATGGATTCTGTTAGAGAACTCAGCACTACTTTAGTAATTTTCAAGTTTTATTTTTCAAAGTTTCTTTCCAAACTGCAACTTGACAGAAGTAAAACTATGATGAATGTTTCCCACAGAGACTATCACCAAACCAAGCAATAATTAGAAATAAATGAGAAGATGAAACATGAGAGTCATATGCACTTTGAACCAGCTTTAATAAGCAACTATCTTGTTAAAGAGTATTATTGATCCCGAAGTAAATGCAATTGGTGAGGTAATAGTCTGTCTTCACAAAGCATTGGTTCTTATCCCAAATTAATAAAGTTAAAGAGCCCAGAATGCGACTCAAACCATCAACCATCTTTGAGATCTGGCAAAACTAAACTCTTGTTTCTGACTATTCCATAAAATCACACAGTATTATCCTGCACAGTGTTTCCCTTGGCAACACAATCATTACTGAGATGCTCGCACAAATTATCACCCTCAAAATAGCACAATAGTGTTCTGTCTCTGTCCACTCCATCCAGCGTGTATTTTATGAATCCGTTCTGAACAAAGAGCCGCCTCTTACATTGAGGTTATGGGTCATACGGGGTTGAGTGACCGTCGAATGACGCGGATCACTGCACTTTGCCTGATCACAAACACTGGGTTAATCTAACGCACTGTACACGGCTTTTAGTGCAGATGACGCCCGGTTTGTGTGGGGCCCCTGGGTGAAAAGCTTGGGTTAAAAGCGGCCCCCATCGCTCTATTCTTCCAAAGGGACGTCCTGTTTACCGCATTAGGAGAGTTCCCAGCCACGCCACAGAGACAACAATGATGTAATTCCCAGAGAGATGGACCAGCTGACATCATCCTCTGTGCAGTTTCCATACGTACAGGTTCTTTGTTGTTTCGAATGGGCTCAGCGCTTTTTTAGTTGGCGGCAACAAGAGACGTCCACGCCCATCACAGAACAGTTAACGCTATGTTTTGATCTCTTTGTGAAAATTGAGCTTGCATTTTTCCTTTGTCTGTTACACTCTGGAAAAGTTCATCTGTTTACGATTAAATTACTTTTTAACATGTTATTATAGTTTGTTTGATCAGTTTCGATTTAGTTAATGCAAAAATGTTCTGAAGTAATATAGTCAGTGCAATCCCTTAGACCAGCTCCTTAGAATGAAAATTACTTTCAAATGGAAGTCAAAATGATTTTTAACCCACTGAACCTTTGAAAATGTTTCTACTTCAGTAATACAATGCATTGGATTTAAATAGCCTGTCAGGGCACCCAGCTGCACTCCACACTCAGTGGTGGAGGAAAAGGAGGCTGCCAATCTGTGTCATCAGCCCCTCCGACCACACTCACACTGGAGCAGATGGGTTAAGCTTCAATGATGCAGTAGAGCCACCGCTCAACTCCACACTCGCACACTGACCACAATGAAAGTGGTATTAATCTAAATTCTGAACTACTCCTGAACTAGACCAGGACTAAACCAAGACTAGAACAGGATGGCTACAGAGACCATGTCTATATCTGGACTGAATTGGGCTCAAACCTGAACAGATAAAAGCACAAGTAATCAGTGTAAAATGTACTTTAAAAGAAAAGAGTGCAGATAAAATCCTTTCAGTCACATACACAGAGTAAAAAAGAGTAAAATAACATCATGAAACATTATCCAAAATGTATAAATCTACTGATTACAGTCTTGTTAAAATTGTATAAATGTCACAATATCTAGTTGTACAAACACTAACACAAAATGTACAGTAGTAACTTGGCTTCATTCAGTGAAAAGCTTCTAAAAATGGCATCTAGGTCTCTTTGTTCAATGGCATGTTTACGAGAAGCCCATTAATATCAGTAATCGACGAGCACACTACGCAATTTTTCCGCTCCTATAACTGCCATACAATACACTCACTCCTCCGCGCCGCTTTTTATGGCTCGCCCTTTCTCCCTCAGTTCAGCGAATGGGCCGGAGCCTCTCTTTCTCGTCAATAATGGATGGATTTGAGGCAGGAGCTCGGAGAAAACGTGAACGGGAAGCCGAGAAGGGGGTCTGCACCTCGTTCAATAATGAATCAATTGATCGCGCGGCAGGATGATGATGGATGCGGTTACCATGACGACAGATGCGGGGGCTGGGAACACTGGGTTTGTTTTGTTTTTTCCCTCCACCAGAAGGCCAAACAAGAACGCGTGTGCCGGTTTAAATATAGAGCGTGCACATTAGCGATAAAAGGGAAACAGGAGGGAAAATGATCAGTTAAAGAGATGCACGCTGCCAGATGCGGGGAATTATAACAGCGCAGAAAGAGTCATCCATCATGCTGCTCTCGGTGCGGTTGCTATGTGTTTTGCAGAGGTTATTTTTAGTGTCGGTGAAGATGCTGCAGGTGCAACAGAGATGAGATAATGCAGTTATTAGTGTGGGTGTGCCTTTTGGAGAGTTAATGAGGAAAACACACAAGGATGTCTTTATATGTCTCCTTGTAAATTCAAAGTGGTTCTATTTTTGTATCATAAAACATAATGGATTTGTGAAATTTATTGCAGGCATGTACTGTCCACTTATGCCTTGAAAGACTCTTCTATTTATCGGGTAAAATAGGTTAAAAGGTTAATAAATAAGCTCTTCTGAGAAGGGACACAGTTGTAGACTGTGGTTCTTTTGGGGCGAGTCGCATCATTTAATCGTCATCTTAATTTGTTCATAGTAAAACTACAAACCAAAGGTGGTAGGGTTATATTTATACAGCTAAAGCAAATGAAAAATGGTCATTTTGTATTTTGTTGAAGTTTGTTTTGGCCTCCTGAGTCCTAAACATTATAGCTTATTACAAAAAGTAAAGATAGTTTTCATATTTTGTTTCTCTCACTTCACCTATGTAATGTAATATCTATTAAATAATTTTGGTTGAAATTAGTCATAAATAAAATCTGTGGTGGAAAGAGAGTACTGAAAATGTTTAATCAAGTAAAACTACAGTTCCACAGCTACATAGTACACAAGGAAAATACAATTTAAATGTACTAGTTTCTATTTTAACACAATTTTAGTAGCATTTGGATCAGCCCTTTTTACAAAACTTGATAAACTGTACAACGTAATTTTGTCGTTTAAATTGCATATTCTCTGTGTTTGAGCCATTCAGAGCAGACGATGCAATGTTTTGTGTGTTTATTAGTGTAGAAAGGAGCACACAGAGGCGAGACAGCCGTGTTCTGAGATGATTTTTTTTTTTTTAACCAAAAGATCTATTTAATTATAGTAACATAAGTATTGGTAATTTGTTACTTACAGCTCTGCCAAATATCTGCATCTGCATTTACTTACATATCCTATTAACATAAGGCAATCCTGGCCAATATTAGTCAAATTGAGGAGCGTACATGTGCAAGACTACTGACATAATACAGGAATTTCTCCATACATCTGTGTCGTCTTTTTCTTTTGTCTGATTTGGCAGTCGCTCCAAACATTTAGCCGTCAAGCTGATGGGATATTTTTAATTCAGTGTATTTCCGTATGCCGATGTGTCACTTTTTGTCCGTTTTGTTCCTGGCAACACATGCGACACAATAATTCAGGGTACGTTTCCCTTTAAATACAAATAAACCCCCTTGGAACATGTTTACCAGCATCTCTCCAGCATCAAGTGTGCGTTCCATCACCTTAGCAACAGCGGAACGGATGCTGCTGGCTGTTACCGTGGCAACAGGACGCGGCGGAGATCGGGGACGGGGGGGTGGTACTGATGCGGGCTCCAGCTGGGACCACGTTGCCAAGTAACAGCTGAGTTATGAGAGCGGAGAGAAGAAGGAGAGAAGGAAGGAGAGAAGGAGAGAGTAGGCGTCAAGGATGAAGGGAAGGAGACGAGGGAGGAGGAAACAAGGACTTCTACAAAGACAGCCAACAACAAAGAGTATAGGAAGCAGAAATATCTCTCAGGATGGAGGGAAAAAAGTGTGTGTTTATTTAGGTTACTGAAAATAAGACGTCTTTCATCTCCCCGTGCGCCTTCCTGCTACAGAATATTAATACGCAGCGGCAGTACAAAGCTTCGGGGCTAAAACGGAAATGGAATTAGAAGAGATGCCAAGATTCATGTAAGAGAAAAAGCGGTAGTAAGTCAAGGCTGTGGGCATTGGCTTTATGTTGTTATAGGTTTGTGTAAAGGAAATTGGAGAAATGAGAGGGGTCTGGACGTGCTGCTTTAAAGATGTCGGCGCACGAGACGCGGGACGGCAGTGAGTCATGAATACAGATGTGGCACAAAGATACAGCACGAGCTCGCGTCAGTCTGAGGGGGGAGGGTTCAGGCAGGAATACGAAGCTGGGATTTAATGTTATCTGCATTGGTATTGTCTCATGTCTGTTGTGCGTTTGGTTGCATAATTGAGAGGTAGTTTTATCATTATTAAGTGGTGGCATGTACGGTGTAGTATTATGAAAGCGACATCAAATTATGTTTATCTTTTGTTTCCTGTTTGTGATACCAGTGAGATTTGTCTCCAGCTGATACAAAATACTAATTGATCCAATACTGATACCAATAAGTTTTGTGTTAACAGACTTTTACCTTGTGTTTATTATTGTAGATTCATCATGGCTTGAACTGTTCTAAAAATTAAATCTATTTGCTGATAACTTAAAATGTAAACAATGTACTGTATTTCAACCAATGATTCAAATTTGATCAACCAAGTGGATTTTTTTGGGAGAAATTTTAGTGTTGATATGTTCGCATGAGAATAGATTTTTTCTGATACCTTTTTGTCTCAAGTCTTTAGCGTCAAGGCCAAGTCCTCTACTTTGCGTTTCAAGTCCTTGCACCAAATTACAGAAAACGGCTCATGTTTTTGCATTTATAAGATTTTTGTGAATGGTTTTCTTTTTAAAAAGTACTGGTTACATCTTTGACTTTAACGTGAAAATGGCTTTAAAAGCAAATTTATTTATTTGAGGAGAAGCATCAAGTCTTCTCAAGTCAGAGGGTTTCAGGTCCAAGTCAAGTTCAAAGTCTTAAGCCGGGTGTCGATTTTGTCCGTATGCGATGTAAGATTTCTGATCTGTCTGATGAGTGTGACGGGGACAAAGACCAAACTTCGAACCGTCGTACAACCAAAGACGAGCTACGATTTACATCACGTTTGATATTTTGGAATCCCGGTCGCAGAGTGAGCCCTCCCGTCGCTGCATCTACGATCAATCTTTGTCAGAAATGTAAACACAAAGTAATGGCAGTGTTTACAGGGGGTTCCACACACACTTACGGGATGTACTTGGAGTGGTTTCAGATTATAAAATAACTTAAAACTGTAACAAGAATTAACGGATCATACGTACACGTACTAAAGAATCATCATTACACAAGTTAGGGAATACTCGAGACAAAAAGGTTGGGAACCACTGGTTTACAATTATGATTTATGTGTAGATAATTAATGTTTTCTTAATTAGTTTGGTGTTTATTCAAGTGTCTCAGAGGAGGATGTTTACCTCACATAAGATCACACTGAGCCTCATAAAACTAATGTACAGAGACCAGACAAAAATGGAAAAAGCACATGACTGGCTGCACAGACTAAATGAACTGAAAACACACTATGCACCATTAACTTATGAGTAATTAGCCTCCACCTGATGAACCCGGCATTACAGAAAGGAAATTGGACTAGTGCGCCGACTTAATGAACGTACGTCTATCTTTCGAAAATGTCAGCGTGCCCATTATCACAGACAGACTAAAACAGGCCTGAAAATAGCCTGTAATTGTGATCGCGCTTGTTTTGCTGGAGGCTCACTGCAGCAGCCGGCCGTGTTGACTCAGCACTATAGGTTAACGTTCATGCGCGGACGACGGGGGAAAGCTATTGTGAACTCCATTTCACACTCTGCGGCTGCACTGCTGTAGGTTATGCCGCTTAATGGTTGCGATCGGAGCAGCTGCAAACTGTAATGTGCAAGTCGTTCAGCGTATGCATCTGTTAGCATTTGCGGATCCGAAAACAAGAACGTTTTATTTGGAAAACTTTAGAAATCTAATAATGTAGATGTTACCGAAGAGAACAAAAACAGTAGATGTAGCGCTTTGAGTATTCAGACAATGTGTCTTTTATGCGTCATGTTTTATGCGTTTGTTTTCATCTTATTGTTGGATTTTGTTTATTTAGACTGCCAACCCTTTTATGAGAATGTTTTGGCTTGTTTCTGATGTTGTGATTGGCACATTTCAGGTTTAGCACGTAATGTTGTCTCCTGCCAAGTCAATCGTCAATAAATCAAAGTTTGATATAAAAATAAAACTTACATACTCGGATAAATAGGTTACACCATCACTGCCAAAGGAATTTAAATGATAATATGACATTAGAGGAAGATTTATTTATTTATTAACCTTTTTTAACCAGATGAGAACCCATTGAACTATATTTTTTGTGTTTTAAAGGTGAGCTTTAAACCTGAGCTCTTGGTCCAATAGAAAACTAACATAAAATCTGACACAATTCAATAGTGTTGCCCAGAGACGTTTCTGAATATCCTCTGAAAGCTCGTGTCCATGTGAAAAGATCATGACTTTAGAGTTTTCCAAATTTGGCACAAGTTTAAGGGACTGTAGTCGAGACTGCACCACAAAGAAAGCAACAGTAAAGTATCGTATCATCTGCATAAAAGTGGTACATAAAAATAGACAGATCTACACATCTATTCATTTAAAAGTAGAATAAAATTGGGCCTAAAATGGAGCCCTGTGGTACTCCTTTCAATGAAAAAGTTGAATGAAAGTTGCAGTAAAATACAAGCAATCTTCTAATCCAATGTTTGTTTTTGCAGCTGTAGAAACTAATTGCAAGACATTTATTTCATGAAGTATTTATCCAAAATGTTTCTGTTGTTCGGTCCTTACAAGTTGCTTCTTTCAGCCTCTTTCGTAATTTTTTTGTATGTTACTGATTGGTGGAGTTTGAAGAGGCCATAGGCAGTTTGGCTGCCACTTGCGATGGGACAATACACAATTCCCAAATGATGAGACGAGATTGAGTCCAGAGAACGAGACGAGACTTTGACATATTATCATAAACAATTGTGCAATCAAGTACACATTTATTTCCTACTTCTGTTGTCATTAAGCGTTTTCGCACATAACAGCACCACTTTTTTAGTCAGAGGAACCACCCTTCCCTAGTTTTTTGCATTCACACAGAAACAATGGCTGAAAGAGTGGACTGACTATGACATTTGAACATTTAAATATTCCATTATTTTAGGAATACAAATACATCCCTTCATCTTACTCCTTTTGAGCTCTCTAAACCTTCACATAAAACTGCACTAAAAGCTCCAACAAACAATAAAATGAACACTAAAACTCACAGATACTAATTAAGAATTGTGTTTTTGGAGCTGCTGTGTCCAAGTTAATCTTGCAAAGTGTGTTAATAAAAGGTCCCTAGTCTGTAAAATATAAAAGAAAAATCCCCAAAGTGTGGCCCCAATCCTTTATTCTAAACACATCAAATGATGACTGAAACTGAAAAAAAGTAGTGAGAACTGAAAAAAGGTTCCTACAGTGTGAAAACCCCTATCGTAGCACTGCTTTTTGAAACGGCAGCTTCTCAAGAGGTTTAAATGACCAATGTTTACTCATGTTTTCATCCAATCCAAACGTAAATGCATGAAAAAAAAAGATAATTTTCCTCATTTTCGTCTCGCAAGATCTTGTGGCAGAGGATTTTGTCCCTTCAAGCTGCCACTCATCTGTCAGACTGCCCCAGTTTGTGTGTGAAGGAATTTAATGAACACTGAAATTGTAGTAAATATCGTCATTGTGGCTTCACCAAAATGATTTAACACTTTTTACTGTTGCATCTTTGTAATCTTGTGGCGTTTGGAGAATTGTAGCACTTTTGTTCCCGTCCATTTAAACACTTTTTGGCGCAGTCTGAACCTGTCGTCATGGAAACCGTTGGCAAAGTGCTCCGTGGCTGCTTCGTTTGGGACTAATCGCTGTGGCCCAAATAAACACATATGGTTTTCTCGCCGACTGGAAAAAAAGGGAAAAAAATGAATAAAAGAAAACATGCAGCACTGGTGGTTGTCTTTGTTGCCGTCTGCTCATGCTCCAGTGCCTCGCCACAATAAAAGCTTCGACACAAAGAGCTGTGAGTTCAAGGCTGTGGAAAAGAAAGGATAATGTGTCAAAATAAAGGTTTTAGCAATGAACAAGACTGAGCGAGCAGTATTCAGTACATGTATTTGTTTAACTTAAAAGTAATTTGTTTGTATTGTGATATGTTTCTGGGTCATTAATGTGCACTGTAACGGTATTTACATTCACCACATCAAAATTCGGATTAAACTAAGACTAAACATGAAACTAAACCTAGACTAGACCAGCAGAACTAGAACAGGACCAAGCTAAGTCCACATCAAGACTAAAATGCACTCAACTGAACACACCTTTAAGTCGAGACACTGCAGGTGAATAGGAAAAAATATTACATTTAAGGATATCAATTTGAAACCTCTCCTGTAGTTTACTCACATAAGAAAAATGTATTACAAGCTTTTCATCATTTAATGTTTTCATATAGAAATAAGATATTTTATGTGTAAAAATTGCCAAAATTGGACATATTTGGGATGTTTAGATCTGAAAATGGACAGTACCAGTTCAGAAAGGGCATTTTGCATTCATTATTTAGTTTCTGAGTAAACTAAATCTGACTGAAAATTGGCCTAAATAGAATAGAATAGAAAAAGAATTAGATGAATAAATTCTTCTGTACGTTTTGTCAAAATTTTAAGTACATGTTTTTAAGTTTGGTGTGCGCAGGAGCTACTTGTCTCTGTGGGAGAAAAACGCATTTTAGGTCAGTTAGTTTAAGTCCCAGAGAAATCGATGGATGAAGTGGGTTCAGTGTTTCAGTTTGTTGTTTCCACATGAAAGCCGGCATGTTGAGAGAGCAAATATACCGAAAAATAAATAAAAAAGAGAGCTTTGCCGGTAGTGCTTCGCCTTAATTTCCAGTGGACCGTCTGCCACCTGCTCGTAGATGTTTTACTTGTCTAGAACATCACACATCGCCATGGAGACAAGCAGGTGACACCAGCAGACCAACTTACAAGTCAGATCTGCAGAGAGGCAAGCCCACTCACCATAAGACTGCATGTTTATCAAAGTATTTTTATCCATTAATACACCTGCAATTGAATAAATGCAAGATAAATAAATATGTTTAATCCCATACCATGGAACATTCCAGGCAAACAGCAACATCTCCATGACGACAAGTACCAAAGAGCACCTTTAATTCAGCAATATCAGATGTGTATTCTAGTATTCCACTTTTTTTTATCTCAAAAGCTTGACTTAAAAACTAAAAACTGTGTGTTTTTAAAATATGTGCGTTCAGTTATTCAGCAAATGTCTAAATTAGAGCAGAATTTACAGACTGTTCAATGATTGTTCTGCCACTTATATTTAGATCTGTGCTATGAAGGACAAGCGAGTTCTAAAAGGATCCACACGTCAAAAAATAAACCCTCCACTTTTCTACTGGACTATGTTTCAGTGCCGTTTCTGGGAATGACGCGGCAGTTTTCAGAACAACATCATGTCCGATTACATTTGTGGAAATCCAGGTGGGGAGAGTTCAAACCCTGCAGAACAAAAACATTGCAGCAGAGCCCTGTGCTTTATATAACACACACAGAGGCTTCTGGCGATGGAGAATTGTGCAAAGTGCTGCAGTTGTCTGGACTGATGTAAACAGTGAGCCTCAGGAGGCTCCGTGTGCGCCTTGATGCAGCAGTTATGGGCACATGGCCTACTTTCATAAATCAGAGCTGGAGAGAGGGAGAGAGAGGAGGTACCACGAAGAGAAAGTGGATGGTAAACAAGATAAACATTACACTGTTCTTTACTACAAGAGAAATCCAGCTCCAGTTAGGGCTGCACTGTTCATCGAAATTGCAATTTTAAGGGGCACAATTGGCAATTCGCAAAAGCTGCAGAAGTGCCATAATTTGCTCCACTTACAACAAAATACTGTGTCTTATTCTGCACAAAAAACAACTACTAACCCTGTAGTTTAGATCTGTGCAAACATGTTCTGAAACACATGTGATTGTTTTGTAGTTTTGCCAGTGCATGAGCCTGATTCTCCTTTCTCTCTTAAAGGAGACATATTATGCTTTATTCAAGGCAAGCCAATTCAAAGTGCTTTACATTACAAGAAAAATTGCATTAAAATCACATAAAGACATAGAGAAGGAGAAGAGTGCAGATAAATCTTTCAGCACATCTTTTTCATATATTTAGCATCTACTATAATATAAGAAGAACATCATTTTACATTTTGTTCATGCACAATATTGATTAAAACGGCTTAATGGTAGAAACATGACCATGGACTTCCTGTTAAAAACTGCAGAACGGATAAGCCCCGCCTCTTCATTGTGACATTTCATTGTAACAAGTAGCCGATTGTCATTTACACGTTTTAAAGCACGTGACATTTTCTGACCCTATCACTTGGAGTCTTAAATGTTAAAATAATTACATCTAAGAACAAGTATGTGGGAATAGGGGGTTGGGGAAAACAGTAATTTTCTGAGCATAATCACAACACAACTTTGAGTAAACTAACAATGAGGAAACACTGTTATTACAAGGTGAAAGTCTCAGTTAAGTTGATTTTGCACAATGTAACCTCTTAAATATTAAATGGTATAGTTATAATTTGTTTTTATTTGTTCATATTGTTTGTACTGTACTGTAAAGCACTTTGAATTACTTTGTATATGATTCATGCTAAAGAAACTTGCCTTGCCTTGCCTTGAGTGGTGACAAGATATCATTAGGAAAACCCAAAACATGACAGTTGGCTGATCCCCAACTACCCCTGCAAGATCTGGGATGTGAAGATTCAAACTGATGTGTCCTCGGGTGTGAAACTGTTTGAAGGACAACTCAAATTTCCCTGAGGACACAATGAAATCTACAAATAGACCATCCCAAAACCGCAGCAAACGCCGCTGTACCTGTGTCCTTTAATGGAACTGGAAAATGGATATGTTACCTTTATGTTTTGGCTGACATGAATATTATTAGTCAAGTTGTGTCAGCGCGTGTGGGTGGTGCAGCTATGGCAACACTGAGACAGGAGATAGGGGATGCCAAAGGGGTGAGGGAGAGAGAGAGGGAGGGCGAGAGAGAGCGGGGAAGGGCGGCTCGGGCTGAACAAGGCTCATATTGATGTCCCAAACACAGCTGCAGGCGTCAGCTGACTCGCACTCCCTCTTGCCTTTATCAGCTTACACACTGACCTTCTCTTCAGACTGGAATAGATCCCTTTTGCCCCTTCCAAAGCCCGCAGACCACCCCCGCCTTCGCCTTCACCCTCCCACCGCGACAAAATCCTGATCCGCGTCCAGATCTTGGCCCTGAACCACACACATCCAGCCTCGCTCCTCTCTCAGTGTCTCTTTCGCTCGTCTCTCTTTTCGACGCATCAGCACTTTAGTTGTCTCGGTTTTCAAAGCTCGGACCCGACACTTACACAACGCACCATGAAGTCACCGTGTTGTGGTCACGTCCGCAAAAGTCCCACCAAAGGTCTAAGGTTACGGCTTTATCAAAACATGTCTGGTTTTATGGATGGGTCTTCTTGTTCTTACCATACTCAGTTTTTATTACTGTAAGTCTCATTAAAAGATATGTCAAAAGTCAGGTCAGTGCAGGACAGTGTCGCTTTTTGAATCTGTCAACCAGAAATCTTATCACTTTTACTTATTTATTTACAGTATGTTATATGTTTATTCTTGTGGAGTTTTCCAAATGGAAATCTATAACAATAGATTCAATACAAGATACAATACAAGAACCTTGGTTTTGTTTTTAAGTCCATTTTACACTTTCCATACCTTCGGTTATCAGTTTATCTTCTTTTTATGGGAGATATATATATATGCGCTTGTATGTACACACATATGCGTGTTTTGAACATGATGATGATTATAGTTGTTATTGATTGATTAGTATTATTATTTTTTGTGTGTTTGTATTTTTTTTTTACATATTTTTTCATATTTTGTGATAGATTTTTTAAGAATGGCTATTCATGTGTGTATAAAAACACAATAAATAGCAAAATTGTACTCAACAACAATAACAACAACATATTTTATGAGGAAAATATACACAAAAATTCAAATAGTGCTTGTTTCAGTCCTCAAAAGAGCTGGTACAAGTATTTTTCTATATTTAAACTTTATCTACATGTCTAATTTAAACGTATTTGCATTTTTACCAGTATTTTAGTCTCTAGATTGCTTCTATGTCCAACCAATTTCCCTTGTACATCAGTAAAATCCTTCAATGTGTTCCTCTGCATGTTGCGTCAAAGTCTTTCCCAGCATTCTTTCCAAAACATGCATTGTCAAGTCAGAGAAGCATCCGCAGCTACCACTTTAAATTGACACGTCAGCGCTCGGTGTGTGAATGTGGAGTTCTGGCGGAGGGTTTTGGAGCCACAGCTGTCATGGAGATTGCGTCCCCCAAAGGCCCAATAATCAGCAGAGGTAACTGTCAATCACGGCTGTGCAAAGAAAACCCCACGGGTCTATTCTCAGAACGACTGGCTGTTTTTGCACACCTCCCCTTGATGACGCGGGCTTAGTGTTACAGGATAGTGTTTCTATGGAAGCACCCCTCGCCCGCCCCCCTCGTCCTGGGAAGTGTTGGGAGGAAACACTCGTCACTGCTCGCACTGGAGATGTCGCCCGCGGCTGCACATGCACTCTTAAATTCTGCCCGGGCGCCATTCTGGGGAAAAGAAAAAAGGACTAAAGGGCTTTAAAGATGCAAGCACACACAAGACGAGGAGAGGAAACGGGGAGGAGGAGGTGCGAGGCCAAACATGACAAGAATGGAAAGATTAGTGTTCAAATACTGCTTCTTTAAATGTAAATGTAACTTTTCTCGTGAGGTTTTCCAACTTGTTGTCACTTTGCCTGGAATGTTCTGTCGCTACATTTGCCTTTATTGAATTACAGGTGTTTTTATTGCTCAAAAACACATTAAAAAACACACATTCCTACTATGAGCTCGCCTCGCCACAGATCTGATTTATGACTTTAATGACACTAAACAATAGATAGAATCTGTATTGAGACAAGTCCCTTTACACTTTTGAAACACTCTTGTCTAGTAGTTAAAAACGCGTTACATTTTGAGGTAATCACAATAATCATGGAGTCCTTTTTACAAATTTTACAATGCTGGAACTTATGAAGCACACTCATTCGCCTCTGTCCCTGGATTTATTTTAAGTGTAAGTTTGTCAAGTTGTAGTTGGTGTAGTAACTTATTGTCATTACAGCTGATGAAGGACAGTGCAAAGATAAGGAGTTTGACATCTACGCAGAAGTACAATTGAGCAAATATAAAAAATTAACAGGAATATACCCTATAACTATGCTTTCTATTCACTAAAACTTTTTCTTATGTACATAAAATCATTCGACATGAATTGGCATTTCTTCTAAAACAGCCACACTTTATTGCATTACACTCTCGTATACAAACCACTTCACAACTTTGGTACCACTTTATAATAACTACACTTTACTACAATACGGTATAATTTGCCTTAACAAAGCATTAACAAAGACTTAATTAACAATGAACAAGTTGCGTATTAAACATGACACAGGACTAGGGTTAGAGTAAGTAGTTAAGTAGTTACTAAGCCTGAATAATTCTTAATAAACTATTTGTTTGTCTTTGTTCATGCTTTGCTAAGGCAGGAATAAGTGTAGTTATTATAAAGTGCTAAGGAAGCTTAATTTTAGACCTACAAAGCTCTACAGTACCTCTTGTACTACTATTACTAACTATTGTACATTCACATCAAGTTTCCTATTTCTTTGCAACTATTGCCATTTTCCCTTGATAATAAAACCAATGCAGAAAACAACACATACTTAATCTCCAGTTAAATCACTGGGGCCCTGTGTAAAATGCTTACCCTTGTTACTATGTAAGAACTGGACACAGTTTGGTATCCAGGCAGACCTCAGCGATACCCAAAACATTAGAGGAATGAAGGAGGCGGTTGGTCGACACAAAGAGGAGCTCTGGACTAAAATAAGAATAGATGTGTTTAAAATACAAGCCCGAAATGTCAGTCCTCTCCCCGGCCGCTCGCACAATGAAAAGCAGCTGTTGCCGAAGCTTTGAAGTGCAGGGTGTGTGTACATGTGGTCGGCGCAATAATATCACAGGACCTCAATATGGCCGACCGCAAAGCAGAGGAATATTGCAGTGGACGGTGTGAAAAGAGGGTGGACCGAGGTCACAGAGGCTGGCAGCGGCTCGACACATGAGGAGGTGGAGAGTATATCAGATGTTACAGATTTAGCAACCCTCGAAGCAAAGCCGAGCTGGAGCACTTAAGGCGGAGGCAGGGAGAAAGTCTGAATGTGCGGCAGTCGTTTGGGGGTGAAGGGGCAGAATACTTAAAGTGCATATGACACTTTTAAACTACACATTTCACTAAAACAAAGGGAACATGATTATTGTTAAGATTTTACCAAAAGAACTGCCTATTTTTTCTCCAGTTTGACTATTTTATTTACTTCCTGGTTGAGCAGCACATGTGGCATAGATAGGGGTCATTCCACAACAGTTACCCAGCAACCATAATGTAAACAAAAGCTGAAATCCATATACACTGTAGCTTTGATTTAGCAAATAATAGTACCTAACACTTTTATTTAGTTAAATAACTGCTTAAACTGGCATAAAAATGCATCAGCTGCGTATAAATAGTCTCTGCCTTTTTGATGGATCGTCGCTTAATGATGACATCACAGAGGGATTCGGTTTTAGAACAACTTCCTGTCATTTCCAACTTTTATTTTTCTTCACAAACCGCATCTTGACTGATGTAAAACATTTACCACAACTTCTCTCCCACCATATTAAGTCATACAGTAATTAGGAAAATACAAGAACATGTCATATGTTTTATACTTTAACAATATGTTTTATATGCTTTAACGATATGTTTTAACGATATGTTTTACACTTTAACGACCCATTGCGTAGCTTTTCTGGTGGCCTCTGCCAGTTGTTTTTCTCAGAGGAGGTGGTATTATTTTTTGAATGTGTTTTCATGTATGGTTTTGATCATGTTTGTCC
The DNA here is from genome assembly GCA_019453435.1 of Rhinogobius similis. Taxonomy (NCBI): domain Eukaryota; kingdom Metazoa; phylum Chordata; class Actinopteri; order Gobiiformes; family Gobiidae; genus Rhinogobius; species Rhinogobius similis. Next base: position 14,131,989 of record CM033634.1, read on the forward strand.
TAAAGGGGTAATGGATTCTTGATTCACATTGTGGTAAATATTTAATGCTAAAAATGGAAAATCTAATAAAAACATTATTGCTTTGCCTGGAAAGCTCCAAAGTATGGCATTAAATGTATCTATGACCAAGAAGACAAGCAGGTAAACCAAATAAAGTTATAGGTCAGATCTATGGATGCATTCAAAGTAAGAATGCAGGTGTTTCAAGGTTGTTTCTCTTTGCAACAATAAAAAAAAAACCTTCTAACAAATAAAAGCAAAATGGAGAGGTTTAATGCTGTACTGTGGAACATTCCAGGTAAAGCATTGACAACTAGGAGTCAAACTGCCCAACCAGAAAAGCGATATAGTGCACCTTTAAAGGACAGTACTGTGAGGGAGTTTCTTTTGATGAGACGGTTCGGAAATGTTAAATGTGACAGGCTATTTATAAAATCGTCAGTTGCACTGGTTCTCATATTGAATCATTCATGACTGAGTACTTGCATAATAGAGATGATTTTGCCAAAATGGTCCAACAGTCTCTTCAACCAGCACCAGCCAGTCATTCCCTCCACCGACAGGACAAGAACGTGTATCAGTGTTCACACAGCACATTCATACAGAGGCAGGGACGAGGTGTCTTGCCCAAGGACAGAAATAATCGTTGGAAATACCAGTCTGTGCAAACGTTCATGTTTCGTTCATTCGATTACATTAACTTATAAATCATGAAACAACATTTTTCATTTCATTTTTGTTTAAGTTTAATTAATTTAAGATAAATGTGATGATGAGAATGATTTTTACATTAAATTTTGAATGAAAATGAACAAGAAGAAGTAGAAAACATGCAATATAAGCCCCTCCTTTCACAACAAAAACATTTACGGTTCCAACAAATCTATTACATGCAGCTTATTTAAGTGACATTTAAGCGATCTATTTGATCCATTATTCCATTGACTCACTTTATCTTTTTTTAGAACTTCTATTTTGTTCTGCTGGTCGGTTGCGTGTCTGTAACATAAATATGTTTCCTTTAACCATGAAGAAAAGTAACTCTTAATCTCTGCATGTAGTAAAGCAGTAAAACAGTTCTCATATTTTTGCAGCATAAAATATTTATGCTTTTATTTTATATTATATATATATAATATATATAGTATATATATAATATATATATATATATATATATAATATTTATAATATTTCATTTGTATATATATATTTTTTTCTCGTCCATTTGTGTTTGTCCAAGTACTATTCTACTTGAGTAATTATTTGAGCCACTACTTTGTACTTCAACTTGATTAATATTATGTTAAAGTAATGTTACTCTTAATTGAGAACACATTTTGGCCACACATCTCTGCTCTTGTATTATTGAGTAACATAACATAAATACCGTAAGATCCACCAATACTTTCTGACGTTACTCTCTCTACTACAACAACGTCTCATTTACTACCACTACTTCTACTCCCCTTATGAAGAAAAGCCCATTTTGGATAAAGTTCAGAGGACTTAAATCCTGATTGATTTTCTATTACAAACATTGACCGTCACGACTTCTTTGAGTGCCTTATCGCTGTCATCTGTCTAACATCTTATCCTCTGATCCTCAAAGACAATGCACCTATAAACCTGGGGCTGAATTTCTAAAGCACTCCTCAATTACTCAAAGGAAGACTCATTTCCATATCAGAAAGCACAGACGTGACTTTGCAAATAAAGACTATATTATACCCTCTCTGCATTATTCCTGTGGTGAAGCCGGCGCACCTTGATTAGCATTCTTCCACAGAATCGACTTTTCTCACACCACTTTTTGGAGCATGAACTATAGCCTACAGCTTAAAATATGCACAGACATTACAGTATATATAATTATGCCAATCAGTGGGCCTATAAGTGCAGGTTAATTACTCTCCTTGTCCTTGGAGGTAATCAACGTAATCGCATGTCTGACTGTGTTGTGCACCGGTTGCTAAGATATCTCTATTCTGTTTAATCAAAGTCAACCTTTTATATCAGAGACAACAAGTAAATGAGAGGATTAATCTGTGGATCGGGTTTTACATTCAAGGTGCACAATGTAACTTCTCTGGTGGAAGTTATGTCATTTGTGCGCCATGTTGAGGATGTTATGAGCTCCGTGTGCGTCCTTTTTTTCTACAACTCAGTTCTGCTGAGAGTTTACCTGCCCCAAAGCCCTAACCTTAACCTAAACCTAAACCAAAGCGATAACATCTTCAAGCATATGCCTGATCCTCCTCCTGAAATGTTCCAAAGTGCACCTTAAAAAGATATTTGTGGACTATGTATTTGAGCCTAAAAACTCCTGCCATGGACACAATAAATGGATAGTTTTGGAAATTCTTTTGACAACAAGAAAGGCCATCACGAAAAACAGAAACAAACAGAACAAATAATAGACACTAGAAAAATGGAAACAATACAAATGTTTCTGAATCCATAGGCAAGGATGGATCGCACGCAAACACAAATTTTGCATTCACTGCTAAATTGACACATGGATTTAGAAGGCCTTCCCTCATCAGCCAACTATAATTACACATAGCACATGGTAAATGAAATTGAAGAAAATGAAATGCATTGCGGGCGACTTTCAAATTCTCATTCTAATGTGAGGGATATTAGACCTATACATGTTATTCAAGTCATTATGTTTCTGCTTCAGTCTTGCTTGATCTAATCTCCAAAGCAAACCAACGAACAGACCATTATTTGTCTGAAAACCACTGACAGTTAATTGTAATCCGGGATTGCTTTAAGCTTGATTGACAATGCACAATACCTCTGTCTGGAATTGGCTCAACAAGCAATATCCACTAAATCATTGGAATACATTCGACATCCACGCTGTTTATGCAACGACTGGAGCCTGTTTTGCTGTGGCCGCTTGCACACAGCTCATTATGTAGTCTGACAACAAGCCTCAGCATCAATATCCCGTAAATGTCACTTTCCACTCTGCAGCATTTTGTCACAGTAGTTAAGATTGCCACCCTCGGAGCCTAGTCAGCGCCTGCTCTACTCCACGAGGCAGGCCCTTCTCAATTATTTATAAGACTGTGCACACATGTGGTCCCACTTTGCATGCGTTAAAGAGCCCTCCGCCCCTCACCCTCTCCCGTCCTAGTTTGTCCATCCAAGATCTTGAATGTATAGCCAGTTTTGTGTTGGTTTTGCATTTGGTGGGAATTTTTTTCCTGCGATTGGTCATTTGAAGTGATGAAATTTAGAGTTCGCAGTTAGGAACAAAGTTAAGCTAAGGTTATATGTTCTGCAAAACACTGTAGACATGACAACACTTCTCCAAACAATGCTCGTCATTCATCGTAAAAACATCACGCGGCGCAGGTCCCACCCCTATGATTAACACAGACATCTCAGAAGATCATGACTCAGCACTTCGGCAGAGGAATTTAAACGAACTCGTATCCAAATCGGCTTCGCTGCAACGTAAAAGTGAGATGGTGAAATGTAGGAGTTTCCCTGCAAACAATATCAACGTTTCGACTTAACCCCTTCCTTTTTTCGGAGCATGCACGAGTGGATTCCTGTGCTTCCTGTGTGTTCGCCCGCCTAGCTGCATTGCAGGGCTACTACGTGTCACTGCGGTTGTGCACAATAGTATGAATAAGTGCGCGTGTGTGTGTGTGTGTGTGTTGTGTGTGCGTTGTGTTGCGTGCGTCAGCTTTCAACTTTGTGTTCATTCCACAGTAAATTGATCTGGCTGCTCACTAGACTGGATGGAAAAGGGCTCGGGGGCGCAAAGTGCATCAGCAGATGGGAGAGCCCACTGTGTTGCCATCACACGGCATTCCTCCTCTACTGGGCATGCTCAGTAGGACACGCCCCGCAAACCCCCCTCCCTCCACCCGGGGCCTGTTTGAACCAGTCACTCTCCGGTTTCTCATCTGACCTTCAAAGCCAGGCAGCGACAGTGTGCAGTCGGGGCGAGGGGAGGGAGAGGGAGGGTGTTTTTTCGCCTCTAAAAGCTCTTTGGGTAACAGGGCTGATATGTCACTCATTATTTCCACTCAGTGCGTTTTACCCTGTCAGGGAAGCATGCAACAGCCTACTGCTCGCATGCTGCTGAGCCACAGCCGGGGGACATCACAGTGTTTGGTTTTCAGAGCTTATTTACCTCAATCTGTCACTGTGTCTGAGCGCTATTAACTCCTGACTATGTGAATAATAAACAGACCGCAATAAAAGGAACTGATATGCTGTCAGAATTACAAAGCTAACACGTCGTATATTTAGCCTTTAGCCTGAACTAGATATGGAAAAAACACGACCACCACCTAGATCTGTCCAAGCGAAGATTTATTTTGTTATTCAAGGCTAAACCACCAAAGTCAAAAACATTGGAGGAAAAGCTGTAACTGCCTTTGAACAGAAACAACGATACAACCCAACGAACTTGTTATATTACTTTAGACGTAAATTGACAACAGTGAGTCATTTGCATAAAAGTACTCAGGGATTTTATTGCTCAAGACTAAACAACCATAAAACAGTACATATAAAGGCTGTGACTTGTGACTTAAGCTAGCTTTTTGGCCCTTTCTAAAAATCAATAAACTCCAAAACATTGGGTAAAAGGCGTAATTGCCTATAAACAAAAATAATAACACAACTCACAACTTGTTATATTACTGCAAACCACTAGATGGAGTGATGAGCCAGACGTAAATTGTCGACAACAGTGAGTTATTTGCGTAAAATTACGTTTTCAACACAAAACAGTTCAATCAGAATCAGATTTACTTTTATTCACGCCCAAGTGGAAATTATACAGACATGCAACTGACCAGCAGAAATGAGAAATTCTAAAAATAAGATAAAAATAAGACTAGAATTGTTTAAAAAATAAGAATATCCATATTTCAGTAGAATAAATAATAAAATACAGTAGATAGATTGGTTTTATCAACTAAACCTACACCAACAATTCACATTTACTTATAAAACATCACACATAACTCATTTAAATATTTACATATGTCATGTACAGTTTAAACAAGTGTACTTGATATTGCACAATACAAGCGAACTGACAATTGCACAATGACATTATAAAGTGTATTTTACAGCACAAATCCTCAGTGCCAAAGTGTAAAATCCTTATTTGCTTGCAATAACGCCAATGCACAGTTGAAAATAAACCTTTCAAATATCAATCTGTCACTGCAGTACAGTTGTGTGTCAAGAATGAGTTAATGGCGAGTTAGAGGAAGTGAAACCTTTTCAGTTGCGGCATGCTTCGATTACGTAATCCATATTGTGCAAGTGAAAAGAACAGGAAGACACACAAGACGATGATTTCTGTTCAACAAAAGTAGCAGCCGCCTCATTGCTCCAGGATCTAATTACACTGCCGAGTCATTTACCGTCAAAGGGCTGCACTTTACATAATCGTCAACAAGGAGTGCCTCAAAGTGCTTCAGCAATAATAATAATAAATATAGTTGGTATTCGAGGTGGCAGAAGGCTGTTAATGACTCACTTAATATTGTAGTGTCTCGGCCATCTTTGTAAACATACCGTACTCAATGCATCACTGTTATCTGCCAGCGCTGACGATGCACTGAATCAGAGGCAGGATTCCAAAGGTGGAAAGTATTCAAAAATAGCACAAAATAATTGTAACTTCAAAATATATAGTCATAGTTGTTGCGAAAATACTCAAGTAAAAGTGATGAATACGAGTGTTGCTGAGGCCATAGCAAACAGAAAACCATGAATGAAAGAAATTTAGACAGAAAAAAGAGATTTTTCATAAATGTAACAATAAAAGAAGTGGTAAGTTTCAAGATAGAGTGACACTTTTGGGTAAATACACAAAAATAAAGAATACTTCAATAAATTAAAGAAACAAGGTACAAGACGCAATAACACTTTACGGTAAATTCACTACAACAAAGTATACTTCAATAAATAAAAGTAGAAACAAGGTTCAGGATACAGTAACACTTAAGGGTAAATACACAAAAACAAATAATACGTCAATAAATATCATAAAAGTAAAAACAAGGAAGATATGGTAACATTTTAGGCTAAATATATTATAAAACAAAAGTGGAAAAAATGTTTATTCAATTGAAAAAATGTGGCTCTAGAATCCCAAAAGTAGAAGTATAATGTATTCAGAAACTTACTCAAGCAAATGAAAATACATATGGATACAACTTTATAATGATTGCATCTTAATTAGCCTTACACACACTTACAAAGAGTTTTTTAAAGGCTGGTTAAGGTAATGTTACGGCATTAATTCCTAAGTAAATTCTAAGCCTGAATAATTCTTGATAAACTATTTGTTCTTTAGGAATTAAGGATTTGTTCATGCTTTATTAGGGCTGTCAACCATTACACAAACAGTAATTTAAAATAACTTAATCCTAAACACTCAACGCTTAAACAACCATGAAAAACCAACAATTCCTCACTATTATTTATCCTTCACTCTTCTTTCGGCCTTCTACACATCCACTTTTGCTCTTGTGTCCTTGAGTCTCTGTTTATCGCCCTTTTCTCGGCCCCTGCTTCCTGTTTATGTCGCGTTGAGCCAATCAGCTGTGAAGTCTGTGATCCTCCTCGTGGCTATTTACTGCCCTGTGGTCTGTGTTAAAAGAGGACTGAAAAGGAGCTAAGCCGCGCTCTCGGCTGCTGAGTAAGCAACGCTCGCAAAGCCCCAATCACTTCACTGACCTACATACATCTCCTCCACCCATGACATTTGCTATTATGAGACCATGGGTGTGTTTATGTACTTGTCCTTTGTGCTAAATTCTATGGGGCATTGACGAAAGCTCAGAAAATATTTGGCATTTTGAAGTTGTCATTGTTTGTTGAGCTGGATAACAAGACAAACCGTAGCATTCCGAGATACTAAATCAGCAAAAGGAGCGCAAAACCCATACAAATTTGATTCAATCTTGACTAAACCAGATCTGAGCAAAGGCAAAGTGAGGAATATATACAGTAGATCTAAAACAAAACCGAACCAAGCTACGCCAGGACCAATCTTGGACTAAAACAGGCTTAAACATGTCCGTAAATCATTAAAGACGAAACCAAATCAAGTCCTTAACAAGCCCAAACTGAGACTAAACAAGATCTATGCAAGGATTTGAGTACACTTGAGCTAAGCTATGACTAAACCAAGGCTAACAAGGAAATATAACTCCCAAACACGAATAAAACTAATCATACTAAAGACTCTTGCACCTCAATCGTTCCCTATTCCCTAATTTGAGAAGCATAGAGCGCTGGGGCACTCATTTATTTGCTTATCTGGTTTTCTCACAGCGCAGCAGGCTCTGTTCGCTGACATTTTTTGTTGCGTTGCCGAGGGCTGGAATGTGCTGGTTTGTGACTTTTGCAGATAACAAAGCAGCATGAGGTGACTGCGTGTAAACTCAGGATGAGGTCAGGGTCCGCCGACGCAGCAGGCACCGACATGAGAGGGATTTGGCTTTCGCAATACCTCCCCCTTTCCCTCCCTCGCCCGGGTCATGCCTCTTACTCAGCTGCCATGTTTGCACAAATACCAGTGAAAGCCCATAGTGAGCTGTTAGCATAAGGATCTTTTTGACAGAGTGTTGGAGGCTTTTGAATGTTTGATTTTGAAGACATCCTGTATGTATTAGATATAGGTTGCGTGATTGTTGAATAAACTATAAAATTATATGCTCTTAGTGTTTCAAGTGTAGGTGTGTCACATGTTATGTTCTGTTTGAGTAAACTTTAGTTCAGATTGGAGTTTGAAAAATTGTTTATAGCCTACATTTGATTTCAAAAAAGCATAATAACGTTTTAATCTTTAGACATGATTCTAAAATACATAAAAATGCTGTGCCATGAAGAAATAGTCTAGTACTTAAAGGTGCTGTACCAGATTTTTACCGTTTTTGAATGTGAAAAACACAACTAGTTCATGTGTCTGATTTTTTGCATGTAATAAAGTAGAATCTGTGTTGTCCCAGCACAGATATATTGTAAAAGCATCTATTTGAGAGAAAATGAGAGCACAACACATTCTCTGCATTTATTTACAGAGCGTTTTATTCTCCGAGAAGCAGGAAGTGCGCAGTTAGCATGTTCATGTTTGTTAGCTTTACCCCGAACTTTCCCTGAGCTCAGAGACTCGAGAAAAGTGCTTATAAATGCATTGCAGTGAATATTTAGGATGCTGGGTATCAAATGGGCAATACATATGGAGTTGCTGTAAAGAGTTTGAAATTGATTAGTACTGTTTTTCACATTTAAAAACAGTAAAAAGCAGTTACAGTGCCTTTATCCACATCAGTAAGTTTGTTTAAACATCTTCTCAGTGGTGGACCTAGGAATTTGGGGGTCAAAGGCCAAATACAGTCCCCTCTTCATCAGATGTGATTTTCTATAACTTTTCTGTCATGTCTCTTGAATTGTTCTTGAAAGGGAGCTTTTTAATGTGTTTTATAAATTTGGGGTGGTATGTGAATTATTGGAAAATTCAAAATCATATGTTCAACAGCTACGTGTTCTAAACAGCTTTGAACAGGGGGGTTTAGGGGTCCTTTCCCAGAAGAATAAAAATAAAAAATCAGACCACATTTGACCAATTTCCCTTTTTTTTTTAAGGCATTTTACACAAGAATAGTAATTTTTAAAAATTATTGTACTTCATTTACTATGTACTTTTATTATTTATTTAATAGGAGGTCTGATATGGGCAGAATTAATGCATTTTTTACACGTCTTTTTCTTGTTTAAAAGTTAACAACTCTACTTTACTGTAATATTGACAGAGCTTTTTGTCTGTGATGATCGGGAACGGGGGTCCGCCTCTGCATCTTCTTGCCACTAGATGGAGTCAAGAGATGTTTCAAAAAGATACTCCGCAATTAGAAGTTAAGAAAAGTGATACATTTCTTTACTAGAGACTATGTTTGGTCCTAAACCTTGATACATGTGCTCGAAAGTTGCATTGGGAACAGCAGCTGATATAAAATACTCCCAAATATTTAGATTAATAAACAATGATGAGAGACAAATCATTTTATGGACCGAGAAGAGAAAACAAAAGAAAGCATTGTCCCTATTACCTCACTGTACTTCCCCTGTTGAGCTTAATATTATATTTATCTCGCTGGCTCATCAAAAGCAGTTGGGGGAGTGGAAAGCTTGTTAGAAAGCTGTGCAATACTATTTCAGTGAAACCCTCTGAGCAGATACAGCCTTTGCACATGACTGCCTTTCATGACCAAGCTTGAAAACAACTTAAGCAAGAAGCACAGTTCCCTGGGCTTAAAAGTTCACAACGCGCTATAAATCTGTTCGAGACGGGGCGAAAATACAATCGGGGGCATGTGAGTTCACCAGCGACTAAAGCCTGATTCAACACACAAACACACGGCGAGTGAAAGCTGCTCGTCAGACGGGACTCATGGGCTGGAATTAGACGCAGGAAGTCATGAGATCTCCAGGTGGCTCGACTTTCCCAGAACGGTTAAGCAGGGATTTTACAATGCACTGCCAGAGCGTGATATTAACCGAGGAGGACACCCTTCTCCTCTTAAAAATACACACCTTCTTGAGCTTCCTTTTTGGCCGGGGCAAGACAAATGCCTTAGAAACCAGAAGCCTGTTATTCTCATTCACGCCGCACCACAAGACTGCACGTCAGCCATATAAAATCCAACTAGACAAGTGGGACAGCGACTTGGTTCATGTCGACAGAAGTGGTTAGAGAGATTTGGAAAGCATCGGAGGGAAATGGAAAACATGAATAGCCGCAATGTTGGCTTTAGTCGGGCCGATTTAGCTAATGGTGCTAATAGCCAAATGAACTGGGTGATGTATCAGTGGAACATATTGTACTGTGTAATCGTGTTGCGTTTAACCTTTGCCTGTTTGAATTTTGAATTAATTTTGGTCAGGGGTTGACTTTTTGTGAAATGTCTGCTCTATCAGCCCCAGTTTTATCGTTCAATGTGTTCTTTGTTGTCAAAAAAAAAGGACCTGTTTGAGGCTAAATTAAAATTTCATGGCATTTGGCGGTCATGTGGGATGATGTCATGATCATTGATTAACCAGTCACACGAAATTGCCTTGAAAGCAGCAGTTTACAGTTAGATCTTAAAGAAAGTTATACTCTTTTCCATTTAATATTTTACGTCGATCCAAAGTAATACAGATTTTAAGAAGATCTATTTAATTCATACTGTATGTGCAGTATTTAAATGGAGACTTTCTGTATTTGTTCAAGGTAAACATTTATTATTTTCTGAGTGAATGTCTGAACTAAAGATTGGATTAAATTAACCAGAGTAATTGATTCAAGTGATCAATAAGTCATATATTTAAGGAAGATTCTTAATAATGTTGGATCCTAAACTGTGTTTTTAAATCTTAAACTCGTAAAATGCATCTTTTTTTCTTTGGCTTCTAACTAAATTGTGTTGTTTTTGTAGTCTTTTTTTTTTTTCATCAAACGATCTCGCAAAAATGCAGTTGTTGTGTCTACTGCATTTTGGTCAGCTGCAAAGTGCATCATAAATAAAGTTGAATTGCATAGAATGTTTTTTTTTATTAGTTTTGTACATGGACAATACTAATAAACATTTAAACTTAGTCTAAATTGCATTTGATAAGAGAGATATGAGAGATATAAATAAAAAGTCAAAACTTTTTTAAAAATTGTTTTATTTAGTGTGTTTTAAAGGGACTGTACCTGATTTTTAACAAAGTAAAAGTATAAAACTAGTGTAGTGTCATAAATTATTGACATGATCTGTGTACTACAGTACTATTTAACTATTTCCTCATCCATTCCCAGTGCAATCCCCGTCCTCCTGATCTCACACTCACACTGTTGGCCTTGTGTGTTGCGCCACTGCCGCCTCCCCACACTTTTTCCACAGTTTATCAAAGGAAAGTCCTGGGCCCTAACTATACCCAGGTGCAGCAGCGTGTAATGAGTCACACTGCAGTCACAATAGCCCAAAGCGGTTGCCAGGGTTTCATGTGTGTGTTTGGAGTGTGTGTGGTTTTTGGAGGTCAGCGGGTGCACGGCTCGGAGTTGAATGTCATGTGGCTCTGTGCGGCTGCTGCTGGTGCCCAGAGTTCAGCGGGAGTTCAGCACATTATTCATGCATTTGTGTTGAACAGAAACACCTCTCTCCTCCGCTCCTCGCTGGCTGCTCGGCGCATGTATGTTTTCGATCAGCGTCCCACTTCCATTTTGAGCCGTGGAGAGGTCGTGCTGACAGCTACAGTAAGGGCCGGCTCTGGATACGGGGGGGAGGAGTCTGTTAAGAAGGGCTGGCTCAAGCTCCTGTGCAGTCCTATGAAAGAAAAGTCCTACTGTATTCACCGCAGCAACAACATTTACTACTTCTATGCATTTAGATATGGATACTTTTGTTACTACCACCAATACTACTATTACTACTATTACTACTACTAAAACAACAACTACTATTACTAATAATAATAGTACTTCTACTACCAATACTATTACAATAACTACTACTACTACTACTACAACTATTTACTATTATAACAACTACTACTTCTAGCACTACTACTACAAAACAACTACTACTCCTACTACCACCACCACAACAACAACAACAACACCAACTACTACTACTACTACTACTATATTAAACTATTAAACAACTATCACTAGTGCTACAAAGTTAAGAGATTATTTAAGTTTGCATTGCAGATTTTGACAGTATTGGGTTGAGTGTAAAGGGTTAATTACTTTAAGGCATTTTCGTGTCTTCACTCCTGAGGCAACTACAATTACGTCGAGTATTAGTAGTACTTCAAGGACAGTAATGCAACTACTTCTGCTGCTGGTATACTACAGTTGCTACTACAACTTTCACTTAATCCTTTATAAGAAAAGTCACTTTAGTATCCTTAATAAAGCATGAACAAAGACCTAATAAAGCACAAAAAACTGTTTATAAAGAATGATTCAGGCTTAGTTACAACTGAATTAATACGCTAACCTTTATTTTTAACACTTAATGAAGTAGTTACAAAGCCTGAAACTAATTGTTCACTATGAATTAAGTCTTTGTTCAGGCTAATCCAGGAGTTGTCATTATAAAGTGTATATTTTTTCCTACAACAACCACTTCTGTTGCTGCTTCTATACTGCTGTGTCTCCTGAAGTAAAAGGTTATTACTATGAAACTTATATATTGCACGTTTTTGTTTGGTATTGCTCTGAGATGACCTGCCAGAAAGATAAATAATAAACTTGCTGTAAAGCGGTGCAGAGGCGGTTAAAGTTAAAAGTTCCCGCCCTTTTGGCAGCCCATAAGTGTGTGTTTGTGTGCGCTTAATGTTTAACCCTTTTGTCAACAGTTGCATGCGGGTGTTACAACAGCATTCCTGTGAGGCCCAGTCTTGTGACAGGGCTTTCGTAATGGCTGCTGCATGGCTCAGAGGCGTCTTTGTGTTTTCTTTTCCTGCAGCTCGACTTGTTGCTGGACGAGTTTCTTGTTTCTGCCTGTTGTGTGTAAATGAGCTCAGAGGATACACAGCTAATGCCAGGTCAAACAGCCAGCCAACAGCTCTCCTCCCAAAGTAAATGGTTAAAGGCCTTGTACCTACTTTGTGTCTTGCTTCACTTAAAATAGCTTGGATTTGCGTCACTTTTTTTATTAGGTTAGAACTAATCGCTCATGTGGCGTAGAATATCTTACTGATTTCTGGATGTTTCTCAACTGGTTACACAAGTATTTAGATTGAAATGAGAAATTTGAATGTGTCAATGGGTCAAATAAATTAGTATAAAAAGAAAGAAATCCATTGAGACAAGTCAGAAACATCTTGAAAAAGTTAATATAGTGCCGGTTCCACTAATTATAACTTATTAAACTACTGAATTCAAGTCATTTTAATTCATCTAGATTATTCATGTTTGGGATTTAAGTGAGAGGATGTTGTGTTTTGTACCATAATATATTGTAAAAACAGAAATTAGTGGAAAAATTAATAGCATTTTTAGTGTTTGCCTTCATTTCTGAGTAAATTGTTAGAAGTTCTAGGGCTTCTTCTTGTACTATCAGGGTTGAAATTTGTTAAAACTCACAAAAGGTTCAACTTCCAGGTTGGTTGTCCTGACCAAGACTCGCTCAAGATCTGGAAATGGGTCTCCAGGTGCAGTATTCCTCCTGACAGGTTGGACGGGTCAAATGCAGAGGACAATATGAATTTATGATGACAAGGTTTTCTTTTTAGCAATCAGATGCACACTATATATTTCTACATCAAAAATAAGGAAGAAAATGCTGTAAGTTGCAGAGCTCTCCAAGACGACGGGCTACACTCTACAGCCATAAGTGAAGAAGAATCAAGAATTTAGGAATGAGTTAGGACATTTTAAATTAGTCTATATGACAGGTTAGGCACACATTTCACTAAAACGTAGTGAACATGATTATATATATATTTTTAAAGTTGCCTATTTGTCCCCAGTTTTACAGTTTTTGTAAAGTTTATAATGTCACTTCCTGGTTGAACAGCAGCAAGTATGACATATAGAGGTAATTTCAGAACTGTTACCTAGCAACCACACAAGTGCTTAAATCCATATAAATCACTGACTAGTTAGGAATTAATAATATAAGAGATTCATTTTGTTGAACGACTGTTAAAACTGTCAAAAAATGTGCAGTTGCTGTGAATGGTCTCTGTACTTTCAATGGTACGTCGCCTATTGATGACATCACAGAAGGATTCAGTTTTAGCCCTATTTCTTTCTGTATTTTAAACATTTATTTTTAAACATTTATTCACAAACGGCAACTTCACGAACGTAAAACTACGATAAATATTTACCGCAGATGCTGTCCCACCAAACTAAGTCAGAATTAGAAAAAGCATGAGAACCTGTCTACTTAAATAGCTCCCTTTGTCATATTTAACAGAAGAAATCAGATACGGGGCCTTAACACAGCAGCAGCCATCATTCGAGAGTGTTTTGAGTATTGCGTACAGGCTGAACTTTGCTTCCTCTGTTGTCGAGCGGTTTCTGATTAGAGCGATTGGCTCATGTGAAAAGGCCACCGCGTGTTACTATCTCAGGAAGGAAGACAGGCACAAACTGTGAACATGCGTCAGATGAGCGAAGTCGATACGAGCCGCGGCGCTGGGGGAGGGCGGGGCGTCCTTCAGGGCAGCCCGGGGTGGATCCAGACCTGTCAGTCAGGGTGAAACCATTTCCTCTTCAAGGCTGTCTGGCTCCACCCTTCTATATTGTGTGGCAGTGCGGTGGAGGTGAACTTTATCCGTTTTTGTTGAGCGAGAGCATTCAAATGATTTGCATAGAGTAAGGTCAGATTACACGTGTGTATGTTGCACAATGTAGATCCCATCTCTAAACACGAGGAGGGGACAAGACATTCTCAAGCTTTCAGACGCTAAAAGAGACTGTAACTGACTCTGGCTGGACCACTCACTGTAAAACGGCCTGCATTTGTGTAGTGTTTAATTACAGTGTCCAGACCTAGCATGGTCCTGGTTTTGTTCAAGGATCGACATGGTTTAAACCTGGTTTAGTCTTGGTTTAGTGTTTCTTTATTGTTTAGACCTGTTTAGTCTTGTGTAGATTTTGGCACGGTTTGCACCTGGTTTTGTCTTGGTTTACCTCAAGTTTCGATCATGGTTTAGAAATGGTTTAGTCTTCATTTAGGTCAAGTTTCAGCATGGTCGAGACCTACTTTAGTTTTGTTTCGCTCACGTTTTGACGCGGTTTAGACCTGCTTTAATCTTTGTTTAGTTCAAGTTTTGGCATGGTTTAGACCTGGTTTAGTCTTGGTTTAGCTCAAGTTTCGGCATGGTTTAGGCCTGGTTTAATCCTATTTAGTTCTGGTTTTGACATGTTTTAGACTAAGTTTAGTCTTGGTTTGGCTCTGGTCTAGTAAATGTTTAGCCTTTGTTTAGCTCAACCTTCATGCCCTCCACTGACTGTAAAACAACCATGAATGCAGTGTGCAGTGTTTCATCACATCTGTACAGACCTGGTTTAGTCTTGGTTCAATTCAAGTTTCACCGTGGTTTAGACCTTGGTTTAGGCTTTGTTGAGCCCTGGTCTAGTAAAGGTTTAGTCTTTGTTTAGCTCAAGTTTCATCCTGACCAATGACTGTAAAATGATCTGAATTTGTTGCCTAATCCAGAAAGTCCAGTAGTCCTGGTTTAGTTCAAGTTTAGGCAAAAAAAAAAAAGGCTTCAATTTGTATTTTGTATATACCTGTCAGATAAAACTAGTGGCCATCTGATCTAGTCCTTATTTGGACCTGATTTAGTCGTGGTTTAGTTCAAGTTTAGGAAAGGTTAGTTCTGGTTATATCCTCATTCAGACCTAGCTCGGTACTTGTTTCGACCTGGCTTTAGTCTTGGTTTACTTTGAGTATAGTGTTTGTTTAACTCAGCTGTTAAAAATGTGCAACTGTCTTGTCTGCTGATTGTAAAAAAGGCCTCAATTTGTTTTGGTATATACCTGTCAGATTAAACCAGTAGCCATCTGCTCTAGTCCTTGTTTGGACCTGATTTAGTCCTGGTTTAGTTTAAGTCTTTGTTTGGTTCGTGCTTTCAGATGCTAAAAGACTGTAACGATCCCATCCGCTGACAGTAAAACGGCCTGAATTAGTGTGGTGTTGCATTTCCATCTGCTCTGATAAGATCGACT
This sequence comes from Rhinogobius similis, assembly GCA_019453435.1. Taxonomy (NCBI): domain Eukaryota; kingdom Metazoa; phylum Chordata; class Actinopteri; order Gobiiformes; family Gobiidae; genus Rhinogobius; species Rhinogobius similis. The sequence goes on from CM033634.1 coordinate 14,147,701, forward strand.
CGCCCAGTCCATGTGCCCTTTGGACCGCCCGCCTCAGCAAACACATGGTGCAAGGCAGCTCTATATCAGCAATGTGCCGCAGTCGTTACAAATTTGCACAACACAAACAGGCGCTTCGTATCACCTCAGGCTTATCGGGTTCCTTCAAGGGCAGTGAACTTTCCCACCGAACTCCCTCTGCTCGGAGTCAGTCCACTGGGACCGAGGCTCGCCCATTCACCCAACAGCTTCCCACACTGTTACTGTAGCTTTAACTGACAGCGGAGACTCTGCGGCCGCAATCGTTGAGTCAGGAACAAACTTTATATAAATCTGTTACTTCAGTTCACAACCATTTTAGTCATGGTTTGACCTGCTTGGCTTATTTATTTCATCTGTGCATAAATAATGTCAGAAGAACACATGTAACTTTCCTGGTTGAGTGCCTGCCACCTGCTTGTCTCCATGAAGATGTTATGTCATTGCCAAGAATGTTCCACAGTACACCATTAAAGTTAACTATCTCCCTGCAGACAAGTCACCAGGACAAGTTATAGGTCAGATCTGTGGAGAGGCAAACCTGCTCACACTAAGTATTTGAGCAATTAAAACATACATAATAAAAAAAAATACTATACTGTGGAAAATTCCAGGCATAGCAATGACATCTCCATGGCAACAAACAGGTGGCAAAAAAAGTGTTGAACATTAAGTTTATGGTTTTACTTGTTACTTTTACTGTAGATAATAAAGCTTCTGGGGGCGACAGTGGCTCAGTTGAATGGTTGATTCTAGTTCTGTCGTTGTGTCCTTAAAGTGCGTATGGTTTTTATGATTTTCAAATTTTGACTTAATTCAGTGTATTAATACCGCTTGTAAATATAAATTATAGTTTTACACCAATCAGGTCGCTGTTTGTGGAGAAAAGTTGAAAAATCTGTTGAAAATTACAGGAACTAAACAAACTGAGGGAGCCAAAGGTTATGCATAATTAACGCAAAATAAGCTACTTTTTAGACCCTTTAACATTGATTCAACAAAATAAATGTATTTTTCTTTGTCAAATAAAAAAAGTGATATTAGAGTCAGTTTTGGTGCTCTACAGGAGGGTTTCTTGGTAATTTCCTAGTGTGATGTCATCATTTACGACCAGGAAGTAAAATTACAATTCTAAAAATGCTATACTGGGGTAAAATTTGAAAACAATTGAGCAGAATTTGAAATATATTCATGTTAACAGCATATTATTAGAATGAGTAGTCCAACCTGTCATAGGCGCGTTGATCTGTGCGTGAGTGATTGGTCATGATCAGAGAGCCCGATGGCGTAGCTTCACTTCCATCAGTCAGCCCCAGGGCAACTGTGGCTACAACAGATTCCAGCGAGTGAGGAGTGAATAATGACAGGTGAATCACTTTGAGAGGCTTTGTCAAATCTGCAAAGTGTTACAAGTGTGGCATTATTACTGCTCAGTATCCTGGAGGCCATGACTAAACTAACCACTATTTGCTTTCACTGTGATCTCATCAGTCACAGCAGCTTGTGGAGCAACGGGTTTGTCAGAGAAATGTCATGTGTAATGTCCTGTCATCGATCGTGAGTGATGTCTGTAATGTGGGCCCTCATTTACCAAGCAGCATAAATCATGTGAACACAATTACTAAAAGCATTTAGCACTAACTAAACATCTAAATATATGGGTTTAATCTCTGCAATATGCGATTGTATTGACTTATGTAACACGTCACAATGACCTGATTTTGAAATGTCCGCACTATTTGTCAACAGAAAAATTGATTTATGTCTCTGGAGTTTCCCTCGCTGCTGTTAAGTTTGTTTATTACATACAGTGGATCATGCAAGCAAAGCAATAACATCAGAAAAGTTACACAATGCACCTTTATTGACACACGCCCAATACATTTCAACAGCAAACAACGTGTCATTTTTACCAACGTTTCCACACATATTCCAAGATGGCAGCCACTTTTTTCAGTATGATTTAATAGTTTATGTTATTGAGAACATCTAGTTCTGTCCTTGCTGCTGTTTGAACCAATGATGCATGTTATATGACCTACAGAAATATCCAGTTAACTTCGTCTGACCTTGGCTTCACACACACATGCTTGTCCCCGTCTGTCTAACTCTATTTTCTATTCCAGCTCTTCACAGTGGGCTGTTTACTGAGGTGCAGCTTTGAAGGAGGAGCGCGAGGTGAAGCCTGTGCCCAGACGCCAAAAGGACAAGAGCACAGCGTGGACTACAGCGCAGAGACAGAGGAGGAAAGCTCGACTACTGCACTGCAATCTGACACTCTGATGGACAGGAACAGAAAGTTTATATGTCGATTCATCACACTGAGATCCATTTTGGTCCATATTTAGACCTGCCTGCCTTTTTATATTCACAGTCTTCGCTTGGTCTAAATTTACAGCTCAGTCCTAACGTCCAGGTATTAGTTCGGACTCCTGTTATGTCCAAATAAAGTCCTGGCTCAGTCTTATTTTCTGGTCTAGTTCAGCTAAAGTTTGGTTTATTTCTGTTTTAGAACTAGTTTGGCTCTGTCACAATTTAGTTCTGGTGTGGTCTTGGTTTGGGCCCAGTTTAGTTCCATTTTAGACTTGGTTTGGTTTTATTTAAGCTCTGGTTTATTCTTGGTCCAGTACAGGTTTAGTCCAACTTTTGATGTGGCATGTTTGATTGGAAAAGTCTTGGTTCTGTCCCTAATTCTAGTCGAGTCTAGTTCAGTTTAGTTCTGGTAATCTCTTGAATTGACCTTTGTTCAGTCTTTGTTTAATCCAAATTTAGGCTTTAGTCATGGTTAATTTTAGGTTTAGTCCTGAGTCATTCAGCCTTGGTTTAGTCCGGTTAGGTCTAAATTTAGTCCTTGGTTAGTCATGGTTTAATATTAGTTTAATCCTGGTTTAGTACTGGTTTGCTCTTGGTGTAGTTTAGCGTAGTCCAAAATAAATCCTTGTTTAGTCATGTTTTTCTAGGTTTACTCCTGGTTTGGTCTTGGTTTAGACCTGTTTTAGTTGTGGCTTACTGCTATTTTAGCCCTGGTTTAGTTTATTCCTTGATTAATCCTTGTTTAGGCACGTTTTTCCTGATTTAGTCCTGTCTTAGTTGAGCCCTGGTTTAGTGCTTGTTTAGTCCTGGTTTGGGCCTGGTTTAGCCCTGGTTTAGTCTTGCTTTAGTCCTGGTTTATTTGAGCCCTGGCTTAGTGCTGGGTTGGTCCTGGTTTAGTTCTGGTCCTGCTCTGCGAACCACGGTTGGATAATGAATGCCACACAGTCGTGACAACTTGCACTTTTATGGCGAGGAGAGAGAGTTTAGACGCTCGCACACTTCACCCAAACATCCTCCATAAACCAGACAATCAAAGAGACACCAGCCAAGGATCTTAACAACAAACCTCAAGCTCCGATTCATCACCGACTCCAAAAAAGGACAGTCGCTCTGTGTTTACTTCAAGATTGCGGGAAAACTGAAATTCACTTTCCAAATGAGACCGCTGAATCAGTAAACAGGGCATTGCTCCTTGATTTATCCAGCCACAGAACGAGACACAGCTATGTTCTTTCATCTAAATTATCTGCACTGAGGTTTGGTAATTATGCTAGTTATTGGTGTATACAACCTTTAACTGTGTGCTTCCTACCTTCAGTCCTGCTTGACTTGTTTTTATCGTTTGTAAAGGAAATTTTAAAGCTGCTTTCTTACAGACAACACGCAATCAGTTCTTAAACATATCACTAAAACACAGGAATTTCCTAAAATAGACAGATAAAAACAGTTTATCAGAATCAAAACTATATTGTATTTTACGATCGAAACTGCAAAATTGCGTTCACAAACATACAACAGCAACAGAATATGGAGTTTTTTAAGTGTATATTCTTTCGTTCAGATCTATTGCAGGGATCAACTAACATAGTGTACAAATATCTGAGAAACCTGTAAACCTATTTTAGTTTTGTTTTATAGAGGATATTGTAGGTTATATGTCAGCAATTTCCTCATTTTACACACTCAGTTTTGAGAAGTAACTGAAAATACATATTCAGAATACTTATTTATTATTTATTATTAACTGTATTCTGGTATAGTTACTCTTTTATTTGGTGGTTTTCAGAATTCATAACTTCATATCTAACAGAGAAGTATATTGTGGTATTTGATTGTGCAATTTAGGCTTCAAACTGCACTGAATTAATGAGAAAATACACTTACAGCTTACAGTTTATAGTGAATTTCCATGAATTTCTCTAACTTGTGTTAAAGGATCTTATAAATAAACCCATGTGAAACAAAAATAAAAAGCTGTTCTGGTTTCACATTGTTTTGCAATGCAACTCGATGTGAAAGTATTCTAAGTATTCAGAATACAGTGTCTTTAACATTCTTCAACAGAAATTCGGTGGCTCGGGACAAAAAGTCTTTCATGGGCCCTCCTTTTACATGAATAATTGACCCCCTTATTAAAATCGAACTATAGTGAAGAAATTGCGCAATATAGGAATTACTTAAAAAGCCCAAATGAATGACCCAATATGTTCCACGCAATCAGTGTTGCAGTTCTACTTCCATATCTGGCACCAGTCGACCTGCACGCTGCTGCTAAAACTCCAAACCTATTAGATAAAAAGTATTACAGCACTTCAGACATTCAAATGAACATATCAAATAACTATGGCTGGAGGGCTCTGTAGCAGCTCTTTGTAAACAACACAAAGTCAATTATGAGTGAAACTTGGATCAAAATTGACATAGCCTTTTCTTGTAATGTGCATTTCCATCAAATCAAACATGAAACATCCTTTAAGTCGGTAAAATCGGAGGTATCACCACTTTTTAACACAATTTTCCCACATTACAGATTACAGGCATATTGCATTTTGCTTTCAAGGCAAACATTACTGGAAACAAAGCTTTGATCTAGGCTCTGATCTAAAATAAGCACTTATAAATATTCATGCCCGCTTGTATTTTTTATGTTTTATTTATCACTTTACTTTATGCAAGCGCACGGCAGCAGAAATAATGAACAGATGCAAATGTGCACAAACATATGACTTTACTGTTTCAACCATGAGATCTGTGCAGGTTTAGTATGATCTCGGACTGGTTTAGACCTGGAATAGTTTATAAAAACATTTGTGTGAATCCATGAGAGAGGCAGGGCTTAAATGAATCGCCGTCAGACCAAAAATAGAGAATGTCGCCAATAAATAAGGCTGCTTTAGGGAGTTATATTTTGGCCCAGGGTTAAGGTTACATAACACTTGACATACTCCTCATTCTTCTCTGGCCTCAGCTTTAAAAATATGACCTTTTGACATTAATTGATGCTGGGAAAAAGCGGCTGCGTCCAAATTTAACCATGTCCTTAGCTGTTCACATGTACTCCTCACAGTAATGTATTTAACATGATTTAATGGTTTGTGGCAGCTGCTCTCACGTAATCTGATTGAAAGACCCAATTTTAGAATTAGTTTGATTTCAATCTTGTTTTGAATCTAGCTTCAAGGGCTAGAAAGCTATTGTATGAGCTCTGTGAATGGAATTTAAGTTGGCTATGTTTTTAAACTGGCTAGCTCTTTGTACTACTGAGTACTTCCTCTCTGATTCTACAAGGTTTTTGCAGAGTCACACTAAAATGAATAAATACTAAAATATCAGGCATTGAACAGTGAGCTGCAGGTGGATGTCACTGACAACATGTTAAAGACTTCACAAATGAGGTGAATACTTCCCTGGTGACACTTCTGTGTTGATAAATGGAGGTGTTTGTGGGTCAGCGCTATTGCTAATGCTAATTTTGAAGCATAATAAAAATAAAATAAAAAACACAAGTAATCTATACATAAAAACAATCAAGTAGTCTTTACTTCATGTTTGATTTTTTTTTTTTAATATATTTTGTGTTTACAAAGTACAGTGAGAAATGGTTAGCTTAGCCAACTGCACAAGGCTCATTGCTTTGGCCTCAGCTTGATTATTTTGAAAACATAAATTATCTGAGCTTTGCACGAAAACTATAATTTGACAAGCTAGATTGACTGTCCAATTAGCTTTTGAACATTTATTTCCAACTATTATACTTGATGTTCATTGTTAGTTTTAAGGCCTATTTTGGAATCTTTATGAAATCTTTCATATGTTTTATGCTTTTATTTTATCACTGTACTTTGCTTTTCGATCTTCATTGTAGGACTTGATTAAAGACTGAAGATTAAAACTTTTGTATGGCCCAATGTCACAACAACAATTATTTTCTCATATCAAAACAAATAAAACTGTATTTCAATATTAATTTCCTCAGTTTAAACAATACAGACTTTAAAATATTGCCATCTAACTTTAAAAAAGTAAATTTTCTCTCCCCAAACACGCCACACCAAACCACATGCTTTTACTGACAGTGGATTTCACGTCGACCTCTTGATTAAAAAGACTCAAGCTGATCATAGATGATTAGAAATGACTGCATCTCGATTAAAATTTGATTAATTGCACAGCCCTAATCTGCCTGCACCATCATTGTGCTGAGCTACAATACTACAATACTGCTTTCCCATCATTTGTTCGGCCACATTTGCACGCCTAGATGGCTCTCACATTTGCATGAGTATTACCACAGGTGTAACACAAAACAAACAGAAACTGGAAAGTCCTGGGAGTGGCTCGACAACAACAGCTGACTGACGTTATGTGAATATTTAGTCTCCTGCTCCTGTCACAGAGAAATGAATGCTCCGTGGAGTTCAGTATGCTAAACAAAGCCCGCGAGTCAGGCATCGGGCTGCCTTTTAAGGACAGCCAGCAGGATACACTGTTAAATGTGCGTGCAATGGACTCAATGCAGCTGCAAGTGTGTGACAAGACCATAAGTGGGATACTGGATAAGATGCAAAGTTAATACGAGACATTGGTTTATTATGACCTAATTTTAGAAGCCATGACACTTTATGTAATTACTCAGTGTTCTTCACAGGGAGTTATGTTTTCTATTGAATCATTACACTCATATTAAAATGTCTTTGTTATGTTTAGGCTACTTATCGCCTATTCTTTTGGAGCAATGGCATTTTGATTGTAGGAGAATAAAGATTGCTCAAACATGCATGAATCAATAATTAATAGTAAATGCAAACGGAAAACAAAACTCTTAAATGTTCATTTTGCATTGCTTTCTATCAATTAATGTTGCTAATACAGGCAAGTATCAAAAGCAGAACACCAAAAGTGGGAACTAAGTACAAAACACTGATACAATATGTTAAATTATAAATGATAGGTAAGGAAAACGAACAATGGCAGCTTGCTACAGTCAATATAATGCTCCTATAATAATTTCAAATAATTCATGATTACCTTTTATACCAGTTCTTACATTAAAACCCCACAATGCATTTCAACCAAAACACAGACTGAAACAAAAGTATTTTATTTGCACTAAAAACCTGAACACAATCAAACTCAGAGCAACTTATTGTACAAGTTACAGCCTTATATTTTTGCACTACCTTCACAGAGTGTTGGATTTAAATCTATTTTTATGGCATGTTTCTCCTTCTGTTCTTGAATTGTGCATTCCAGCACTTGAATTTCCCCATTGTGGCACAAATAAAGGTCTTATCTCTAATCTTATGAAAGAATGCTAAAAGCATGACTTGAAAATGCAAAGATAAGCACCAATTCTTGCTGACACAAACTACATGTCAAGAATAGTATCAGATTTCAATGCTAATGTCAATGGTTTTGCATGTAGTCTGCATAGGATTTGTTCCCAAAATGCAGTTAAGTTAAGTTAAAATCCCCTCCTCTGATACACTGATACAGCTGGATTCATCTTTAGACATTTTCCAGTGTCTTTATGACCCACCTGAAAACAAGGCCAGTGAGCGGTGGTTAATTCATTACTGGTATAATCTCTGAAATGGAGTGTAAGTGCTCTGGATGTCCTTTAGACCGAGCACGCGGCTGCTGCCAGTGCACTTTTACTGTTTCACTGGGGTCAAAGCATGTGCTGACTTCTGAAAAACGTTATTTACATCAGAGTTTAGCTATGACTCAGAACATGGGGTTTTCCATCAGGCAGGAAGTGATGTCGTTCTCACAATGTTTAATTCTTTGTCCTATTTTTTATTGCCGAGTCTGAATCAAATGCTACAGAAATAAACATATGCACATAAATGGAAATCCAGACAGATTTAGATTTTTTGAGAGGGATTTTTTCTCTCCTTTTTTCTCTCTCAGATTCAGATTTTGGCACTATTTCAGATTTTACTTTATGTATAGAGCATGTTTTATAAACAGAAACCGTTTCCAAAGTGCAAAGAAACAGTAGTTCTACTGTTGAGAACGCTTGATGTTTTGTTTATTTCTTTGGTGATTGTAGACATAAAACTATACATAGCTAGGGCTGCAACAATAAATGGCATTATCAACCTTAATAACTGATTATCGTAATTGTTAACTTGACTATACAAACTTTAAGACACATGTGAAAAGACCGTTTATAACAAATACAGCGACATTTTTACATCAAAATGTAAAAAAAAAAAAAAAAAAAAAAAAGATGATTTTCATCAGTAATATACTTTATTCAAAAATATTTTATATCTAGAGGCCTTCATTCATCATATTTCAACCTTTATTTGGCTGATAATGTATTTAAAAAGTATAAAATATACAATCAAAATAATCGTTTAACTAGTTTATTATTCAGAACGATTTAAGCTGTATCAATGTGCCAAACAACATTTAAACGAAGATGACATACCATACCATACAAGTAATCCTTTATCTATTTATGTAAAAATGTATGTAAAAATGTAAAAATCTGTGTCTTTTTGTCTCTAATACAGTAATTTGCATGTTACTTTTACTGTTTTGTGTTAAGGAAATACCTTTATTATGTAGTAACATTACCCCTGCATGGCTGCGCTCAGATTTAAGGGGAAGGATATGTTACTGTCTTGTGTTTTTCTGCACACATGTGGCACATCTGGGGCCAAGCCTGACTCATTACTCACTCCTTTATGTTCCATTCTCCGCAGCCATGGCAACTGCAGCGTGTTTTCGCCGGAAAGCTTTTGAAGGCGATGGAAAAAGAGAGAGAGCGGGAGCGAGAGAGAGAGAGTGCTTAGGGAGTGAGGAGGGAGGGAGGGAGGGAGCAGGCTCTCAGTAGTTGGCCTACATCCAGTGTAATCATGCCATGGAGCCGAAATGAGGCCTTTGGCTGCACACCAGGTTTCTGAGAACAAAGATGTGAGCTTCTAATGTTGGCGGTGGGGCCTGCTTGGCATCCACGGCCATTTCCCAGCAGCCCTTGCCTTGGCCGATTGCCAGTCCCCCCTCACCTCACCCTCCTCGCCCCTCCCCTTGCTCTTGGGAGTGCAAAGAGGATCAGAATAAAGAGAGAGACTTGTTTTTCACTCGCCTCCTGCTCTGGTCCAATGACATCACCTCTGCGGCCCCCGGATTCCAGCCGCCCGGCGCATTTTTCCACTTTCGGACCGTCCATTTTATTTGGATTCCTCCATTTTAGAGCGTTTTATCACGCTTAGCTACTGTACTTTGTTATTCTGTGAAAGCATAACACAGATTATGTCAGACGGGGCCAATAACGTGCAACTGGACTGTTATTTTCTATATAAACAGAAAATCTACCTGTATATATTGATACATTTTTGTTCAGGGCTGTATACTGTCAATGTGATTCAAAAATAATGCATAAATTATATTCATTAATTTAACCTATTACTGATGAAATGCTGAAATATGTCTACTTTTGTCTCAGAAGCTTCATAATTCATCTTGTACACATTTTACCATGTTCTTTTAGACACTAACACTATAAATTACTACATAAACACAACAAATTGTTATATAACACATAATAGTGATGGGCAGATGGATATCAAATATTGCTGTATCTATACTGACAGAAATATCAAAAAGTGTCGATGCTCGTGCATAAACATCAATACTTAAAAATTCTCAAAAAAATAACACATTTTGTTCAGTTTTCTGTGCATATTTTACGTTTTCTGCGCATACATTTACTTTACATATTAGTTCAAGCAAAGTTTGAGAGAAAATAACAGAAATCAAGCTAATATTGTTCATAGACAAGTAGTTTCAATGCATTCAACACAAAACTCATTGGTATTGGATCGACGATATTTGCTATAGTATTACTTGGTATCGCATCGAATCAGAATCAGTGATATCGCCCTCGTCACAGTTACATAACATTCAGTTGTCCTATTCATTTGACTCTTCATTCCATACATTTCCATCCTGAAATAACTTGTGTGTTCGGTTTAAATACTCCACTTGCATCATGTCGTTACATAAATGCGATTGCTGGCTCACTCGTCGTCTGGACCATCCATCATGTCGCTCTTTCTATGTCACTGTGATTGATATTATTGTCAGATTGCGCCGCATTTTATCTGCGTGCTAATCCTCGCTAGTGCAAACCAGTGGCTAAAAATAACCGCGTCAGATTTGTTCTGGCTGCAAAGGACAGTTGGGGTCCTGTGTTAATCTGGTCTGAAGCCGACTCCAAAGCAAGCTCAGTTTTATAAGTGCCCTGAAAGCCCCTCCTCTGTTGCATATACGTCTTCACAGCGTCACAAAAATGTTATACAGTACAGTTAAAATGACTGTAAATCAAATTATTGACATAGTTTTCAGTAATAGTTTACTTTAGTTTTGAAAATGTACGTTTATTGTGTTTTTACCGGTTTTAATATTTGATGTTTTGTCATTTAAAAGGAAATTCAATTGGAATATGATTGTTTACCTCGAAGTGAAATGTTCTTAACTCTTTTGGCAGATTATTTAAGTTGAAACAAATAAAATAAATGTATCAAAACAATACAATAACAAATACTGGACCAACAAATCATAAATAAAGTGAGTCAAAACTACTCAACAGACAAAAGAATTCTACCTTCAACTCATTTTTTGGATATTCCCTATTGTGTTTTTAAAGTGTAATTGCGTCAACCCTTTAAAAAATGTAAACCATAAAGAAAAGAAAAATCAAGAGGGGAAACATGCAGAGAGAGAGGGCTATGGAAAGAATTTGTAATGATTTGCTTTCATGAATAAAAAATGCCCAATATAAAATTCAACAGACTCGAAAGTGACACAACAAAATAACGTCACAGCCTGTTCACAAGTCTGTCAGAGTCACATTTTGGGTATTCCCCTGCATGACACCTACTACTCATTCTTTATTTAGCTTCTTCACGTCTCAATTTACGCTCAAGTGAAAAAAAAAAGTAGGTTTGGTGGTTGCTTTTGGGTGGTTAGTGAGTAAACTCTAGTCAGACAGTCGTGTAACATACGTCAAGGTCCAGTTTTTTAGGCACGTTTTATTTTTTTCCTCAAGTTAAATGTATTTATTTAAAGGTGCAGTCTTTAAATTCTCTGGTTTGCTATAGTCTTCATGGAGATGTCATTGTTTTACCTGGAATGTTACACAATATATCATTAGACGTAAGTGTTCGGCATGCAATTAATTAATTATTTTTATTGCTCAAATTACCTTGACAAACGTGCATTCTTATTGTGAATATGTTCGTCATGATCATGCGTATGTACAACAAAGTTACGTACGAGACTTTAGTTGTGCTCTATAAAAAGACAACTTCACATAGAAATGAGTGGTTCGGTCCAAAAACTCAGTACTTTGCACATTTGGGCTTTCAGAAATGAGAAAAAGGTGATCTGTGCTCAGAGAAATTAGCACGTTTTTGGAGTTTTGTCCCTTTTAGTAAGAATTCAATGTAAAGTTTTATAAATGTGAGCCCTGACCTTTAACTTGTGTCAGCACCTGCTAATGTTTTATAAAGATAATATGTATAAAGGTGCAGTACCATCTTAAGAACATGAAAAACAGAACACGTTCGTTTTAAACTCATTATATCGCTCACTAAAGTATTCTGAAAATCCTCATGATTCACCACGATGAATTTATAAGAGTGAGTTTTGCTGCCACAGTAAAGCTAACAACAACTAGCATGCTAACAGCGCAGTTCCTGTTCCGCGTAGAATAAAACGCATAATAACATACGAATGGAACACAGTAGTCTCATTTTGACGCTATAAGAGCTGCTTTTACGATACATCTGTACTGGAGCAAAACAACAAAAATCGGGTACAGGCCCTTTAATGCCATACTGTGGAAAAATCTAGGCAAAACAATAACAACAAGCAGGCAATACATTTAAGTTTGATATAACATATTTTCCCAAACTAAGAAGGACTAGACATTGTTCGACATTTTGAGAGGAGAATTAACTGAATCTTGAGATGAAGTTTTGATGGAAAATATTGTAAATTAAAAGTCAACTTGCCCATGGTTAGACTATGAGGCTGGCTACGTGCCTGCTCCGCGTCTTTCAAATCCGCTGCAGCACTTTGTGAAATCGCTGGATCTTTCCTATTATAGAATCAGGTCATTTAGGATTTAATTGAATCTCAGCGGGACCCCTCTTGCATAATCAGGCGTAGCTGTTTGCTAGCACAAACATTAACTTGGTGCAAAGACAGAGGATCAAAGCGCATCGCCTACTGTTTCCCACCAATCCTGAAGGAAAGACTTTTGTTTATTTTGCCCCCACACAGCAGTCATTTCCTAACTGTGTCATAAAGCCTAAAACCACACTTCCTGGTGTTGTTCAGTCGGCAACAAGGGCAAAAAGTGAAGCATGATGGGAAACCGTGTGATGACAATGTGGTGGGTAGTCGACATGTGACGCTGGTAGTAAAACCTCAAGAGAATACGTTGTTTACAGTATCATTGTTCAACTGTTGCATTAAGTAAACTATTCTGCGATACTTGTACATTATTACGCAAGGCAAGGCTCATTATTTATAATTATGGATGGGGCGGTATGACATTTTGGTGGATGATAACCAAGACCAAAAATACCACAGTTATACCATTTGTACAAGGGGCTTTTTTTTTGTGTTTCTTGGTACTGTGCAGAAATTTGGGGAAACTGAGCATTTATCAGGGTAAAAAAAGAAGCAAAAAGAGATAAAGTCCATATTCTAGAATAGGCTGTGGATTAAAGTTGATGCATTGGACTATTCTTTGGTTTTTCATTCTTTTTGACATATTAAGACCAATTCGTGAACTAAAGGTTGTGAGAAGTGCTGCTTATTCAACAGACCCAGTGAATTTAATACAACGACATACCTTTAATACCAGTTGGCGTCTCTTACCGCTATTTATAACCAAATCAAAACATGTTTTATGTAGTCCAATAAATTGTTTTTGATTTATCTTTATTACCAGTAAAGTTATTGCTTTGACAAAGTGACCTTGCAAACATTGCATTGCAAAAGATATTTGTCTAGAGACTATTGAAACAAAGCCAAAAGCAGAACCCAAAATCTTATTCCAATGCATTATCTCAAAGGAATAATCTAAATGAATAAAAAATTGTAAAGAAAATGTCTTCACTTGGATCAATGCCTATTCTTCTTGTGGCTCACCTTTTTAAAAAGTGACATTGCTTCATATACAGCTTTTTTGCTTTGCTGTATTCGTAAAAGCGTAAAACATAAATCAGCAGCTGTCAACTAATAGAAGATTTCCCGTGAACAAACCATGTCTGTGCAAGTGAAAATCCTGTTACACTACCCTACAATTACTCGCCTGAGCAGCCTGCAAACCCTCTGACTAACTAACATTGTATTTTGTCTTTATGGGCGGACCTTTGAAGAGAATACACCCCATGCCTGAGTGAGTGATCGCGGCCGCAGGCACTCATCCAAATGGCCCCATGTCCCGGAGAGAGATGGGTGAGGCAGGCGCTGGTATACGTGACTAAACAACCTCTCGCTTCCTCTTCCCAACGTCACATGGACTTGCACAAACATATCCTGCTTTGTGTCTGCTGGTTACAGACGCATTGCCTCACCCACGGCCCCCAAGGCGAGAGAGAGTGAGCGGGAGAGTAAGAGAGCCGCCTGCAATCAGATGGAATGAAACCAGAATATCAACAATACTTTACAGGGACACTCCTACTTTTAGTGTTTTGAAAAATGCAGAAACGACTGTGTCAATTCAGTGGCTGGGCTGCGTAAAAAGCTTTTGAAATCACATTACCCCTTTTAGATGTCCTTAGTTCTTCTTTTGACCTTGTTTAGTCCTGGTTTAGACATGATATAGTTCTGTTTTAATCCTCCTTCAGACTTGGTTTAGTGCTGAGAGAGTAATTGTGCACGCCGTGTTATGAAACGTACCAGATTTTTATTATGTTTTGAATGTGTGAGTGATTTTGTTCCACAATGTCAGAGCACAAAGGCACAGCTATTCATCTTACCACTTGAGCTTGTACACATAGGCACTGCCCTTATCGCTATGTTGGTTTAATATTCAACAAAACGTGTCTCAATGGCTGATTCATTGCGCTGTAATTTGATTTAGTGGTGCCAGATTTGGATGACTGGCTACGCAGCAGTGCACAAGAATAAAATGTGGGCAGAGCTATACTAGTCATGCTGCTGCTGCTGTAACCTCGATCCATTCAAGTTTACAACACTGGGCTGGAAATCCCCACCTCATGACAAGGCTTCCTGGTTACTGGCTAATGTAATGGCGCCTTTGCTTTTTATAAACGAGCAGTCAGCGCCTCAGCAATAGGAAAAATGTATGCAACCAGTCTGTATTTTCACTGTAAAACTGCTATAACATGGAAATAAAGGCGGAGCGGTGAAAAAGAGGCACGTTTCGCAAAAGATATCCACATCTTTTCTTGCACACTGAGTCGTTTCTATTGTGTTATCTAACAATAACGCCATGCGCAAAAGCATTTCCAAGTCTGAGTCGCTGGCATTTCGAAGTAAACAGCGTTTTCTTTTTTAGGCTCGACCCACCTCATTCATTGCACGGCAGTCGTAGTAGCAGCAGCTCGTGGCGTAGAGGCGCTGTGCATTGAGAAAAACAAACTGCAGCCAGCACAGTCAGCCCTAACTGGATCAGAAATGAGGACAATGCCGCGCGCAGACGGAGCGGCTTCTGAGCGCATTTGATCCAAAGCGAACTACGCGCTATTTACGCAATACCTGTCTTTATTTTGCAGAGGGTTTCTTGGTATTCTAGCTAAACCTCCGTGGCGATCTGGAGCAGACTGTCTAGCTGGCGTTGTCGGGGGTTTCTGGTCCCATTTCGGTGTGACCAAAAAGCGCTACGTGGAGGAGGAAGGCGCACGGGATATGTTTGGGAAGCGGTTCAAGTGATTAAATTATAAAAGAGAAGGGGCCGTCGGTGACAGAGGCTGCAGTAAAGCGAGGGAAAGGCGGAGAGGAGGGGGTCTGTCGAAGAAATCAAGTCAATAGAAACTCAAGTGGAAGCAGGCTGCGTTCATACTGGCGCTGACGTCACTGCTCCACATTGAGGCAGTAGTAGCGACTGAGCGGAGAGAGACACACCGCGCCATAGTAAAGTACGCACCGACATGAACTTCTCTCTCCGCGCTCCAACTTCGCCCCTGTTTTCCATAAAAGTCTAGGGAGGACGCATTTTCGTTTCTTCTGCGACGCACGGAACTTGCTCTTTATTCATTTTCAAAGGGGATTCGGGAGAACTAGACACATTTTGGGGTTTATTTTCTTGACGTGGAGCTCGACTCGACGACGCTGAGGAGAGCCATGTCGTCCGCGGCGGTCGCTGCTTCTTCCCGGAGGCAGTCGTGCTATCTGTGCGACTTGCCCCGCATGCCGTGGGCCATGATTTGGGATTTTACCGAGCCCGTGTGCAGAGGATGTGTCAACTATGAAGGAGCAGACCGCATTGAGTTTGTTATAGAGACAGCCAGGCAGCTCAAGAGGGCTCATGGCATTCAGGAGGGCAGGTCTCCCGGCCCGGGAAAGAAGGACTTCCAGGCTATGAACCACGCAGCTGCGGGAGACCCGGGCTCCCGACCGCCGCAGCCGCTGGACCGATACCCTCTGTCCTCGGAGCGACCGCCCAGGCTGGGACCAGAGTACCAGTCCAGAGGGCAGGCGAACGGCATCACAGTCCACAATGGATTCCCTAAACCGGACGAGCCTCCGGAGTTGAACCGCCAAAGCCCCAACCCCCGCAGGGGCAGCGGCGCGGTGCCCCCAAACCTCGTGCCTTTGGTGAACGGGGGCCCGGTGCCCCAGGTGCACAACGTGAACGGCAGACAAATGCTGCCCTCGGCGCTCGCGGCAGGCAATCCCGCGGACATGGGCAAGAGACCCGCATCAGTATCCAGCACTGAGCACGACCGGGAGAAGGACAAGCACCGACCAGACAGCCTGACCCCGGAGATCAGCGAGAGCCACAAGAGGCCCGAGCAGGACTGGATGGGCAAAGGCAAAACCGTGAGGGACCTGATGGCGCTGCACACTTTCGACAGATTCAAGAAGGACCATGCGGTCATGCAACAAAGGGCTATGGTGTACGAGTCCGGTGCTACCGCCTCAAAATCAGGTAAATACTCAAAATAATGACACTGCAGACGTATTTTTATGCTTTTAGGACTGTTTTGGACGACAAATATAAAAGTAGAAAAATGATAAGAATGTGTAAATTAGATAATCAGTCAAAACATGACGTCACAAACACGTGAAAATGTATTTTTAGTTTATATTTGACGAATATAGTTGTGTATTAAGCAGTTTTCCTGCATGAAACAGAGTACAGTCTAGTGTTGTGTGCACAGTGGAGTGCTGCCTGTGTGAGCTGTGTAACTCAGTTGTTTAACCCTTTCCCACCCCAGACAGAGGAAAACACCCCCGCAGCGTGAAGCGGAAGGCATCTCCGGAGCCCGAGGGAGAGGGCACGGCTGCCAAAATGAACGGAGAGGCGCAGCAGTGGTTACCACCGCCCAACGATGGACTCAAAATGCCCCCGGTGCCCCCTCCAAACTTCTCTTCCCCACCTTCCACGATATCCCCACAGTCCCGCACCACCCCTCCAGAGGCAGCGCAGAACGGCCAGTCGCCCATGGCAGCACTCATCATGGCTGCAGATAACGCTGGGGGCAACAGCTCGCCGAAAGACGCCAACCAGGTGCACTCGACGACCCGCAGGAACAGCAGCAGCCCGCTCTCCCCCTCCTCCATGAACCAGAGGCGGCTGGCCCAGAGGGAGGGCTCGGGCGCCGGGACCCCTCACGTCCCGGGCATGGACCAGGTGCACCCCCAGAGCATTCCGGACTCCTCTGTACCCGGCAGCATACCCCTTTGCTGTACCCTGTGCCACGAGCGCTTGGAGGACACACATTTTGTTCAGTGCCCCTCTGTCCCCTCTCACAAGTTCTGCTTCCCGTGCTCCAGGGAAAGCATAAAGCAGCAAGGTGCCACGGGAGAGGTGTACTGTCCCAGCGGAGAGAAGTGTCCACTGGTGGGCTCTAATGTACCCTGGGCTTTCATGCAGGGGGAAATCGCCACCATCCTGGCAGGAGATGTCAAAGTAAAAAAGGAGCGGGACCCTTGATTTTGTCTTTGAACACTTTTCTTTTCGGGGCGGGGGAATTAAAAATATGAGTATAAATATATAAATATCACATACATACCATTCAAACAAACTAACGGACTTGTACATATTGGACCCAAGGGAAGAGTATACTTCGTAAACATGGTTGTATAATTTTTGATTTTTGAATACATTGTGTTTCTATATTTTTGAAGATAAAGGTATGTACTCATTATAATGGACTACGTTCCTCTGTTGATGTTTAACAAAAATTCTTGATGTACTTCTAGGTCTGGTGGCAGTTCCTGTTTAACGTAGAATGTGACTAATGCTACTCTACGAGCACTTGGCAAAAACTGAAATGCTTTTAGCTGTACTTGTATGCACTTGTTTAAAAATTGCCAAATACAATTTCTGATCTTCTATGAACATAATCGTCTGGGCTTGCTTCATTTTGAGTGGTTTTAAGTCCTCCTTCTTAATATCCTCCTGATAGCTTGTGTTGTGGCTTGATTTACGGTGCACACCAAGAGAACTAGGCTACTGTTTCAGGGCTGCACCACTTATGGAAAAAGCATGCAGGCGTGCGTTGCTAATGTGCACAATGACTGCCTTTCTCTCAATCAGGGTTAGTAGTTATAGCACGCACTGGTCTACATTTTTGCCTCTGCACACTGTAATTGATTGCACTAGAAATAGGTGCCAAGTCATGTTCGTTGAGCCGGAATCTGTCGAGTCAGGGTTATGTGGGAAAGTGCGTGATTGTCCAAAAGAAACGAGCGTCTTTGTGCAGAACTTAGCTGGATTTTCACAACATCTCGACTATTTTTAACCTATTTTTTGCGTTTGCTGATGCTTTCATTTTCAAGCTTTTGTGAGCAGCCAACAATGAACAATATGCAAATGTATTAAGTCGTAGGTACTTTCTAACCCTATTTATGGACGTTTTACTTTCAGTTTTTGCTTTTGCTGCTTTATATTTTAATATATGTTAGCTCTTTTTAGTGCACTGTTAAAAGGAATCAATTTGTGATGAATGAAACAAGGCTTTTGCCCATTCACTGTTGCTGGACAATTCAAAGGCATTTTTCACAGTATTTTCAAAGCAACTCCCCTTTAACACACAGAATAATTCTGAATTATTGTCATTAAGTCATCCATTTGCTTTCAATATTGCCATTTTTGGCACACAATCCGTCAAGTTGAAACACTATAAAGCTAGATTGCTCATTTCCTTGTCTAAAAGCTGCACAGTGGACTGATTAACCAATTGATTTGTAATGTTGAATGAAAACGAGCCCTTTGCCCCTGCACATAAAGGGACTGAAATCATTGTATCAGTTTCTCAATAGCCACAACCCATATAACAATACAATACTACAAGATTTATTGTTGTATTTTAACAGTAAACTAACATTACACTTCAGCTTTGTTATGTTTTGTGGAGAATGAAATCATGAAAGCGATTTATTTGGTTTATTTGATTTATAAGCTGTATTAAAACTAGGATGTATCTTTCATCTATTCAAAAAGCACAGATTTCTGAATTCCACCGTTTAATGAAAATAAGTCCTTTCACTGCTGGACCACTCTGTATGGAAAGGGCAGTTGTATAACAGAGTCTCAAAAGCACTAAACTGCTGTTAGTAGTCCGTGTCTTCCAAACTCGCCTGGTAATTCCTCGCTATAAATGTAAACATTTCACTTACATTTTTTTGTGTCAAACTATAAATACTAGCTGTTGTGGCGTGCTTTCTTGAGGTCACATGCAAGGAGCAGAAATTTGCTTTGCTTCTGAGTAAACAAGGCTGTCGTTAGTGTCCGATACGGTATCTGTAAATCTCTGCACATGCGTTTCCATTTAAAGCAACGCGTCAATAAAACTAGTCATTTGTCCCTGTATTGGCAATGTACTGCTCGACTGACTTTACAAGCAATGAGCGGCGAGATAGTGGTTGTGAAATGGGAAGCTGCAGTGTGCAATGTATTTTGATTTGAGACAAAGACGTTGCTATCTCTCCTCTCTTGTGCTCTCTCTCTCTGCACCAAACGGGCACGCTGCACTGACAACATGGCAGTTTTCTAGTAGAGTGCATGGGGAAGTTGGTGGAGTAGGAGGTTGCGTAATTATATTTGAGACATTATCTGCTTCCTGCAAATGTCTGAGAGAGTAGTGCCGCAGTTTTTTCAATAACAAGCACATGGGGGCAGTTTGAACATGCGGTTTTTTCACTTAGACAACAGTGTTTTACTTCGGAAGCTGTTGTTATTGCAAGCTATGGTTAGTTTTATGCCTTACTGATCAAAAAATGGATTTGATTTCGTGATTACATTCACTTTTGGACAACTTTATAAGACACTATGACAGCTCAAATGTTTAAGATGGTTGCGGATTACCCTTTTTTCTAATATTCAAACTCAAAAAAGGTACATTATCAACAACCCATTAAAAAAAAAAAATTACATTCAATTTTTGTGATATATAAAGGCTTTACAGAACTAAAACTGTCATGCAAAGGCAATATTTTTGCTTCATGATGAGCTGTTCTCTGCACTGATTCAACAATAATGAATGAAACAATGTCTCAAAAGGCATAGAACAATCTCAAAACTTACATGTCAGATTTCAATGAATTTTTACCATAGTTGTTTGTTTATAGTCTTTTTTTTTCTTCCGTTATGCCAAATGTTATCAGTCACTTATCAGCTGGACTTTAAAACCAGAAGCGCAGCCAAGTTTGATAAAAAGGCAACACTCGGCAAACTCGTTTGAGCAACAACACGCCCATATTATGACTTATTACTTAGTGTTCTCATGCCTTTATTATCTGGCACTTTTGACCTAGTTGTTCTTTTTATTATTAAGGCGGGACACTAAGGAAAATTAAGATACTGTGGTACTTATTTCAATGTGTAATATGCAAATTAAACACCTGATATTTGTTTAGATTTGCTTTGATGCAGCCAGGTTACACAAATTTGTGATATTTGATTTGTTATTAAGGGAATAAGGGAATTATTAACAGAATTTTGAGAATATTACAAATTTAAATGGTTTACGATAAAGCCCAAATAAATCAAGGTGCGATACGTGAGCAAATCAACAGTCATAAACATCAAATTATGCACGACTGAGCACAGATATGCATCTATAATGCTCTTTTCTCCATAGTTCAGTGAAAAAAACCTTTACACAGATACCCAAAGGACATTTCTCTGCCTGGAAACGCTATCACAAAGCAGCCTGTACCTGTTTGTCGAGTGCAGACTAAAATAGCCCGCACCATATCTAATACAGTGATAGCATGTCCCTCGCTGTGGCTCTTGTCATAACACAACGCTCCACTGTTGCGTAGCTACGAGGCAAATCAGAGCAATACAGCAGATGCCACGGTGCCGCCTTTCCATTCATATTCAGGGGGACTTTATGGAGCGAGAGGACCAAGTAAACAAAAGTGACCCGGGCAAACGAGTGCAGATTTGAATGTATGAAAGCGGTTTGCAACAGTGTCATGTTGGAGTGAAGAGTGTTGAACTGGAGTGCATTGTGGTTAATGAGTCACTGTTTGCATTCTGTTTAGTTCTGAGAAAATGCAGGGAATTTTAATGTTTAATCTCTTGTTTGGAAAAAGTGATTTAACACAAACCTAAGCCTGACGCTGAGGTGTAAAAATTCATCTGCATCTAAAGCGTAACTACATTTTTTTCCCAATTTTTTTGGCAGGCTTACATGTGGAAACACTGCTCCTAAAGATTAATTAATCCACTTCATCCATAGATTTCTAACTTCATTGTAACTTCAAAGGCCGTTGTCTAAAATGCATTTTTCTCCCACAGAGACATAAAGCTCAGCCTTAAAGTGGCACCTACACACACCAAACTTTACTATTTTGTATGAAAGAAGATTTTGACGCAAGGTACTAAAGAATTTCTTGTTGTCTAATTCTAGGCATGACTTATTCAAGTTAAAACATGAGGCACCTTTGTGATGTTTTAGGCTAATTTTCAGTCAGATCAAGATATCGAAAGTTCTTTTGTACATTTTTTTGTTAGTTTAAACCTGGCACTGTGCATTTTTCAGATTTATATGTCCCAAATTTGTACAATTTAAACACAGAATGCCTTATTTCTATATGAAAACACTACATGATGAATTAAATGTATGTGCGGAAACTACAAGAGAAGTTTTAAATTGATATATTTAAATTTAAGATTTTTCCTATTGACCTGCAGTGTCTCGCCTTTAGTGCTGTTATGATCGACACCAGCGCTACTCATTAAATCTGTTTTTATATTTCCAAGGGTAAAATACTTCCTTATTCACAGATTCAAAAGAATTACTGATTTAGTTTATTGGTATTGTTAGTAATCCTCTTCAAACCGCTGCGATTCAACATTGGGAAATCACTGTACATGGACACTAAAACAATTTAACAGGGTAAAATGAACTTCTCTTTCAAAATACAATTACACAAATGAACATACAGTATTTGACTTTGAAGTTTTCCAGCCCTGAAACTATCTTATGTTCAGAGACACCTGTCATCTTTAGTCCAGGTGAAAATGACACCGCCTTGAGATTAACAACTTCTTCCTTCCTGCCTCTTTATGATACAATCTTTTCATCCGTCTCTAACGCTTGTGCAAATTTGTAGGATTAGCCTCAACCATTTGATGTTGCGGAAGGAAAAAACAGCTCAAAAAATGCTCTTTGACTTCAGCCTCTGCCTCAACCTACAGCCGAATCAATCGCCGTAAAATCCGTCATTGACTAAAGCACTGATTTAGTAGACTTGTTAATCAAGCTAAGTGTATGGCAATGGGTGAATTGGTGATTTAAACATTAACCTGACCCGGAGTCCGCTTGCGTTCGCCCGTTGTTGCTGTTATTGTCGTAGTGAAGCTGTGAGCGGCTGGGGCAGAGTACAAGTTGGTTATCTCAGGAGTAAATGGAGCTGCGTTTGTCTGTGCCGCAATCGAGCAGCACCGATAAGCATTGTCTTTGAGTTACCCTACTTGACTCAATATTAAAGGCTTCATAAATGATTGAGCGGATTTCAGGAGGAGCTGGAAGTCTGAATCACTGCCCCAGATACTTTACAGAACTTACAAAATGATCAAGCAATGTTTACAAATGCAGTTTTCTACCTTTTTTCCATGGCAATCGCTATACACTACACCAACGGCGACTAAAATTGTACTGAATATAAAATTACAAGCGGCACTTTACCAAAATGGCTTGTTATTCTCCTATTTAATGTTGCATTTGCTGCTGAAATCCTTATAGTCTACCTGAGTCACATTGATTTCCTAAAGAGTAATTATGTTGGCTTTACAAAAGGCATTTCTTTGAAAAATATAGTTTAAATGATCTGACTATTTTCACCGGCTACTACCAAACTACATGAATTCACTGAGCACATTAAACTACATGTGATTAAATGACATGAAGTCGAAAAAATATCATTTGAAAAAAGATAATAAATTAAAAAGTGCTTGAAATTAGGTCTATTAATCTTGTTTTGAATATATTTTTACTTTTTTTTAACATAAGATTGCCAAAGGAACAAGCATAAATGATCTTAGTCTGCTTAAATTAGAAAAAGACAAGCATTTTCTATCTTGAAATTGGAAAAAAATGCTATTGCACTTGAAATACACAAGATAAGATAAATGTTTTAACTTATTTTTTTTAATTAAAGGTTGTCATTTTTTCCACTGTACGTTTAAGCCTGACTTTAGACACCTCAAAACACGCACTTCCTCTTCTTTCATCGGCACAATATCCATTTGGAGTTTGACGATTATAATCAGCCAGAACCGGAAACATTGACAAACCCAAATGATTATTACCACCATAGCCATTTATCTTTTCTCTTCCGTTCTGTCTTTTCTTTAAACCTTGAACTAGTGTCGTTTATGTGGGAGTACACTTCACGTCTGCAGCTCTTTCACTAATGAATCTATGTTTAGCCCAATAAATCAAAAAGTCCTCCTCGCCGCTGTAATCCCCTGAACGCGAACGCAGACGGGGACACGCCAAATGCAGTATCTGGCACACTTTTTTTTTCTCTCGCTCCCAGTAAAACCAACGTGCATGGTTAATTTTAGAGCTGTCAGGCAAAACAAGGTCGCCGCAGATGCCGTATCGAGGACAAGCTTGGATCTGCCTCCCATTTTTTTCATCAATCAAACTTTTTTCCCCCTTTGGAGTTGGGCACACGCTCGTATGATGCCAGTAATGATGGCCTCTCTCTTCTGCTTCGAACCAAACCAGCAATTAGGTGGAGCACGACCGGATCCTAGAGATGTGTGCGAAATTTCCCCTGCTTTTTCTCCGTCTTTGACTTTTGGCAGCGTCTACACAGAGAGAGAGAGAGAGAGGGGTATTTTGGCGTGTTTACCGTGAAGAGATGGGATGGGAGCGTGATTACAATGCACCAGATGTGTTATTTCGAAGGGGAAAGATTACAGAAAGGCACATAAACATCAGTGTGTTCGCTCGCTGCCAGAGGTAACTGAGTTTAGACTATAAAGACAGTGTGAAAATGGAGCCAAAAATGTTGCACAATACATTTTGAGACCACACAAAACTGATATCATCATAACTCAGTTGACAATAGCAGTAAATTTACAGCCATAATACAGAGATTTTGACCTTAAATTTAGCTAAAAGTTTAAAATATCTTTATTGTATACATTGTAATATGCCTTTGTACAATATTTATGTTCGTCCTTGGCTAAATTTGTGAAAATTCATTGTACTTTTGTACCATTTCAAACAATGCTTTTGGGTTTCTCATAAATAATACAAAATTTTACAATTACAGTCAGATTTTCTTAACATTTAACCCTTTGTTGTATTCCATTCTGCTGCCATTGTCTTTGTAGCATGTTTTCGCGCTGCATAGTCACAAACAACACGCCTGACTTTCACTGACAGTGCTTTGTTCTTGCAGATTCCTTCACGGAGCGTCATCACATTTTGATAAAATCATCTTTATTTTTTCGTGCGTGCGTGTGTGTGTCGTCTTCCTCTTCTTGCCTGTCTGCTTTTCTGTCAGGGTGCCGTTGCAGTGAATCAACTCTTGTGAAATGGAAATTAGGACTCTCTCACTCTCTGCCGCTCACTCTCTCTCTCTCTTTCCAGACATCAAAACCGGGCTATGCCTCCGATGTTTTTCTCAGATCTTGGAGTGCTGCCAAGTCTTATAAGTGGAGCAGGGAGAGGTGGAGGGAAGGAGTGAGCCGAATGCAGAGGAAGAGAAAGAACACGAGAGGTGCAGAACAAAAAAAACATGAAAGCCCAAAGAATATGAAATGAACGCACGCTCGTAGCAGCAGCGGTGGAGCGAGCAGGACAAAGCATAGGGTTGAGACAGCAGCATTAGGACTTAAAGCTGAGCCTATAAGCACAATGTCCTCCCTTATTTCTGCTGAGCAACTATATCAGGCTCCTGGCATTGAATCAGCTGATAAGACTGTGCCGCTACTACGCCAAGTAAAAAATAGTACAAGAGAGGAGTGGTGTTTTTGTACGTGAGAATGTTTAGACAATAGATCTGATCAGAGTGTCCTACCAGATCTGATGAAACAGGCTTGTCGAAAATCCGGTTCTTGGCCCTGTCTCAGGACTAAGAGAAAATGTCTTTGTGTCTTGGCTTTGATGGTAAAATTATCATGGTTGTTTTTGTTTTGTTTGTTCACTTAACAATATTTAGTCTATAGATTTACATCCCTAAAAACTGAGATATGTCTTTATCTAATCTGAGTTTGATTTATAGCATTGTTGATCCTCAATTATTTTTGTTTTGCATTTTAAGATAAACAAATGTGTGAATTGCTAGATTAAAAGTCTTCGCCACCTATTTGTCTACATGGGTGTCATTGCCGAATGTGGCATCAAATGTATCTACCTCCCAGTTATTCGATTATAAGAGGTTTAATTCCTTGCAAATACATGCGTTCTTCATGTGAGCAGGCTCGCCTTGCCTCAGATCAAGCCTGTATTTTGACTTTGTAGCGACATGTGCTGGTCTAGTGGGTTATAGTGAGAAGTTTAGTGTCATTCTACATTCAAGCAAAGCTATAACATTTCCATAGAGACAAGCAATTGGCAAACCCTTAAGTTACATAACGCACCTTTAACAAGCAGTTTGAAGGCTATGCTTGAAATATCAATTCATTTGAAGCTTGACAGTTATTTTAAATGAATCATTACAAAACTGTGGAACATAGCTTCAAAACACTATATGCTCTTCAGTGATTTCATATTTTGAATCCTCAAGTCTGACATCCCTTTTTGAAACTTTCTACATTTGAGAAGGAAAAAATATCCATCTGAAATGTAACTACTTCAGAGATCCATCTGTCAAACCCCACTTCATGACTTCCCTCGTCTCTGCCTGAGCTCCCCCAGACAGGAGCTCCATTTTGGGCATGAGAGCGGGCCATGCGTGTCATGGTAGTAAAACGCTTTTTCTGCTCCCTTCGACGTGCCGGTCTAAAGTTAGACGTAGCTTTCAGTAAAGAGCCAAGCTAAAAGTAAACATTTGCTAGCACAGCGTTCCCGTAAGAGGATCCTGGGCCAGCTGCTCACAGATACACTTACAGCCAAATTACAAACGCTGGACAAAATACACAGATGCCCTCTGACAGACAGATCTCTAAATCAATCAGTCTTCCACAATATCAGTGGAGCAAGATGGTAAAAATACGTATAAATATATATGTCAATTAAATTTTTATGAAGGAGAGTATAACCTGTGATTGTGAAGCTAGTATAACTGTCCACTTGGTGCATTCCATCAAGTTTTTGGTTCTTTTTGCCTCCTTACCCTTCGTGACAAGAAGATGTTTTAAGGACACACCAAAATCTTTCTGTTTCTGCTCTACTTTTAAAATTGGCAATTGTTTTCCTGCTATAAATCTGTGTCTACAAAATAAACAAATCTAGTGATAAAACACACCCTTGTGGAACTCCTCTGCTCACACTGACTGGTCCTTCAAGCTCTGTTTCATATGTAATTGTTCTTAATAAAAGGAGTTATAATTAAATTCATATTCCACTGCCAGTGATGCAAATAGTTTTCATACTTATTGCTGATAAAACTACTATACTACTACTTCATCAGTTGACTGTAGTGTCTGCAAACAGAAAGGCCATGTTCAAAACAATGCCAAACAGACTGTAATAGTGATTCCAAACGATGATAGAGAGTGTTTAACTAATTTGTTTTAGTTAAATCAGCACACAAAATATGTAAGCCTGTTGCCTAAAAATGCATGCTTTTGTAGCTAATTCTGTTTTTAAAATATGGATGAAATGGTAAGTGATGCAAATCTAGCGAATGCATCCACAAGTCTACATGAATACGTCACTTTTGTACAGGTTTATAGGCGTCATACTGTAAGTGTTAATGCTATCTTGATACAGCCTGCTGATTAAAAACTGTAGACTTTGTATAATGAATGAGCAGTTCCGTCTTCTGTATGTGTCACAGTGCTGCAGCAGGTGACCGGCCCAAACCCTGAGGTGCCTGTTTAGTCAGCTGAGAGCGTGATTCAAATGGATGTGAAGGCTTGTGAGGGCCATCTGTGCGCAGCCTTTCAAGCTCCACAACAAAACAAAGGCCATGTAAGGGTAAAAAACACAGAAAGTGCCCGAAGTCACGCTGCAGAGGTCAGGACGATTATTTAAAACAAAATGGTGGGGGATACGGAGAGATTTATGTTGAGATAAACAAGCAACACAGCAGCTCGGCGGTGATAAGACGCCGTAAAACTGTTTTAGCTGACCGGCTGAATGCACACGCTGTTTTTGCTGCATGTGGGACGTCTTGGTGAGGGAAGGGGGGGAGCCAGGACTGATGTATGGCTGGTGATGTGGGGTGTGTCAGCAGATCTGTGATGTATTATAGAAGCTCATAGCAGCTCATTTCCGGCCTGTCGCTATCTCTGCGGGGTCTTGGACAATAATTACCAGTTCACGTTGGGACAAGGCTCAAGCTGCTTCCATGTGACACTGTCAGCTGCCTCCGCCACAACCGAGCAATTAAGCTTTCACTAAGACAAACAAGAAAGTGTCTGAAAAATATCTATAGGCTGAGTTTTCAAACACAGGATTCCTATGAGGCGGCTGCTTTTATCTCCTACTGTTGTCAGAACAATTTAGATTTTCTGTCATCCCTGTCTTCATCCTGGAAACAGTGTACAATGCCCACACACACGCACGCTAATAACCCTCCACAAATACACTTTCTGTGCGTGTTACATAACCATGAGAGTGGGAGCCATTTCTCCTCTCAGTGCTAATGTTGTTGTCAATCAAGTCTTTATTGTGGCAGCGACTGTACAATCTCGGCAGCAGCTGAAAAAACGCCTTTATCGCCTTTGTTCGCTCTCCCCTGCCACTCAAACCGCCCCTCTGCTTCTCCTCGCTCTCTTTCCCTTTCTTTTCTCCTTTGTGTCTGCGTTTGTTGGAAATAATTTTCTAGCAAAGTGTTTACGTTGTCTCGCGGCCATGGAACATTTGAGCTGGAGTTAAGGATCGCGTGGAGGTCAGGTCAGCGTGGAGAACAAGCAGGCCAGTGTTTGACAGGTGTGAGCTAAAAGTAGTGCCGGTGACTTCCAATGTATTACACAACTGCGTCGCCTGGACACGTTTATTTAGGACGCACACAGCCTTGGAGTATCTGATAACGCAAGCGGGGCATTTCACAACAGGTGGGGGTAGATAATGGTACAGTAAATAGGGTTTTTATAGCTCAAGGGTGATTGCTAATTCAAGAGGAGAAAGCAATTCCCGAATTTAACTCTGCGGTCCGAACACAAAGACGATCCTCTTGGTTGTATTTAGCCGTCATCAAATAAAGTATGCTAATAACAGGTTAGGCTGTATACATGTCTGCTGCTGTCTAATGATATAATCACAGAGTAGGAACAGCTCTTGTCCCGCTCCCCTCCTCATGCCCCCCGTCCCACTCCTGGGCTGGAATGTGCAAGAGGAGAAAAATGATCCAATGTCATCCGCAGTGATGGAAGCTTCGCTGTTGAGCCAGAGGGATATGTTCAGGCGGCGGGCGGGGGGAGCGGATATTTCTGGTGGAGTGTGAGTTTGAGTAAGTCCGGGCACTAAGCCAAGCATGCCGATGGAGAGGAAGGCAAGGGCGGGGGGCGGGGGAGTTTGGGTGAAAGAAAAGGAGATACAAATCCTTTTGGGCTGGCGCACTGTCAGCTCCGCTCGCATACAGCTGCTTCTGGAAAATTCTGCACCCTGCCCTACTAAACCACCAGGCATGACATGAATAACAAGAATGGCCCAGCCGTCGACAGCGGATACTTTTTCTTTTGACGTGGGCCTAACACACTGGTACCAATGCCCTGGCCTTGCACATAGTGGAAAAATCAACAATGAAGGGGACACAGGGGCACAATGTGGAAATGAAATCCCTGCTTTACAAGGCTTTGTCCAGACAAGGACACGCTCGCTGCACACCCCGGGCTATGCGAAAGGCCACGTAACAAAATGCCAACTGATGTGTTTTGAAGGGGTTACATGCTCACCAGCGATTCCACACTAATTGGAGAGTTAAAACCTGCTAAATAACATTCAGTCAGCGCAGCTCAAGTGGATTTCCCCCACCGGCCCCATGTGTGGTTTCAAAGGCGGCTCTTGAAAAGGCACTTGCTGCTGGTATGCGTTGCTGTGTTCCTAACATGACCAGTCAACACTTGCCCCTGGTCTAAGTACAGCCCTGAGTGTTGCTGTGCAGATGATGCTAGCCCTTATCCGTCTGTGAGGTTGTTAGCCTCCACACTGTTGACATTTCTGTGCCTAACCTGTCTGAACACATAGGACTGGAGAGGCTGCTGTGGGCCATCTGTATTCAGATAAAGAGGTGAGTCACCCGCTCATCTCTCCTGCCCCCTCCAATACTCTTAGCCTGAGCCACGTTCACCAGGCCTTATGTGTACATGCAGCACATGGACATTGTATAAATAGCAGCGACCGCGTGGCTCGCCGCTGACACCTGACAT
This sequence comes from Rhinogobius similis, assembly GCA_019453435.1. NCBI lineage: Eukaryota > Metazoa > Chordata > Actinopteri > Gobiiformes > Gobiidae > Rhinogobius > Rhinogobius similis. The sequence goes on from CM033634.1 coordinate 14,177,204, forward strand.
TTTCATGCCCCAGCAAGCGGCTGATACATTTGGCGCTTGGCACGCATTCCTCTCCCGGGTTTATCCATCTGTTGATGCTGAGCCCAACCCCCCAGCCACTACTATGTGCTTGTAACATAACACGCGGCTCGTCTTTCCCCCTATTCATCTTAACATGCGAGCACTGCATGGCACAGACTTCACCCCTCCCATCCTGTGTTTTTCCCCAGCTTATCCTCCCCTCCCTCCCATCCAGCCTCTCATGCGCCCTTTATTTCTGTCTACACGATATTCCCGGCAAACACGCAGCACTGTCCGCCCGACTCATTAATCCTCTGATATTTTTCCAGCCACCAAGATGGAGGACAGAATAGTGATATGCGTAATGCGACGAGCCGGAGTGATAGCGCTGGCAGAAAGAGTGTGAGGTTGTGGGAGGCAGGGTGCTTCCTGGCTCTGGTCCAACGGCACTGCAGCGTGTCAATATGGCCGTTGCCAAGGAAACAGCAGAGCACACAGGAGCACGTCTGCAGCAGAAAAACACCTCAAATTTGTGTCTTTTACTGCTAATTCTAACTAGAAATAGTGTTCCTCTAAAGGCCACACACCACACGGGAGGAATACAAAAAAGGTTTAGATTGAAAACACTACTCTTTGTCACTACTCGACCTTTGAAAAACATTGTCCTTCTTATGCATTAAATGTCTAAAAGGGTTAGGTTGCCTATATTGACCTCTATATGAACTAATGCCTTTGTTTGCATTGTCACTCCATACAATAGATTCTACTGTATGCCCATAAAATTATGCTGATATGCTGATTATCAATGTAACCTACATTAGCTAAATGTATAACCTACATGGCATTAATTTAAAAGCTTGTTAATGGTGTTTTAGCTACCATTGATATTCTTTTTTGTACAATGTGCAAAACAATATTCTCTGGGGCTACACAAAGCTACACTTCTTGACCTCTGTCCTTTCCCAACTTGGCTATTAGCGGGGTTACATAAAAAGAACTCTGAATTTAGTTATAGGCAAATAGCCAAGCCTATTTATACAACTTTTAAAGAGGTGGTTCCTGCAAACAGATTTATAGCTATGCAGTTTGACCTCTAGTGCTACAATAACAAGCTTCTGTTCTGTATAGTACAACATACAATAAAAGGTCAATTATTTTAGTAACTGTGTTGTATTCAAAGTATTCACAAACCTTCACAAACTAAACTATTTATTCTGCATCTCAATGAGTTAGAGACTGTAACTAACAATTCATTATTTCAAACACATTACATAACAATTTGCATTCTACAGTGTGCCTTTAGTCTTTGCATACTATGGCGTATTCTTTACTTTCACTCATGCAATAACATTCCAGTTTATTGAGTAAATCCTCTACACTTTGGCATATTTCCAGACGATTATGCCTTTTCAAATCCTGTTGCTTCTCAGTTTCATTACAGTACAGTTTTCTCTTCCTGACAGAGTTCCTTGTTCTGGGCGGATGTGCTAAATCAGGTCGCCTGGTGCAGCCTGCGGCACTCAGCTGAGACTTATTGCCCCGCTCCTGTGTCAGTCGCTGTGAAAGAATGACCTCATGTACATCACGCAGTCGTTGCAAAGTCACAACTTGCAACATAAGTCATGTGATACAGCGGGGCCCATTCGGTTTGTCTTGACCTTGATCAAGGAAACCGGCGTTATCTCCGTGCTGACACCGTTCTTTCAGTTAATAGTGATAAAGTAGAATATAGTAAGTGCATGTGCTGGCAGTATCACAGTGTTTCTGAGTATGCTCCGATAAATCAGCCTCCCGGGAACAACTTGTTTTGGCCTTTGTTGAGAGAGTGTATACTTTGTAACTGCAGTGACCTCAGCCTGATACCGTCAGTGCTTTAGAGATAGTGTCATGGTTGCACTTTGTGGTTTTAATGTGTGCAGCAGGTCAATGTTAAATGATTAATCAGACAAGATTATCAGGGTTGTGTTTTTAATTAGAGTATCATAAATGTCCAAAGTATAGCCGGGATTTGTTAAGTTAATCCAATAGTAAACTTTAGGAGATTTAAAGATGCAAACTTATAAACTACTAGCTTTCTTTCTAAGTTATTCTGACCTTATTTACCAGGTATTTACCAGAAATGTTTTTCCACAGCTCTTTGGTTTACATGTGTCGATTGTTTTGACTCATCTAAATGTCAATAGAAGCTTGGAAAATTTGCAACAAACATTGTGGTTTTTTGTTTTGCATTTCTTTTTCTTTCTTTTTTTTAAATGTTCATTAATGATGTTCAAACCCAAGCTATGTTTAGTTTAACCCATTGAAATGGGATCAGAAGGCTTGAAAGTTTGAATTTTATTTGCCAGTCCCAAGTCTGGTGAGGTTTATGCTCATTTAGGTGTCTGCAAGAAATATGCCCCAATTAATATGATGAGTGGAATATGGTGTAGTGACATTAATATGTTAATAGAAGAACAGCAGTAATTGTACATATAGCGTAAGTATTTTTCATGTACAGTCAAGTAATATTTTGATTTTTACTTCTATATTAACTGACTTAGCAATGACAAAATAATGCAATGGTAATAGTGTTAGCAGCATGGAACAGCTGCAACTGAAAGCATTGCTCCTAAAATGTGTTTCTTTGTTTTTTTTCCCCCCATTTTTTGTCTGTGGAGCTTTTGTCTTTCTCAAGTTAATTTATACAGTAAAATGGAAACAGAAGTTTCTGTAGTTGCTTTGACTGAAGAGCTTAGTTGGCTTTGCTAACAGTAGCTGGAGATAAAGGACACTTCAACAGCCGCACAATTATTTTTCCTCAACCAACTGACTCAAAAGCATCTTTTTTAAGGACAGAAGGGTAATGAGTTAAACTGTGTATGATCCCAAAGTCTGCATCAGTGAGCATAGATGCAGTGTTTATCTTGATTTCTACAACTGTACATGTACTTTCATATTTATTATCAGAATGTAGCAGCTTTTTCATATTTTAGTTGTGTTTTGAGCTCTTACAGGATAAAATTTCATTACTCACCCTTGACCTTGACCCTCATGTGTTTTTGCAGCACACTGCTAAAATTCAGAATGTCGTGGTGCCATCTGCATAACCTCTATTGAAAGGAATTGTATTTGCACATCCAAACATAACAGCCTTTATATTGTGAAGCTGTATAATCACCCACATTTCTAATCTTAGCCGAAGGTATAATCTGTAAGCGATCCCACACTATTGCACACAACAGTGGGCCATTTTTAGTGGGGGGTCTATTTCTGATCAGGGCACAAGGACGTTTTAAGGACAGAGCTGTCAGCCACACCTCCAGCTTGGCACTCTTATCCGGCCTGGCTCCTGCTGCTCCTGTATCACTGACAGGGGGGAGGAGAGGGGCGGAGGTGGCGGTGGCGGGGGTGGTTGTGGTACCCTTCTATAGCGCCGTCCCGCTCGATGAACTCTGAACAGCTGCCGTGGCACTGTCTGAGCTTGCTTAAGGATGCAGATGAAAGTGCTGAGTGTCCTGTTATTTCGGGTTGTGTGGTGCCCTCGGGGGCCAAGATTTTTTCGGAGGAGAAGATTGTGAGGGGGGGCGTATGTGTGTGTGTGTGTGTGTGAGAGAGAGAGAAGGGGGGAGGTTGTGCGCTTAGAGGCATCCATTCTGAGTCTACCCAGAATGCCGCTGCCACATAGTGTGATGAGTTTTTCTGATAGCGCTGTTTCTAGTGTGAGTAAGAGCAAACATTGAGGACTTGCCAAAACATGTAATACCAGTGCTTTTCAGTGGGTTTGACTGCCGATTGTTGTTGTTATAGAAGAAGCCTTTGTGTTTGGAGTGCAGCAATAAAAACGCCTTAACTGTTGATTGCAGATTATGACGGTCAGATCAACTTTGCTCAAATGTTTGTAACACTGTTTATGATTATTATAGCGCTTGTGAGTCATCCAGGAGCTATAAATTTCAACACTAATTACTCAAAACACCAGTAAACAGGTTACACTACCGTCTTAATTCACTTTATTTTCAAGAGCAGAGTCTTAAATCAGATTTATTTCAGCTGTTGCAAGCAAACCCTGCAAATTGTCATTGTCATTAACACTAATTTGTCCGCCTGTAGAAATGATTATTACGCAACATTACAATTCACGATTGGTAGAGAAAAGCATGTATTTAGCTCAGTACCAAGTGTCTGTAGTAGGAGGCCCCATAAAAGGCATTTTCTTTTTCTTAATAGTGGTAAAATGACATTAGAGGGACATTTCAGGGAAGCCATTGACTTGTATTTCCATGACTGAAAATTCTCACAGATAGGAGCTTCATTAAGGATTATGTGGTTGTTGTGAGATAAAAATGTAAAAATGTGTAAATAGATAAACATACTTGGTAAACAAATAGACTTTTAGGGTCATTTGATCATGCCTTTCTTTTTAGTATCCTTTATTACTATGTTATTTTCAGTCTATAAAAGTGAGATCTCCTATGTCTTACTTAAACTGCGGACAGAAGTCAGAATAAACTGAGAGCAGGGCCGTCAGACTTGGGGGTATGATTCTTCACTTGAGTCCCAGGGCAGGAAGGGACACTCACAAAGTTTATAATGTGCTATATATTTTTGTGAAAAGTGACAATGGTGGTACAAGGGAACAATAGGAACACATACAAGGGATAAACACTCAATATAAATCTAAAATTATCAGTACACAAAGAAATATTTTTACTTGTTGATACACTTAAATAACTCTAAAAAGGGAATGCACATGGCAGCCAGGAAATACAGTTCAGAGGGAGAATTACAAAAAAATTGAGAATGGAATGTTTGCAAATTTAACAGATTAATGGCTAATTTGTGCAGCAGGGAGTTCTGGTCAATTAAGGACAATCGCAACAGCAGGGGCATAGACAGCCTATTTATTATTCATTGTTATAAATACATAATGTGCATTTTTATATAGAGAACATGTGGAGCTGGACCACCAACATGGTTCGTACCGAGGCTGCAGAATTTCGTGCTACACCCCTGGACGAGAAAAACATCCGCAGCATGAGGAGTACATGAATATTTAGTTTACATTATGTTGTATCTTCTTACATGTCACGGTTATAGCCTCACAGAGCAATATCACATGATCAGAGTGCATGGACAAAGCCTTGAATCAGACCCCTTTGTTATTGTAGGCTCATGTGACTGGCCTCCCTCCGCTCTCCTCCCCCAGCACAGAGATGGTCTGTTAGACGGAGGAAAAGAAGGTCAGTGTACTCTTTCGTCACATTTCCAGCTCACAGGACGGATCTTGAAAGGGGAAAAAAGGCGGCCTCCGAATCAAAACTCCCTTTGTCTTGTGCTAAAACAAGTCGGCATTTGTTGTTGTGCTCTGGGCTGTGATGTCACGGTTCATTGTCGCGGCGACCTCAGGGCCGTAGTGTTTTGATATCTGCATCACAACAAGAGAGCATCAAAGACAATAACACTTACAAACAATACAGTAAATAAAAATAACAATAATAACAGACTCACACTCAAATTCATAAATATTAAACGACGATAAAGACAAATGGGATGAATACTTACCTGGTGGACTCTTCTGTGTTGATAAATGGACGTGTTTGTGGGTCAATGCTAATGCTAATGTTAATTTTGGATAATAAAGATCAAAATAAAACCATTTAAAATAAAATAAAAAACTAAAGTATGTATATATAAATCAAAACAATCAGGTAATCTTTGCTTTACATTTTAATTGGTTGTTTCTTTTATATATACAGAGCACATTGTAGTCAATAGACGTTTCTGTAGTTTGTGAAGTTGTAGTATTACCAGTAGCACCAGTAATTTCGATAGTCGTTGTAGAAACAGTTTGCCTAATAATTGACAGCCAACAACAACTAATCAAATGGGTTACATTGTGCTTTCGGTGATGTTACAGAGAGCTCAAGTAATAAATGATAAATAAATATAATGGCATATAAGCTGTCATTGGAATAGATAATACAATGTTATAGAGGTTTTGAGATTTCTTGTACTGATTACAGCATCCAGTAGACTCTGCCTCAACAACTACATTGTCTTTGGTGTCATGAGCTCAAGACTCATCCGATTTTCACAGTCAAACTCTCACAGGCTCCAACATGCTTGTGAACTACAGAAACAGAAATAGATCCAAGTTCACACTTCTCTGTTTTCAATTTAACACAATTTGTGTCTTCCTTTTATCTTTCCCCTTCAACCTCTATACAGTAGCTGCTTGGATTGGTGGCATTTCCTTCATGTCTTTAATGGGCACAAATGAAGACAAAATAAGTACAGTTTCATTGTCCAGTTTGACAAATAAATGCATGTGCCACATTTGTTTTGTAAATTTCAGGAAACTTTACCCAAAAACTGAAATGTCAATCCTGTTTCAAGGCAAATAATCTATTCAAAATGTTCAGTCAACCAACAAATATTACATGGGAAAAAATAAGACATTTCAACCCATTTTTGTGCAAGAGGGAGACATTTTGCCAAAACAACAAAAGGTATAGGTTTTGTAAGGACTCAATAGCAAACGTTTAACCAGTTCCTGAGTCCTTACCTCCCAGAGTTACATGGATCTAGCCTTTGTCCCTGTTGACATTTAGTATTTAGTGTCTGGAAACCTGCTTTTTCTCACAGGAAGCCCGGCTCCTAATGCGGCTGACCTTTGATGATGTAATTCACATGATAGATGCGTCAGACTACGGCCTCGCTCTGCTCTGAATGTTCAACTCCCTGAGGCCCGCGACAGGCTAAACGGGCCAAAGGAGACGCCATCAATACACACAAGCACCAGCGCACCTCAAATATACGCAATTAATCTCAGCTTTGTAACAAGCTGACAGCGTTTTATCCAGACTACAAACACAACAATGTTCGCGTGTTGTAACGTTGGCAGGGACACGGCCAATTTAACTGTAGAGAAGGGAGATTTTGGGATTAAAACGTGGGAGTGTAGAGGGAAGGCCACTGTCTGGTGAGTCACAAGGCCACAATAGTAACATTCAGAAGTCAAGGGGCAGGGATAGGAGTTATGGTAATAATTATGTAGTTAATCAGCCTGAATCATTCTTAAGAAATTACTTGTTTATTGTGAATGAAGCCTTTGTTCACAAATTGTTTTACCAGAAAGCCCAGTGTCAGTTTAATATAATTTGTGCTTCATGCAACTTAAATTCATTGAGTTACTGATCAAAGGTCAATATTCAATTCCAATCATAGCATGTCCTCAGTTATTTATGCCTTCCTACAACCCTTGTGATGCTGTGAATGCTTGTTCAGGATGAGATTTAAAATATGTGTTGACCCATGAGCTGTTAAGTAGTTCATCAGTTGGCTTATATGTTGAATAACTGGATATGTTGTGTGGTTTTTGCCCACAAACATCACCGAGGACAGTCAGCGTTATTGCTTGGATATCTGAAACGTTTTTACACCGATTTATCCGGCAGTTAAAGTTATCAACGTAAGCACTAAAAGCTCAAAATCACCTAAAACTGAAGAAGTAATCACCTAAAACTAAAGAGTGACAAGCATCGGACTCAGCCAGACCGGCCTTTCTGTGTGGAGTTTGCATGTTTCTTCTTGTGTCTCGATGGGTTTCCTCTGGGCACTTCATTTTCCCCAGTGACAGTGAAGGATGGGTCAAATGCAGAGGACAAATTGCCCTAAGGGGATAATAGAGTGTACCTTAAACTTCTAGTGCAACACCATTACCACATGGGAAGTTTCAGACAGGAAGACGATCCCTGCTGCCTCACCTGCACATCCTCCTTCACCGCCTGCTCAGCTCTGATAGGCCGAGCTGAGCCTATCACCGCTCAGCCTTTTGTCTTAAACTCAGACCTCCGCCTCTCCATTCAGCATTCTAGCTCGCGCAGCCCTCCTCCACCCCAGCACCACCTATGCACCTCAGCACTATATCTACAGAGTCTCATTTTCTTTCACCAGCAGTGTCCAGGCTCCGGGGGAAGATTCCTGTCATATCCTGCTCTAGACCTTCTGCACATCGCTCATCATTCCCTGCCGGAGTCTAAGCGCCAAACCTAATATGTCTATCAATGTATGTAATTCTCTTTATTTCATTCTAGTTGTATTTTATTCATTATGTTCCACCCAAATATCATCTTCATTTGAGTTTCTCCAAGACAGTATGCTAATCACAAATGCTAATCCTTGACTAGCATTTTCCAAATTGCGTTTTAAAGTAGAACTAAGTAACATTTTTTAACCTTGTTAAACGTCCGTGTGGTGGTTGTAAATGTATTTTCGGGGTGTTTGAAGCCCCCGTCGTCTCCCAGCGAAAAACCAGCCTTGCAACATTTCCTGACGCCAAACCAAAGACAACTCTCCTGAGAAACCCTGGTTCTCTTTATTATCGTCGATGTAAACCCTCATCCGTCCAGGTGTGGTTCATCGTAGAAAGGGTTTCAGGGGTTGTCATCTGGACGTTGTTTGAAGACGTTTCGACTTTTATCCAAAAGTCATTGTCAATCAGAGAACTGGTATGGGAACTCAGGCTTATCTACTCTCTTTATTATATTTGGCGACATGAAATGTTTTGTATGTGATTACACTTACAATAAAAAGGGATGAAAAATAGCGGAAAAAAAGCTTGGCGTGTTTGTACTGGGAGTGTATTTTCACAAGAGACCTGCAGGGGGAGCTCTGTCGCTGAAGTTACATAGTTCTGCTATAGAACTATAGTTTTGTACGATTTTTGTTGCATAAATATCAGAACCACAGCAGTAGAGATTAACTGTGATATTGGAGCAGTTTGGACATATTTCGTTTGGAGTTTGCAAATGTTTACATTAGCGATTAGATCCAATATGGCCGCAGATGGCGAGTATTATTGCTTGTTTGTTACCAAAACTTTCCTCCTATATGTTTGTTATGTGTGGAAATCCTAATTCCTCTTTTGAATGGTTTAGTACGATCTTCAGTCGGTGTTTTTGTTTGCTAGCACTAAAAGGCTTTACGTCTCTCCTGACAATGGTCTTGCTCGGTTCTTGTCTGCAGTTATCACGCTAATAAACAAGGCTGAACGTTAGCCTGCACCTGAGATTAAAGTTTATGCATAGAGCGATCAAAGTGGGATTACGCAGCTAATCTGCCTCCAACAAAAGAAGAGCTGAAACATGAGCGTTGAATTATGCATTTTCAGCCCCGTATCGAGCGTCTGCTAATATGATTACACAGGAAAAAGATGTTGTGTTTTTATAGTTGACCTCATTATCACGCTAGTCCATTTTAATTAGAGTCCCACAACATGGAGGCTAACAATAGGAAGAGCAGACAGGAAACAGAGGAGTGTGCCCTTGAGATTTGGACCGGGAAATATTTTAAACAAACATCAAATTCAGGTTACACAGTGAATAATATTGAATGCACATCATAAACAAGATGACCCCAATCTTAAATAAACTGATAAATAGACAAATGTATTAGTTATTTCAATTATTCCAGTGATTTTAGGTTGCCTTTTTTATACTTTATGCTGTAATGTTTTGTTTAAGGAAAAAAAAAAACAGATGGAGGTGGGTTTTTTTAATCTCATTGACCATAAAACAGCGTGAAATTGACCTGCATGGTGTGTACAGACCTGCACATGATCTACAGCCCAGGCAAGGGATGCTTGAAACTGAATATAGTCAAATAGACTGCACATAACTATGAAATGCTTTGTGAAATTAACTCAAATAGTTAACCTCTTACATTTTTGCCACAGATTTGACTGTTTATATTGGCCAATATTTGCACTTTTTGGTGTATCAGGTATCAGCCTTAAAACTCCAACATATGCAGATATTTTTGTTTTGATTAAACGTCTGCTTAAACGACAAACACAATGCTTTATTTTGACAGTTAATCCAAAAAGGGCACTGCACAAAAAATGATGACACTGCTCCCTTACAGGCTACTAGTAAAACAGTTTTATATTATGTTTTGGGTTTTTAATGTTTTTATTATGTAGATCGGTGCCTTGTACAGACAGTAGCAGTAGTTTCAAATAATAGATTTTGGAGAAAGTGGTCAAACTCTGTCTTATTTTGGAATTATGACAGAAAATGTGACTTTCACATTTGGTTTACAATAGCAAACTAAACAGATTTGTAGTGAGAAAGGATTCAAGAGCACCTTATTTGTATTATACTGTAAAACAACAACAACAACAACAACAACAACAACAGAATTTACATATATCCTTTGCATTATTGAATTGTTTAGAAACACACTTTTATTCATTTACATTTAAAACAGATCTAGTTTTATTTTCATTTGTTATTTTGAACACGTCAGTCTCATTTTGAACTCCTATTTCTTCTGCTGGTCGGTTGTATGTCTGTAATGCAAAGAGGAATAAATGTAATTCTGATTCTGATTAATCCGAAATGAGAATTTCTATTGCTAATTATATCGTTTTAAAATTGTTTTATTGACTTAAAGTTTATTCATTTTTGTATGCTATTTTATGAAATCCATGTGATTTTAAGTAATTATTAATGTTGCGTATTTGTTATATAGATACATTTGGATCATTTGGATTAGATATTAACTCGAAAAAGATTTATTTTATCCCTTATGTTTTTACAATCCTGACACAACTCAACAACTGTTTTATTGCACTGACTTTTCCATATGTCACTAACAGCATATTATAAACTATATTACTGTCATACGTCCATACCATAACTATAAATACAGATGTGACATGTTTCTGTAGTTCATCTTCTCTTTCTCCCATGAACTGCCCTGTTTCTGCTCTTCTCCCCACAGTGAAAGTCTCAGAAGTAAATAAGTAGGACATGTTGTCACGGTTTGTTATAACTCGTTCCACCTGACAGGGTCAAATGCTGGACAGGAGCAGCTGGAACTGACATGTCTGCAAGTTAAGTTCACGGTGTGCTCTGCTAAAGTTGAGTCCGTCAGAGGGAAAGGTTACACGACTTTGAAAAGTTACATTTATTGAATCGAGCCGAGCCATTTTGAGAAAGCCTTCCAGTTTTATGTAAATCAGATTTTTAAATTAGCTCCCACAATGAGCTGTCACAGTCTGACTAGAGGACACTCCATGACCTGTTTTGCATTCATTGAAATACAACCACGGTTTTAAAAAAGTCAAGGCATTGTGTAATATATAAAGATGTAAAAAAGAAAGTAATGACTGCATTTTATTTATTGCACGAAAAGTATTTGCATATTTTGTTTTATGGCTGCAACATGTCTTCAAGATGCAATATGTAACTTTTCTGTTGGAGGGTCCAGCAGCTTCTTGCACTGAACTATCTACATCTCCATGGAGACGAGTGGATGATGCCACCAGGCCAAGATATGGGTCAGATCTGTGGAGAGGCAAGTAAGTAAGGAAGCATGTTTTTCAAGGTAAGTTGACAAAGACAAACATGATTATAAGATAGACACATTGTTAATACCATACTGTGGAACATTCCAGGCAAAGCACATCACTATGTAGACAACTAGGAGGCAAACAAAAACATGTGCTTAATGCACATTTAAAGAGCCAACACTTCTAATACCACTGAAATATAAGCAGTTATTTTCTTATGTGTATGGTTTTTTGCTAAAAAATACCATTAAAACTGTCTGTGAAGTTATGCAATGAGGCTCATCAGTTCACATAGAACAACTAGGCATTTTGAGAACTAGTAAAGTGAATAGACTAGAAAAGAAACACATTTTCAAAAGACAGAACGGATCTCAACACTGACCATTCACCACTTTGTTGAAAAAGTAAAGTTTCCTTTCATTTTTCTTGTTGGGACTCGGATAAAATTATTAATAAAATTATAAACTGCTAGGTCATTAAAACATTTTGGAATTTTAAGAATTTTTAATTTTACATCTGGTTTTTGTGTCCTCTTTTAAACTTAATATTTTAACTTTTATAAATCCCTAAATGGCAAAAATGACCGCGAAATATATTTCCAAAAGCACGGCGAACTTTGAAATAGGCAGGACTGTTGAGCTCCACTGATATAACAGAATGATGCAAAAAAAAAAGGAAAAAAATAAAAAAGTTCTTACCTTGGACACATCCGGAAAACACATTGCTTTTATAAAACCACAGAACAGCTCAAGAATTGCATAAGATTCAAAGCACTTTTCAGATGTGACTGGCCTGAATGGCAGCTTCATCACAATCAGCTGAGAGCAGAGAGGCCGTTGCATAAGCCTGGTGTATCTGTGTTCAGCCTCGTGTGTTTACAAAAGCCAAGGTGGAGGAATGTACCGTGAGTCAGCAAAGACAAAGGCTCGATATAAAAGATGAGGTTTGAGAAATAGAGCCACGTCATCCTCTCACCGTGTTCAGACGAACTGCTCTTGGGTCAACTGGTTATATCACTCTGATATCACTGTTTGACAAGTCCTTTGCAACACATGCAATACAGTAAGAACAAGGTAAAGGACGTTCATATTGATTTGGCACATATTTGACACCAAAGGCTATTAAATTCATTTCTACTAGCCTTGTAATACCTTTTTCAATATCAGTTTACTGGATTTAGTGGACTTTATTAAGTAGTTTTAGATCAATATTGCAATTTCAAATGTCTAAAATATTAAATACTGATCCATGAGTGCCACAGATCTTTAAAATGAATGTAAACTTTCTAAAGTAAAGCTACTTCAGTATTATTCTGCACATCTTGTCTGCAGCCTCTCGCCCGCAGCTCATGTTGCGGTTAAGTTTTCACAGACTTGGATGTGTTTACAGTTTGCAGTGGTGATAAATTAAAAACAAAATGATCCCGATAAGATCCACAGATGTTATGTGTTGAAAGATTTGTCTTGACGTCTGATGACAGCTGATTAAAGCTTATCTGAAGTGGTAAAAACAGGCCTCTGAAAGACAGCATTTCTAAAAAACAGAAAATACTTTCATGTTTATCTGATATTTTAGATTTGAATATAAAATAATCCAGCTCGTCCTGTGAGTATGTGGACTTATCAGAATGTTTTATAGTAAGAATGAGCTTGTACTTCTTATCTGTGCATTGTTTTTCTTATGGCTTTCATCATTGGCAGCAATAAAACACACTTAAAGTTTTTTGAAGATGACACACATACAGGGTCATAAAAGGTCAACTTAAAGCGAGATGCTGCAGGTGAATAGCAAAAAAAGTTTTAAATTTAAAGACATCAACTTGAAACTTGTAAGAGTTTTTAATCAAGTAGAAATAAGGCCTTTAATGTGAAAAACTGCTAATATCTTGTCTTAAACTAAGCAACAGAAAGCAAACTCTAGAGGAACTTTCTAACTTTATAGTGAAGCACAAATGTGACAAAATATAAGCTAAACAGATGTATTAAAGAATTCTTACTCTTACACCTTGCCCCCATCAGTTATATCTTCAGCTTTACAAATCATAAACAGTAAGTACAATGCAACATTGCTTCAAATTTATCTATCTTATTTTTATTCAATTACATGTCAGTTTTATCACCAAAAATCCTTAAAAAACACGCATTTTTACTGTGCATGGACACACCTTTCCATAGATCTGACCTGTAACATGGCCTAGTGACATCATCTGCTTGTCTCCATGGAAATACATGAGTTTAAAACCATACTGTGGAGCATTCCAGGCAAAAATAATAACAGAGAAAAGCAGGTGTGTAGTGCACAGTTAAATAATGACTTTCTGTTTATTCTGTCTCAATTTGAAGCCCCTCTTGAAGATTCAGATCTAATTGCCAGAAACCTGACAAACTTGATATATATACAGTGTGGGAAAATGTTATATGTGTGACTGTTTTAACTTGCAAATGAGAAAGATCCAAATCCCAGATGAGCTGCATTGCATATAGTGTGTAATATCTTCAATATCTTCCCCGAATATGACGAAATAGTGTTATGTCAGCAGCAGAGAAATCCCTGTGTATAAACAAGGAGGCGGAGGAGGTGGAAATGAAGAGGTTTTGTGGTAATGGGGGGATATAGGAGTTTCGGGCAGTTCCTCCGGCGCATAGTATCATTATTCAGGGCAGGACTTTGAAGTTAAGGCTGGGTGGATTTGTGAGAGGAGGCAAAAATGACTTCTAATTAAAAGTGTTACAAAGCAGTGCACAGAAACGGGGGCTGTGAAGAGGCTCGGGACGGCTCATTTAGTATCAGGCTGCAGGGGGACAGCGTGGATGTATGGCATATAGACAAACTATTAGAAGAGGAATGTGCAGCTTTAAAAAAAAGTAGAATGTACTTCAATGTTTCCTCAATAGTTTACTTAAAGGTGTTGTTGCTTTTGTTTGTGTTGTTGTGATTGCTGCATGTTTAAGTTAATTCTGTATTGTACTGCAACTGAGTGTTCAGAGAAGACCTGTTTACACCTAACCCCTATCCCCGCCTACCTGGATGTAGACTCAATGTAGGGTTCTGAAATGTAGCATAGCCATTTCTCAAAAATAAAAACTTGTAAATGACAATCGTGTTTTATGTCAATATTGTGATTTGCACTGAACAAAACATAAAATGGCTATCTTTTTGTATGTTGTAGTTTTATATTATGTGCTAATAGAGCTCTTGACATAAACTGCCTTACAGAGTCAGATCTGCTGACCCACAGGTTGGCGGTGTGATTCAGCTCCCACAGGTGAATACAGCCATTGTGTCCTTGGGCAGGACACTGAAGGGCTGTGTTTCCAGTGAGTAGTGATGTTGATAGTGATGATTTAGAGCTTCTTGGACATTCAAAAGATGCTTTACATTCGACCCATCCATCCATCCAGCACCAACAACAAGCCAAACTGGGTGGAGAGTCTTGCCTAAGGACACAACGACAGTTAATGACAGTTGTGTCCTTAGCAAGAGGTCTCTCATCCAAATAACCAGGCCCGTTCATGCTTAGATCAGACGAGATCGAGCATTCTCAAGGTTGTACGACTATGAACTAAAGTCCACAAACATGATATTGAGGCAAGTGTTATAAACAGATGAAGCACATTTCAATCTTGGTAGTATTAATTTCTCACATTAATGCATTAAATACCTACAAAAATACCTTTAACTTGGTATCTGGTTTGGTTATTTTGATATTTTGAAGAAACAGCGCAGTAGCAAAAAGATTGTTTTGACCTTGTATTTGTAACTTGAAACTCTATAGGCTACAAATAATCTTAAAAACACCATATTTGTTTCGTACTTTAGCTTCTAACTTTGGCCCAGTTCTGTAAAGTTTCCCATTCCCCAACATCTTTTCGCCCTTAACCACATTTCCATTTCACTCAAATGACCCTGTATAAGACAATCCCACAATGACACATCTTTATTACGGCGAGAAGCATCTGTCATCGAATGTGGATTATGCTTTTGCTGCGATCCATAAAGCCCGTCTCTTGTGTGTCTTGTTCGTGACTTTCGAGTGTCCTAGTTTCGGCGATGGGGGCTTCTCGGTGTTGTCTTGGTGTTGCGGGTCTGACAGAGTGACAGATTGAGACGGGC
This sequence comes from Rhinogobius similis, assembly GCA_019453435.1. NCBI lineage: Eukaryota > Metazoa > Chordata > Actinopteri > Gobiiformes > Gobiidae > Rhinogobius > Rhinogobius similis. The sequence continues at coordinate 14,192,652 of CM033634.1, forward strand.
CGCTGGTGCTCTGGGCGGAGACAGAGACGGGAAAGCCTCCGGGAGGGCGCTGTGACAGGTAGCCCCAAACTTCATTATAGACGCCGCGGGGAGACGCTTTGAATATCAAATTAGCCTCCTCAGTCAAAACATGAAAAATTATGCTTATAGTTTTTTGCTGAGAAATATGTTCTAGTTTGCATAAGTAGAAAGTAGAAAGGAATTGCATTTACAACTATCTTATACTGATTTTGTTTTTTTATTATTGCTTTGTTGTACAGGAAGATTTGGGCTGTAGCGGGTTGAATAAATATGACTAATTAAATGTAATGAATAAGTTATTTCTGCTATTTATAGTCAAGACTGATGACATTTTCATTTGTAAAAGCTCAATACACATCTAAAAGGTAAAAAAACTGCTACAACCTAACAACAAACAGGGGAGTAGTCAGGAAAGGGACAAAGGGTCAATTGTCCGAGGCCCAGAATTTGGGGGGGCCCATGTGAGGATACTTGCACGGGGCGACCAACTTTCTTTGTCGGCCCTGACAACAAATCTAATAGTGTGCTCTGTCAACTCTGCTAAATGTTTAGTTTGTACCTGACATCTAAAAGAAGAAAATCAAGTAAACAGTTGTAGAAAACCAGATAAACAACAGGAACATTTCAGTTGCGCTCACATTTATCACTTTGGGATCACACACAGTTAAACTCATCACCTTTCTCTCCTTAAATAAGATTTTTATGTCTGTGTTGAGGAAAATCATTGTTGCGCAGCAGTTGAAGTGTCACAAATCTCCAACTGCCTTTAGCAAACACAGTTGTACAGTCGAAACTACTTTCAGAGTTTGTTTTCCTGTAGTAAGTAAATTTGAGCAAAGAAAAAATTTCACACGGCAAAATTAGGCCAAAAATAAGCAAAGAAAGAAAAGACCCTTGGTGCATAATCTCTAGTGTATCAGTGGCATAAAATAGTTAAAAAATTATCATTCATCATGACATTTATCTGTAATATATCGCACTCCAGAATGTATTATCGGCACTTATGCCTAGCTTCAGTTTCCTGTTTTTGGCAACATTTTAAAGACTGTGGTACGATGGTCATTTTTTCTCACTCTGCATCCCATGGACAGGCAAGTGGACTGGTGTCTGTCTTGCCCAAAAATGTGACAGTATGCCTTAGTCAGAGCAGGGATCAGTCCTTTTTGTTTTAGTTTATTAGTAGTTTTTTATCAAGAATTGTTGTAACTTTCTGTCTTTTCTGGTCTTATCTCTGTTGTTTTGGCACTAGAGGCTGGGGGAGCAGAGGAGGGAGACAGTGATGCTTCAAAGAGTCGTCTGCGCAGAAAAAAAGTGTCTAATTTTAACTTTGGTGGAGACAGAGGGGCTCGTGAAACGGCTCTCCGCCCGACTACATCTCAATTATTCATCAAGTCTCTCAACTAAAAAGCCTGCCATGTTATTCACGCTCCCTCTTTCTTCTCCCATGCTGTTTCATTCACTCACTCAAAGTAGCCACCCACACAAGCCGACCAAAGCTACTCAAAGACCTCAAACTAGCCCCACAGAAAGGCAGCCGGTCCAAAACATGTCTAATAACGTGTGCTGAGGACTGCGGTTTCTCGTGATTCAAAAGGAATGAAAATGCGATGCCATGATCCTGTGATGTGTGTAAATAAATATTTCAGAACTTACCTTTCCGACATACTTTTAATCTTGCTGTATCCATGTTTTATTGACAAGAATCTTTCAGTTGATCTGGTTGGATTGTTTCAAGAGCTGTATCTTCTGTTGTTTACTCTATGGAGTGTCAAGAGTCCTACTAAGCAACAAAAGATTTACGCTTTGATCAGTGTTAAAGCTTCAACTTTGACAGTTCATTTCTACATTCATTTAGTTAATCTTGATGTTTCAAAGATAATATCTCCAAATAATAAATCAATTTTACCAAACGTATAGCTAGACATTGTGAATGCACTAAAATTTCAATGTATTTTTGAGCAGATAAATAAATTGTCAAATCAGTGAACAAATGGGTGAATAATTGCACAAATTAAAACATTATAAATATTGCAATATTGACCAAATATACAAGTAAATGCAATTACCAATTTGAAAAAAAGATTAAAAACAGAAGCGTTTGTATGCTGTGTAGTTTTTACATTTTAAATATTTTTAATCATATTACTATTATTTTATTAGATTTAAAACAACTTAACCTGTTTTGAGGTTCTTTTCCCATTCATTCCATTTGAGAGAAAAAAGCTACAGAGACATGTTATATATTGTTGGAAAGCTAATCTTTTCACAAAATGTTTACTGCATTCATTCCATGCCACAGTGTAACCTAAAAGTGCAATACAAGGTAATACATGTTTAAAATGAGCATGCAAAGCATCAACATTATTCTGTTCCTTATTCAGACTCTGGGTGTCCAGTCATAGGTTGGTTGGCTAGTTTTGCCCCTCCAAAAAACAATCCATATTTCAAGAATATACAAACATATTTAACTCAAGTACTCCATGTTTAAAATAAGTAGCTAAAAAAACAAAACAAATGTCAATTTTAAGTGTAAAGAAAAAAACAATATGAACAAGAGAGCAAAACTACCATTCTCACAATATAAGGCTGGATTCCTTGGTATCTCCGTGTTCTCTTACTTTTCCTCTTCAAAATGAGCCCTGTCTCATCCATTTCTGACCTTAGACCGTATGTTTCTGACCTTGCATTGTGAATAGTACCCAAACAGCTAACTCTGAAACTAGCTCATTAGCATCCTCACTTTTTGACATAGTTTTTTTTTTTTTTCTGAATAACATCCAAAGTGTTATGATTTGACATACTGGAAACAAGTAGTTGGTAAAAGTGAAGTTGTTCTATAGATTAAAACTCTTCGGTTCATTATTATTTGTCAAAACCCTTTTTATTTCTGGAGCAGTATAAAAGTTATTTACAGTAAAGCATGGTGCAGTACAGTGTTTGTTGTCGTTAGTCCTCGGTGGATGACTCAAGAGAGTGTTGCACTGAGTCATGACAACAGACCAGGGTCATGTGACTAACTCAGACTCACACAAGCCGACACAAAACAGGAGCCAGGCCGGTCTGTTTGGTCACAGGCTTCAGCTGCTTTTATGCAGGTCAAACATGGCCTTTTCTGTGTTTTCAAAATGCACGAAATCCTTTATAATCATTTTCTTTAAGTTGATAAAATTCCAAGGGTTCAGTTTATTCAACACAACATACACAGGTTAACTCTAAAATCACAGAACAAACATTTTCCTCAGCCCTTAAGGAGCTTAGGTATTAAGATAAGATATGGAAAAGTTATTAAATCAGTTTTTATAGTTGATAAACAAAAGAATGTGGTTTGTGCTGGAGACAAAGGGAGGCAGGATTCTCCCACATTTCTATGATGCAATAACTGGATCATTTCTGTAAAGTCAGGATCTTTTTCCAGACATGTGTGACTGTGTCATGAATCAATATTACAACTTATTTTTATAACAGCAGCAGTCATTACTCATTATCTTGCTAAGTTGTTTCATTTTATACTCTGAATCATTTAAAGCACCACCTCCCTTAGGTCCTGGTTCTCTCTTGATCCTCTGAGAAGACCAAGGCTGAAAGTATAGTGTATCGTAAGTCAATCTTAACGTAGAAAACCATTATTTTACCACATGATGATATTCTCATTTGCAACATTACATTGATATTGCTATGGAATACAATGGTAGCATTTCCTGTTTAACTGTCAGATTTGTTGACCTGTTTTATGGTTCATATCGCTCTAATTACTGAGTCGATTCACATGAAACAAAAACTGACACAAAGTTCAACGTCTTCAGTTTATTTATCGACACAAATAAACTGAAGTAAAATTTACTGAACGACAATAGACAAATTAGTAGACAGACTGAACCTTCACCAAAGATTTAAAGTGAAATTTCAGAAAGTGGTGCCATTTTTCAGCTCTAAAGACAAACCCAAAACTCCCAAACCCGAACCCTGTCAAATACTGATAAATTACAGCATTTGTGGATGATAAGTTTGGATATTTCTTTCAAAAACAGTGCATTTCTGATCTGCTGCCCTCCATCTGAAATAATGACACTGAACATGAACAAAGCCTGTTATTTACACTTCAAATGACAAGAACATAACTTTAATCAACATCTTCGCAACCCACTTTTGTCCATCACTGAGAATTTGAACATTTTACTTGTCCATTTGAAACACACACAATTTTTTTTGGTCATTCACTCCAACTTCCTCCTTCAATGTGGATCACTCTCTCACTTCTTCCCAGTTCAAACGTCTTCCCATTGACTGCACTAATTACCCGTCTCTGTCTGTATCACATGACCTCACCACATGACTCCATCTCCCATAATCCCTTTCTGCTGGTGACACATTTGTACTTGACCTTCACAGCACAGACGCAGCGGGAGTTTCTTCGTCAGCAACAGTTTGTCTGTGAGCCATACTTACTGTACTGTCACGCCACGCGCTACATGTTTGTAATAAGTTTATGGCTTAATGAAACGTCTGCGCCGGTCTTATAAGCACTGATGCATTCTGGGAAGGGATTTGCCCCCACTGTGATAATGACACACGCAGACGGCTGAGGGACCGCTGCTGATGTGGTGTTTTTTATGTTGACAACTTAAATAATAGACGAACAAGAAGATATTTTGGGATAATGTATGTTTTTGGGACACGATTTGGAAGTGTTTTCAACATCTACAGTCAAAATATAAATTGATCATTGTTATTATACTTGTAACTTTTCTGGTGGGTTCGTCAACATCTTGTCTGCAGGGAAATGTTTCTTTAAACTTATTCTGTTCACTGTATACAACCATAACAAAGGAAAATGTGCCTTTAAAGAAGAAAAGATTTTAAAAGTGCAGATATTTCACAGAAAAAAAATACAGATATGATTGCATTACTTGAATTCAGTATATTAATCGGAACTTTGATCAGTTGTATTCATTGTCCCTAGATTATTATATCTTCTTATTTCAAGCCAAATTATTTGTCAATACTTTAATACTTAAAAATTGTTGTTGTTTTTTTTTTAACTTACACTTCATGCGCAACTTTGTTTTCTTAATTCAAGCTAAAGTATCTTCTCAGTCAGAAATATCTTGAAAGCAGTGAAAAATTCTATGCCACAAGATCTTTCCTGGTCAAAACGGCTAAAAATAAGACTAATATTCTGAATTCAGGCCCTGTACCTGATTTTTATTTACTCCAGTTAAGATTAATTCTCTTTACATTTCACATTGTTCGATAGAAGGAACTTAATGGAAAGACGGGTCTGTAATGTGTGATCTGTGCATATTATAAACACACATTGTTAGGAAAGGACTAGTGCAGAAGCTTTTGCCAGGGTCACCTCTGTTCAACCAATCAGGCACATTGTACACTATGAATCATGGGAAAATAAATGCTGGACACTATCCCTGACATCTGAATCTCTGTCATGGTGCAGTTTCAAACGTGCTAAAAGCTAATTGTAAGGAGAGTTAGAGGAACTATGTGCATAAGATTATTTCAGACAGTCGTTTCTGAGTCATTGTGCAAAATTGAGTGAAAGGAAGGACTATGTGGGCGGGGCTAACGGTTCAAACAAAACCATTTTCCTGTCTCATGGTTCAAAATCAGGTACAGGCCCTTTAAGCAAGGTAAGATGTTCAATTTTTGCAGTGTACTGTCCTTCTGCAATGACTATTATCAACTAACCAGGCCTTCACACTTGTTGCTCTCTAACTACAAACTCTTGCACAAACTCAACAAATGTCATTTAGACTTTTCAGCACTTCACCAGAGCGGCCATATTGGCAAGTTCAAATCTTTGCCATCTCATCAGTGTTCCCCAGCAACAGCAATAAAACCTCTTCCCTTGTCTGGTCGCTAATGCTAAAGTTAGTATGTGTCCTTATCTCCAAACACAGCACACCTGACTGTTTGAGCCCATATCTGAGTCTGAACTGCACCTGCTGCCTGTCACTGATAGACGCTCGGGCTAAATCCAGGTTTTACTGTTGTAGACTGTGGCAGGGAAATCCGCTCACAATGACAAATGTCCGGGGAAGTGCTCGCTGCAGACCGAAAGCACTAAAGATGAGCTATTGCATTTTTATATTGATCTAGTGCACTCGTGATGAAGCAGATACCAGATGTCAGAAATACAGGAGGCAAGTCCAGCCAAGTTCAACATTTGATCAAAAACAGGAGTGAAATTTCGATTGAACAGTAAAATTGTGTTCAATGAAACGGTTGTCATGTTTATTGTATTACATATAGGGCTGCAGCTATTGGTTATTTTGGTATTTGATTAGGCTGGAGATAATTCTTTTGATTAATCGATTGTTGTTTAGAATGCAAAAAGCCTGTGAGACATTTTTGCTAAATTTGACCCAAATAAAGCTGAACTGAAGCCATTTGAGAACCTCCCAGTTGAGAATACTTACAGAAGATAGGGCGTTTTCATTAATAACACAACATTTACACATTTCACATGTCATTTTCGTGTTAGTCCTAAACCCTCTTCTCTTCAGTTCCTGCCATGTTTTGGAGTCTTTGTATAGTTGACAACTATTAATTAATTAGTTGTGATTAAGTGATTAACTTGCTTCTCAAATTACATTAAACATAAATTGTATAGCCATGATGGGTACACTCAAAAAATCAGCAGTTGACTGAACACTAAATGTATTTTATGTAGATTGAAGCATATCACATAAAAGTAAATTGGTTTGTATCAACATAAAAAGCAACAACATAATGCATATATTTCAATAAAATAACTTTCTATTGTTGAAAAAAAGGACATGTGGCATTAATTTATGACTTGGAGACTGAATTTTTGGAATAATCAAGTACAAAAAGATGGACAGGGACAGTTGGTAAGTGAAAACAGACATTTTCTGAGCACTCAAGCTTCGAATGCAGGACTAGTCAGTCAAAATACAACTTTGAGAGGGAAAACTTTTAAATACAGCTCATAAAAGTAAAATTTACATAATATGTCTCCTTTAAAGTCAACATTTGATATTTTGTATGAGCCACATCATCAGTATTTGAGGTAATAGTATTAAAAGAAGGCTTATATTAGGCATAGTCATGGAGGGCTGGCAGGTTTATATAGCAGCAGTAGTGTATAAGCATATCCACTCACTGTTTCTGTTATACGTGCTTTTACTTTGGTTCACATGTGATTACTTCTTCCACCTCTGTTTTCTGTAGACGGGTCCAGCTGGTCAAACGTGAGTCAAAACACACTTTCACATTCACTACATTCTTTCCTCGTGTCATCACAGTCCTGGTTTGACTCGGCACACAGCAGCCGCACGTCGTATTTGGACTTCCCCCAATGCCACTCTCAGCAAAGTTTGAAGCTTATAGAGCCAATTTAAAGCAGTGGAGTAAATATAAAATAGCTGTCAAGAGCAGGCTGCTATTTGTCTCACATAATCACTAGCTGCCAGATGGAAATGTATTATTCATTCACAATACTGACCAAATTGGAGTTCTTTCAGTGAGGTTCGGGCTAAATCTGGATATATGATCTCGAGTTGGCTTTTTCAGTGCAACTTTCCATTCACAATGACCCAAAATTCTCACAATTAGCTTAGCGCAGCCATTTCCAAACTTTGCTGTGTCGCAGCACTCTTTTCAATCCAACGGGCCCCCAATAATAATTCTCGCTCTATTCAAACACAACAATATAAATACAAGGGCTGCTGTAGGCTTATAAGTAATTGTAAAGAGTACATTTAAACAAAAAATCAATATAATGCCGAGTTAAGTTGATTTCGACCTTTATTTTCATGCTTGTTGTGTCGACTACTTTAAGAGTGCCTCTGAGGCTTCCCAGAGTGACCCAGACCACAAACCACTGGCTTAGCAATAACAGAATCAAGACAAAGTTTGAAGCAATACCATCAAGCTCATAAAGAAAGTCCTCTAGATAGGTGCTCTCGACCAAGACCCAGTTTGAAGAAGCATTGTTGAAACCAATTTTTCCAACTATAAAGATTGGGATATGTCATGAATCAAACTTTTTGGGGGGGAGAAATCTGCCAAGCAAAATGTTAATAAAGATGCATTAGTTAAAACAATAGCCTATAAAAATAGACAAAAGAGCAGTGGATACTAACACAATGTGAAAAAATTTTCCAGTGAAAGTTAACTCAAGTAGTTCAAGTAGTAAGCATCTTAAAATCTCAATTTTTTACTGTTAAGTTAAAGGAGGTGTACCTGATTTTTGTCATGTTATAAAGTAAAATCTGTTTTGCCCATTTCAAATATAGGCCTTCTGTAAAAGCAGCTATTCAGGTTAAAATGAGAGCAATGTGCGCTGTCTGCATCTAATTATTGAGCGTTTTATTCTCCGAGAAGCAGGAAGTGCACTGTTAGCATGTTAGTTGTTGTTAGCTTTACCATGGTGGCTAAACTTGTTCGTTCCCTCTGAAAGTTGTGAAAAGCGCTTAACACTCATGGCGGTGAATAATAAGGATAGAAATGAAAAATGACCTAGTTCTGTTTTTAACGTTTTTAAGACAGAAGAAAATTATGTACAGTGCCTTTAAGTAGGTTTTTCAACATACTAAAATTATCATATTGGGCTAACAGAAAATTCGGTGTAGGTGTGATGACACCATCTCTATCTCTAAACCAATCTCTGTAAATGTCGCAGTATTCATAAAACTTTATTTCAAGCATTTGGAAATAATTGATTAAAAAGCTCGACCAGTCAGGACTCCATGACGACCTACAGCACGGCAACAGTCGCTAAGTGCAGAGTGGATTGTTGCTGGTGGATGATTAGCCCGGTTGAGGTCAGCTGTAATGTTCCATCGTTTCGTGCCATTGAGATTGTGTGTGTGAATAATGTTTTTTTCCGCAGTGGAAACAGACAGACAGCTGGACTTGGGAGGCGACGCTTTGGGACAGACCGCGGGACACTCCACTGTTTCCTGGAAATGACTGAGGGGCACAGGAGGAGGTGTGTGAGACTGGATGCCATAAACAAGATGGGCACGGCGATGGAAATCTCCACCAGGACAGACACAGAGGTTTGATATATGGGTAACTGAATATAAGGAATCACATATTAGACATGTTCATTGTTGTGTACATTACGCATCTGTTGTAACGCTGTACAATTCAGTTCGGTTCAGATCCGAGTTCAGATGGCTTTATTGGTGCCATATGTAGATTTGTTTTGCAGCATCCAAACAAGCTGACGTTCTGACAAAAATACATCACAGTTACAGTAACATCAGACACCCAGGTTCTCACTTTCTGCATAAAAGACACAACTCAATCACAGTAAACAAAAGTTAACAAGTGCAGAATGAAACAAAACAAAACTACAAGCTTGTGAAAATAAGCTCTTTATTAAGGTATCCCCGGTGCTGAGTGTTGGAAATGTGTCTACTTATCTGCTCCAATCCTGTTATGCACTGGCTCAAGTTGGGATAAAACCGCCAAATTAAGTAAATGTATTTTAACTACATCTTAACTAGCCATGCATGAACTTAATTCATAAGGAACAAACAGCTGATGAAGAATGATTCCTGCTTAGTAACTACTTAAAGTGCATGCGACAGGTTAGACTAAACATTTCACTAAAACGTAGAGAACAGGATTATAATTAAGATTTGACTAAAAATTGACTTATTTTTCTCGAAGTTTGACAAGTGAAGTTTATAGTTGTACTTCCTGGTTGGACACGGGCAGCAGATAATGACATAGGTAGAGGTAACTCCACAACTGTTACCTAGCAACCATATTGTAAACAACGCTCAAAATCAAGATCAATTATGCAATAGTTATGATTTGACAAAGAATAATAGCTGATATATTGTTGTTTAAATTGTCGGAAAAAGGTGTGCGTTGTAAATTGTCGCTGAATTTTCAATGGAATGCCGCTTACTGATGACATCACAGAGGGAATCAGTTTTAAAACTCATCTTATTTTATTTTACTTTTCTATATTTCTTCATGAACTGCAACTACACTGATATAAAACTATGATAATATATAATACCTCAACACTAAGCCCTTTATGAATTGAAACTATTTCCTCATCATGAGTTAAATCTTTGTTCATCCTTTATTAGGGATAATAAAGTGTAATTATTATAAAGTGGTATCAAATTAAGTATTGTCTATCATCAATCTAATATTTATCTGCCCTGAGGAAGAATGCCCAATGCAACATGACAAAGACAGAGCATCTGGAAGAACCACATTGACCCGACTTGTATCACCTTGACCCACTAAAAGTCGGCCTAAATAGCCTGGCGTATTGACAGTACTAAGTACAATTGCAAATGGCCTATTTTGAAAGACAAATTTAGTCATATCTGCCCCTGGGTCACTCTGCCACCTCTCAGTGAACACGTCGCTAATACCACCACTTAGCCTTATTAGCTTTTAGCTCTTAGCTGTACTTTGATGTCTCACTGCCTCTTTGCATAAGAAATTCATCCAGAGTTTCAATCCCAAGTTTGTTTTTCCTGTGTCAAATCTTATCTGAAGGTTTTGGCAACAAATGCACGCCTCTCCCTCTTTCTTGGAGCAATGCATCATCCCTTCAGAAGCTCAGCGTAGTGCCAGGCGAGTAAGTATTTGGCTGCTAGCGATCAAGGCAAAAACTTCTCTCTTGCTCAGTGAAATAAGCAAAGACACAACATTAATTATTCAGCCTCTGCAGCGGCCCAGATCCTGATTATGACTTGAGGTGCTTGTTCACAGAGGCAGTGGAGTATATAGTTATAATATGTTTGCTGCCAAAAGTATAGGGCCATGTGAAGTTGAAGTCACCCTCCAGGCATCACTGCGAATAGTAATAATTCATACGGAGAGAGCTGAGCTTATAACACAGCCACACCTGCAAGCTAAGACAAGGAAAATATACAGGGCAGTGTTATTTAGTGAATGACAGAGGAGGCCAATCTGTGATCAGACAAAACTGTGCCACTAGCATTGTTTTGAGGTAGATGGAAGAGAAAAGGAATATAGAGCCATTTGTTTGTTGGTGGTGAAGTGTTCATCTCAATCCACCCAAAGGTCAGAGGTTTAATCCCAGTTTGGATCAGTTTATTCTGTGTCTGTGGGCACTTCACCTTGTCAATACAAATGTTTTATGTGAGTGGTCCCAAGGTGCAGCTTCTGAGAATAATGGGTTATTGGTTATTTATCCATTTTTCATTTTTTTGTTTTAACCAGTTTTTTAATCATTATTATATAGTTATGCTAAATTGGTATCTTGTTTATCTTACGCTATTTGAAATTAATTCACTTTTATTTATATATTGCATAAAATAATACAATAAATTACCTATATGATTGCAGTAAAATCATAGGAAAATCCCACATTCATAAATACTGTGGGTAAGGTGCATGGAAATACTTTATTGAGGGATATTTTTATACATTTTTGTCAACATGGCCTAAAGGCGCAATACATTACTTTTTTGCTACTACAAAAGCACTTTTATTTCATTTTGAATGGTTTTATTGGATTTAAAAAAACTGTGAGTGGGCTTGCATCTCCACAAAACTGACTTATATATGGCTTGGAGGGAGGTTTTGTATCAGAATTGTTGTTTCTTTAGCTATATTATTACACACTATTTGGCATAAAACTTATCGGCATGGAGAATGTTCAGAAGTATGGTTTTAACTTAATATTTCTGTTAGAATTATGCATTTTCCTCACACTTAAAACTTTTGTCGGTGCACATTTTGACTGACATCACACTCCACAGTCTATTCATGTTCTCAGCGCTTGGATAAAGACCGTTATACCTTTCCAGCCATTGTTCCCTCTCAAATATGTTAATCACGTCTAACTGCATAATTGCATGTAGTCCACTAATTTCCTGTCGCTAATCACAACACCTCATGCCAGTTCATTGACCTGCGCCTGTCCTCTCCCTGCACTTTGTATGCGTTTCTGCTTCTACAGCATGATGCCTCGGAGGAAAGGCGTTGGTCCCTCTGCTTTGATTACAGGTTGATTTCTCAGACTTTGACAAAACGCTGTCTCGCTGCCAAAATCAACAGCCTCCTAGTCATGAGGGACGGGCTCCGAATGACTAACACAACGCGATTTCACCTTTGGGACGTTATACAGGCCAGCTCTTTACAATCATCTCTGTTTTGTTCCTGCATGTTATAAAAATACCATTCAAAGTTAGTCACTATTACGACAGACAGTGAACTTGTCCAAATGCAGCTTTCACACAAGTTGAATCAACTCAGTCGGAGCCAAGAGGATGGGGTTGATTGAGCTATCAAAGACACTAGCATCTGGCCAACACAAGAGGAACCTCGGGCGGGTAATAAGCTTATCTGCCGCCCCGTGACGAGTGAACAACATTGCAGTAAACAAATGCGGTGCCTGCTGTACGTCATCATTTCCTTCATGTCTTCCAGCAGTTTTAGAGCAGGGATGTTGAAGAGGTAGATTGACATTGTTGCTGCATAATATTGTGTGAGATTTAGTATTCGTCATCATATTCTTCACAATCACATGTTTTCAAGGTAAAAACAGCTAGAAAAGACGATACACCTTTAAAGGGGGCATAATCTACTGAAACAACTTTAATGAGCTTTTACCCCTGAGTTTCCTCATCATTAGTTCACTCAAACTTGTATTTTGATTCGCGCATGTTGGAGTAATCCTATCGTGGCCTTCATTCAAGCCTCGACTGCTCAGAAAATGTCTGTTTTCCCCTACCCCCTATCCCCGCCTCTGTACTTAGTTGCTATCAATTGAAAAATTAAGACTTGAGTGATACATGCAGACAGCAGAAATGCCAAGAAGCCCCCTTTTAATATGAATTAATAGAAAGAGGGTCCAATTGTGGGCCCCTAAGACCCTATTTCCCCCCCTGTCTACGCTCCTGGATGCATGATTGGTTCTAAAATGTCACTTCACCAGTTTTCAAAAATAAAAATGCTTCAGATCAGTATTGAGGTTTATAATGAACTGGATGTAAAAGGATGATCTACTTATGTCATAGTTCAATGCAAAGCAGCTGGGAAAAAAAACACAATACGTCTCTTTAAATGAAGTTCTGATCTCTTACAATGTCAGCATTTCAACTACAGCATGGTTGTTTTGTAGGCTCTCGACACAGCCTCCCACACAGACGAGCGGCTCTGTAGGTGAGCTGACTTGAATAACTATCGGCTTTAACACAGGGACAGATGGAGGGAAGGGGAAGCCTCTGACTGGGCCAAACTCGGACACTGACAAGATCCTCTCAGTGAGACCAATCTGCGCTGACACTCCTCCAGGACGCATCTGAGGACAAGCAACGAATAGTCAATGTGTTGGGTTCAATAAAGGCTACAAAATAGATAACCCAGATACTTTAATTTGTATTTATAAAGTGTATAGTGAACAGTGCTCGTAGACATAATAGCAATCGTAGGAGTGGGGCTAGAACATTTCGGAAACAATGTTATTCAAGCAAATGTCAAGTATTATTTGTTTGGTGGCTCAGAACATAAGCAGGGTGTGATTATAGAGCTATTCTGAGCAACAATGCTGTAATAGTCAGTTAATACGTTTGTTATTTAAAGCTGCTGTACCTGATCTTCAGACCTTGAAAGAAGAAAGTCTATTTTTAAATCTGTCTAACAACTTCCAAGCTGTTACAAACATCACCTGTATGTATTTTTCGGCCACTAGCAGAGTCATAGAACAGTATTTTCCGACAAAGAAGTGAAGCAGGGTGGACCACCTTTGCGCGGCCAATCAACTCTCATCCCAAAGCGTAATATATTGACACAAATGGCTGTTTTTCTTACAAATTTGTGTTGCAATAGTACACAGCAGTCGTATTTTGACACATTTGTTTGTAATATAATGGGAAAAAACAAAATATTTACAAGAATATGAATGGATATTGCAGCTTTAACATTAGGCATAGTAGTAGCAGTAATATTTCTTGCTTTACAACCGCAGTGAGACATTCCAGCTGCTTTGAAAAACATTGGCTAATTCACTTTTTTTCTTTGTTGTTGGTTGTTGGTAGTACTTGTTTCAACTGATGATTGACTTTGGTGTTTTTACATGAGCTTGACATCCCTTTGCGAAGTTTTACTGAGCCAAATATGAAACACAACTATCCCGCTGAACCAGTGCTTCCACATGAGATGCTAAAGGGCAGATTTTTTGACAGAGGCTGACAAGAGTAGTAAATATTTTGGATGAAGATGAAAGGAACTGTCGACATAAAACTGTACCAAGCCTGAGCTGATGCAAAACACAAACTACATGATCGCTATCTGTAAATGGTTTCAAATTCTGGCTTTTTGAACACTTTGAACACAGATGTTTAAAATGGTACTAATGTTGGTGAATGGATAAATCTGTTTTCTAGATTTCATAGATTATTTTTAAAGAAGCAACAATATTATGACGTGATGTGATCTTTAAAGTGCATGCAAACTACCACATATCGTCTGATCTCAGGAGAATTGTGGGTAAGTCTGTATATAGAAGTTGAAGTGTTAAAGTTGTTAAAGTAAGCCTGAGCTGACACAAAACACAAAGTACACGATAGCTGTTTGTAAATGGTTTAAATTCTGGCATTTTAAATACTTTTGAACACTTAAAATAAGGTGTTTAAAATGGTAATAATATTGATGAATGGATAAATCTGTTTTATACTGTTCATAGATTTTTAAAGAAGCAACAACATTATCACGTGTTAAAATCTCATGTGATGTGATCTTTAAAGTGCATGCAAACCGCCTCATATCGTCTGATCTCAGGAGAACCGTGGGGAAGTCCGTATATAGAAGTTGAAGTGTTAAACACTCGGCCCAGACTCTCATAAGTCGTGGCCTGGCATTGGCTGCTGTGACAGTATTATGAGTGCAGCATTTGTCATGTTGTGGTTTCCGAACCACTGTGTACCTCTCTCTCCTCCCCCTTCCTCTGTCTGTAACAGCTCTCAGACCCTGATACAAACCAGACCAGGGCAGTCTGGGGGGCTCACTCAGCACATGGTTTCCCTTTACCTCCACGTTGCATTTTCTCCTGGAGCCACACCATATGTAGTAGTACTCAAATAACTTCTTTCCAAGTATACAGTGTTTACTAAATGTACTTGAAGTTTGGTTTTGTTTTCTATCTTCCACTCAACTGACTAAAGCTGCTGCAGTTAATGATTCAAGTCGATGATATCAGAATCAGAAAAGTTTCATTGCCATTGTCAGTGAACAAAATTCACAAACTAGGAACGCACTTTGGCGGTAAAGTGCAACGTACAACAATGAACAATAATAAAGATCGTTAATAGTATAGACTATGTTAAAATAAAGGCATGCAAAATAAAAATGAAATAGTAGTTTAACCTAAAGCTGAGTCATGTACGATTTTCCAACCAGAAATAGATACCAGAGAAAATAGATATTTAAATCTGTAACTTGTTCCTAGCGCTCACAAACACTTTGGTGCATTCTAGTATTCGTATGCATAACTTTTTTGTCCACAAACATAGCATATAATTTAGTCATAAACCTACGCACATGGCTCTTTCTTAGGGTGCGTTCAGATTGTAGCATCAGGGTGTTGAGGAAGCGAGGGCTGGATTTGTGGCGACTTCAAACATGAGTCCAGGGCATCAAATACACGTATCTCCAGTGTCTGCTCTCAAAAGAATAGGCGTCTAACTGGAGGTGTTCAGCTCGATTTTGACGCCGCGGCCTGAATACACCATTGCAAGTTTGAAAAAAACAAAATGTTCTGTTTTAATATTACACTTTCTGTAGGGTGAAACACAGTTTACTTATGAGAAAAGAGTTGGGTACTACAGTATTAGAAAAGCTGGTTGTATCAGCAATTGTAGTTGTGTGAATGGCAGACGTAACAGTATTTAATATTGTTTGTAGTTGTAGCAGTGAGTAATATCATAATAGCATAATAGTATTAGTTGGTTGTAGCCTTAATAGCATTAGCATCATTGTAGTAGCCTTACCCAATAGCAGAAGTAGTTTCAAGTCAGTAGCAAATTTACTTTCTATCTAAGTTAGTAGTTTAGTAGCTAAGTTTCATTTATTTGGGAAATTGACATTATTCATTACATTGTACATTAATGATCATTAGTGGTGTTCAGAGCCTTAAAGGAGTATGTTGAAGCAATGACCCTAATGTTTTACAGTAGATCTAATCTATTTTGGTACACCCGTATTTTACTTTTCCAGAAGAGTATTTTGTATTTCCAAATGTCAACTTTATTCATTATTTACTTGAGTAATATTCGTTCAAAGTAACATTATCCCTTCACCTCATCTCAGATTGAATCCCCAGCCGCTCGTTAGCAATGCAGATCTTGAATCACATGTAGCGCCCGTCACGTGGCTGTGTTTTCACGCTAAGCTCAGCCGCGTCTGAGCTGTGGCGTCATATGACCGAGGAGGCAGGGGAAGTGGGTAAAAGGTGAAGCTTAAAGTCGACATGTTGTAAACTCTCTCACCTCCTGATCTGAACCCCGCAGCTCTTTCTGACTCACGGAGGATATGTGTTGTTCTGATGAATGGAGAAGACATTTAAATCGATTTTCCACTCCACGGGATTTGAACAGTGCAAAATAATGGTATGTTGTGGTTAAGATGATCGATGCAACACCAAATTTTCTCCTTGGGCAAGACATTTCACACACCTTGTCTGAATGAGTGCGTTTACATGTATCGTGTCCCTTGTGCTGCTTGAAACCTGCTAAAAAGTCAGGAAAAGTTGGTGATATGTTTAATTCCTTGCCATATCTGTGCCAGAGTTGCCATAGTAACTGTGTTCACATTGCAGGTCAAATAGATTTTTTTTTTGCTAAAGTGTCAGTGTGACCAGCTCAAATCTGATTTTTTCAAATGCGATCCAGGCCTAATTTGAATCTGATCTTTTGCAAAAAAAATATAAATTACTTCACTTTATAGACTTTAATGATGTTGTGATTTCAGATGAAGTACAGGGGCCTATAAAACCCAATTGTAAATTTGTTTTGTTGTCGAAAGAAACATCCAAACTTATGATCCAAAAATGTTCAATCTCAGCATAGCCATAACCCCCTGCCCTGCCCTGTCCTCGATTTTAAACATTCAATTTTATATAGGATTATTCAAGTTTCACATAAATTATTCCTGAAACCGCGCCGTACATGACTGTGAGTCAAAATTAAACGTAGCCTACACAGGGCCTGCCCATTGCATAAACAATCTAAGCAAAAGTTTAGGGCCACCACCAATAGGGGGCCCCATGCTCTGGTAAAAGACAAGTTAAAATGTCAAATAAAAATAAGCCCCACTATAAAAGTCTATCTTATCTTGTAATACAGCATAGACAAGAATGATAATACAGTATCTTGTGTGGTCGTTTTTAGATAAATGAATACAGGACATGACATGGGATTTATTTAGATTTTCTTGGGGGAGGACCCTCAAACCCCCCTTTACATGTGCCAATCTCTGTAAAAAGAACAATGTTAATGCTGACATATGTGGCCTGGTCCATTAGAGATCCTGAATAAGTTTTTTCTCCCAAGTTCACTCCTGATTTCTTCTTTATATTTTATATTCCATTGTTATGTGCAATCATTTAAACAGTGTGTGTTCAGTGGGCCTCAAAACAAGTCTTGCCTCCAAATGCCTAGCACCGGCCCTGCTTGTACACATTATTCTCAATTCTTTGTGGACTGGTCTGATGCACAAAGGACAAGACACAAAAGACAAAGCACACAGTTCAAAATGCAATTCATGTAAATTGTGTTACCGAGAAGGCCTTGAACGCAGCGTGACATTGAGACAAAACGCCACATTGATACCCATCTCCACATGGAAAATAACACCGTTTACTTCTATACATAGACCATACGACATCAATTAGAGCTTCACTTCTTCGCGGTGCCATTTTTCACACAAGACAAGCCGCTATTTTTACCACTGTTATGATCCCGCTGTTTAAATAATCTGTGCGTGTTTGGTCGCTCTGTCGCTGTATATAAAACAAATGGCAGATGTGCTATGAAAATGAAACCTATAGACGCACAACAACCGCAATCAGGACTTTGAAGGGTGCAGGAAATTAGTGATATGATGAGAGCGTAAATCACAGAGGAGAAAGTGCATTACGGTGAACGCAAAGAGGATGGACCAGATCGTTTGTCGACTTCCATTTGGAGACCAGGCACTCAAGGCGCTCCGGCCGCACTGTTCCTCTTCAAAGGCACACATTAGTTATTGGCAAACGAGCTCCAGGCCGATAAAACACATTGACTCACCACATTTGTATCCATCTTCTGTTCCTGTCACGGATCAGACGGACGCTTCAGATTTATGCAGCATGTCTCTGATAGATTTTAGCATCTGAGACTGGAATGATTGAAGCAGAGGACTAAAGGAATGATTTTATACAGAGATGGATGGATTGTGAGGGGGAGATAGCACACGGCCAAGCTAACAAAATTAAGAAATGTATTTAAAGGTGTGCGATGTAACTTTTCTGGTAAGGAGTCACATTGAGATATAATAAAGGTTAGAGACATTGTGGGTTCTGTTACTGTAATGGAAAGAGCAAAATTCTAATAGAAAAGAATGTAAAAACAGGGCAATACAATTCATAGAAGTCATTAAAAGTGTTTAAATTTACATGGAATGGTATATTTGTGGCCCTAATGAAGCAAAGAACTCTACCTGTGTCTATGAGGACGTTGTTTTTCCAAATTATGAAAACAAAAATTCACTCTAAAAACACTGCACTGGTCGATACTTTATGCAGAAATAACCTGTTGTATGTCACTAACACCTTATGAACATAATCATTACAACATGACCATTAATATAAATGAAGAACGTATTACCTAAACATTTGGTTTGGTGGTGGTTTGGTAGAACATGAGCGTAAATTAAAGTGCCAAAACAAAAAAGTTAAATGATCAAAGTATCAAAAAGTCCAGCTCCCTAGTTCTTTCGTAGAATTTTCCAACACACCATGGCCGCCAGAATTTGATGTGTGTTACAAAAGATTACAATGGCGATGTTGTTGAACATAATTACAACTCAGTGGTCCGCCACCTGTTTTATTGTGCTTCAGCATTAGCTTTGAGACGCAGACATCTGCCTTTATCAACACAGAAGTATTCACCTCATTTGTAAAGTCATTAACTTGTTGTCAGTGACATCCACCTGCATCCCGCTTTCCACTGCATAATCTACAAGTATTTACTCATTTTAGCGTGACGTGGCAAAAAACCCATAGAGATATGACAGGGACAGAAGTTGAACATTATTTTGATCCTAAGAGCTGATTTTACAATATATCTGAACTGGGGCATTTTATTTTAGTTTCTTCAAGTGTGTTTCAAAGGAGACATATTCTGCAAAATCCGCTTCAATGACCTTTTAACCTTACTTCCTCATCATTAACTTACTCGTAGTTGTATTTGAATTGATTCATGCATGTTTAAAAAATCCTGTATTGTCCTTCAACTGAGGCTCGAGTGTTCCGAGTGTCCTGTTTTCTCCTACCGCACATGATTGTTATTGCAGTTATGATTATATGAAACCTCCGAGTGATACATGTAGGGTTCTGAAATGCCACGTAATCACTTTTCAAAAATAAAAACAGGTTATGAAATGTCACTTTGAAAAGCAGTTATGAACATGAAGTCAATGATCGTGTTTCTATTATCAATATTGTGGTTTACGATGGACAAAATGTAAACTGAAATGTTACAAGTCAATACGAAGTACCTGAAAAAGCAAAACACATCCTCTTTTTATCGCATCTATTAGTACATTTGCCCCTTTTCAATGTTCTTGTCTTTACTTTACACACTGTTGTATCCACTCCTTTATAGTCGTCTGATGTGATGTGGGGTCTTTGAGCATCTGGGACTGCGGCGTGAATGTTCAAAGCGGCCCACTAAAAGAATAATTTGATGTGTCACCTTGGAGATAGTGGCTGACAGCTGTTTCATGCACACTCCGGGCTCTAATTGGTGCAGGAAATTAGCCCGACCTTGGACTGTGTGGCGGTGCGTCGGACGTGCCATGCCCGCTCCTCCCCTTCTCTCCGCCGCCGCCGCCAGTGACATTGTAGTAATTTTCGCCAAAAACACTCGGAGCATTAATTATACTCAAAATGTGTGCGCCGCATCAAGACGAACGCCGCCTGAATACTTATGTAAGCCCGGAGATACAGTCTCCATGGCGACGGGAGGCAGCATTGTGGCACGCCGCCGCTGTCGTCCGCGGCCGCAGTCTCCACAGCGACGGGAGGCAGCATTCTGGAACGCGCCTCCTCCTGTTGCCAGGGGAGACCGGGCAGCTGCCTCTCTCTTCTTTTGATGATGGCTCTCCGTGAAAAACGACACCCACGCTGACGACGGGAGCGGGCGTGGACCGATTCGGGGACGAGAGGCTGAGAATTGATGAGAGAGAAAGCAGAAATGAAAGATGGTTTGATCCTCAGTCCAAAAAACATGAGTCATGTAACAACCACATTGCAGACCAAAATGATTAGTCCCCCAGAACATCGTGGTCCAAATACGGATGACTTCATTACCACAGCAGTGAAAATTACATTACTACAAGCGTGGAACAGGTGCCATAGATTACGTTTTTGTTTTTGTTTTGAATGGATATGTTATAATTGTGGTGCAACAAATTGTTTCCTGAATCATCGCAAAGGTGAAGATACAGTTGACCTTTCGGCATCCAGTGTAATGTTTTCTAAGTATTACACTTTTCTCATGAATTTCACTTTTGTATCCAGGCGTGGGAATAGCTCAAAGAGTTTTACTATATTTCCACTTAAAGGTAATTCTAGTCTTGATGTGAAGTGCAGTGGAAAAGATCATGTGTCAGAGTGAATGATTAGGCCAATATGTTGTTAAGGCTGAGCAAAAAGTGAGATTTTTTTCACTGATTTTCATTTCTTCGTTGTTTGATTCTTTCTTAATATTCCTCATTTCATTTCTTATTAAAAAGCAATCATTTTTCCTGAAAATAAACAAGTCAAACATTCATCAACTTGCCTTCTACCACAAAAAGTAACATTTCCAAAATCCTTGAATAGTCCGAACTCTGCTTGATCCAAAAACCCCAAAATGATCGTTAACAATTCCAGTATATTTTGTTGAGCTTTAGAATACCTTTCGACCAAAGTTGCACGGTCTTGATCATTTTAAAGAAGCCACGAACTGTCCTAACTCCCATTCTTTTCCAAATCCTTTCAAAATAAGTTGTTTTTCTTACCTCTTTCGAAGCAAACAGTGTTCACTTGTTTTGATAATTTGGTGCCTGTCCCACATACGCTCCACATGTGTTCACCAATCATTTGTGTGGGAGCTTATTGCATCAAGCCTGAACAGTTTGTGGTTACAACCGACTGTTGTGCAACATCCTACAGAAACAAAAAGATTGGAAGGAAAAAAAATGATCTGTTTTTTGGCAGCGCTAACTGAAGCTGGCTGTTAGATGCGTAGCGTGGGTTAGCAATCTTGTGTGTTGGTGGGCAGATGAAACCCCGCTCGCCTGTGGATAATACTCGCTGCACGCTGCTCTGCTCCGGGTGGAGAAAATAGCATTGGCACTGGCAAGCACATCAAAGTGATCAGACCAGTAATCCCTCATGAGTCACAGGGAAGCGGCTGGGGAGGGGGAGCCAGAGCTAAAACTGCAGGATTTTTCATTTCATCACTTTCTCTTTTGATGCTTCACTGTTTATTTGTGTTGGTATTAAAATGTGGATAAGGAAGATAAGACAGTGTGTGTAAGAACTACTGTTTGGAATCAAGTCGTCACGTTTTACTCATGTAGTGACTAATACTTACAAATATAACTCATTCTAGAAGTAATTTTTGCTTGGTAATTTGCTATAATTGTCTTCCTTTTTCAGAGTTTCCCTTACATTCACTAAAAAAAACGCTGACAAAAACTAAATATAGTGAGTCACATTTATACAGTGTTTCCTTTTAAATACTGTAGAATACTGAAGATGAACAATAAATAGATATATATATTAAATACGTCATCCAAAAAAAGGGAACATAACGGTTTCTGTGTTTCGATTTCTTGCATAATTGAAACTGACAAAGCCATTATCACGTTGTCATTTTAAAAGCTGGAATGTTCCGCCAAGATTGCTCCAAGCAGAGGGAAAATCAGAAAAGGGATGGTGCGAAATAGATTGTTTTGACCCAATACCGGTATCCAGTATTTGGCAGACAACCGATATTTGCCGATACCGATATTTAGACTTTAAATTTCATGGCAAAGTCCACCAATCTGTTTTAAGTGAAGTAAAGTTCCCAAATCAACTTTTCAATTATGAATAAATGATATCAAATAAGAAAAAAAAATGACATAATATATTTAGTCATATAAAATACATTGTTGCATGACTGTGTAAATGTAACACCATATTATTAGCCTCTTTGCTCTTCTATTTCCATTTATACTGATTCATTTGTTTAAAAAAACAAAACAAAAAAAAAAAACATTAAAAAATATCAGCTGCCTTTTTTCTTTCAATATAAGCCGATACTGATATTGGTGAAAATCGGCCAATACAGTAAATACTTAAACAGATTTTATTCCCCAGGTCTGATTCAGAACACCAATCAACAACTCTAATTGTTCCACTTTAAGGCGAGACGCTGCAGGTGAAAAAATCTTAAACAGAAGGCAATATTAGGCATTTTATGTTTAAAAATGGCCAAAATTACACAGAACAAGGTTTACATTTCTTAGTTCATTTTGTACACATATTAGTAACAAAATCTTTACAGAGGGGATTTTGGATATCTTATTTAGTTTTTGTGTAAACAAGATAGGACTTTTTTTATTTAACACTTTAATAAATCAGTTTTGGAACCAAATATCAAAAAACCCTTGGCATGTGTAGGAGTTACTTTAAGTGGTGATCTTTATGTCCCGAGGGAAGAAAAATGCATTTTAAGAAAATGTCCTTTGAAGTTACAAAGGACAGAGAAATCTATGGATGAAGTGGATTAAGTGAAGTAATAAAACGTCTGTAGGAGCAAAGCCGATATGTTGAGAGCAAAAAACTGACCAAAAAAAAAAAAAAAACTGAACAAAAAAAAATTGTTTTGCCTGTAGTGTCTCGCCTTAAATGCATTTTGTCACATTGTTTGACGTAATAAACCCAGAAGAAAAGGAGTAACATTAGAACTGTGGTCAATTAAAATACAATCCAAGTTTAGTTTTCAGAACTCATGTTTGTTTTACAAATGTCACAGGTCATAAAAAGGGAAATCACATTCTGCAAAAGTTAAAAAGGAAGTCTGCTGCTCATTCTGAAACTTATTTTGACAATCCTCCCAACTTAAATCTGATAATCAACCCACCTCCACGGTTTGATCTCATTCTTCCTGTAACATCGTTTTGAAGTGGAAAGTCATTTTCACTTTGACTGACTCAGAAAAATCACCTCTTTAAACCTGTAATTCCCCCTCAACAGATCGAGTGGAGCGGAGCCAGCTGACGAACGCTCCTCCTAGACACTTCTAATGACCCAATGATCTTATGTTTCGGAAACCTAGACACTCACTCACTCAGAGCTCTGCCAAATGATCTAACCAGGCCTGCAGACATTACACCGAGCTTGTGGTTAAGCCTCCAGATACGGATCAGATGAACGGACTCGAGAAAGGAAGACTGAAAGTAGGTGAAGGGAAAGAAACGTGGACCTAAAGTGAGATTGAGTTACGGCTAAAGACTGCAGCGGCGAAGGTGGGGCGCCCTCCTGGACAACAGAGGACAAAGCACCGGACAAATCACAATAATGTTTTGTTCGGGACAGACGAGCAGATCAATTACAGTGAAAATAATTGTAATGTTTTGGTGATTTCAAGGAGCTCAACATTCGAAGCCTGTTCTGTATCCGTTTTCCCATAAACTTTTCACAAATTCAAGACATTTTAACTAAATGTTATATGTGATAATGTTGTGGTTTATAAAGGTTCAGAAATATATTGGAAATTCAATAATAAAAGTTTTCAAGGTCTTAATTTTTCAGTCTGTGGGGGAATAAATAATGGACATTTTACTTCTGGAACTCGAGAGAATTACACTAATATACAGTATGTGTCTTGAATTGATTTGAACATCCCAGACCCACATTCCAGAAAAGCCTTGGAACAGAATTCACCCCACAACGTCGGTGTTTTATCATGAGCATTAGCACAGGATTAGTAATGTCAGTATTTCATTTTGGGCTAGGGTTACAGACTTATTTCCGGAAATGGCGAGCTTTCAAACACATTTATTAATACAAGGACCTTTTAATTCATCCATGTTACAAGCGTTTCATCTGTTTTCATTTATTTTGCATGTTGCTGCGGTCCGAACGACATCCAAGCGATCAGATGGTATGGTATTCTTTTATTTGTACAGGGACAGTGCACAACAATAGAAGACAAAGTGAAAGGAGAACTGCTGGTTCAAGGTTGTAGCACGAATGCTAATTTACACCTGTAGTCCCTGGGCAGATTTCTTATGAAACACTCGTAGCGTCTCACTTATAATCCATTATTATTATTAGCACGACCCCTCGATCCAAACTTTGCCAAAACCAAAAGGGCCTAAACTTTACTAAATGAGCCTCCACGCTGCTCGGCCCCTGGTTGCCATGACAGCAGGGTTGTATTTACTGGGGACACGTCTTCACTGCAGTTTGTTTTGTTTTTTGCTTTTTAATGGTTAAAAAAATCAAATAAAACAATTGGATTAGCCATGGTTCTAAGGCAAATTATTCATTTGAATCTAGTTCACATTTGGACTCAGAGACATTTTTAATCGATTCAAGGTTCAATGCACAGTTCAAATCAGACATAAGAAATCACACAGGACTAAAATTACTTCAAGAACTGTGAGTTTGCTGAAATACATTGACTACAATTTAGGGGAATTTCTACAGACATTTTCACTATGGACGATTTGCATGGGGCTAGTAACAAAGTAATGACATTATTACAGTTTATCTGAGGTCCCAAAGTAAAACTAATCCTGTCTGAAAAGGGCTTTGAGTCACCTACTTCCATCTTCAATGAATGGAGGCTGAAAGTACATTTGCCAATATGCAAAAATCCACATTAGCACAGTCAGCTTATTAGAATAGTGTGGATTGTGTAAACAAAGCTGATGCAACGGTGCTGTAATCCTTTATTCTCTGCAAATAATTATAGATGGCAACCATATTTATCAAATTGTTACAGGATTGGTTTTGGGCAACACTGTATACCCCATTGGTCAAAGATCCCGATGAACATTTAAGGCCCAAATGTAGAACGACAGATTTGTTTTTCAGATACTGAAATTGTTCAAGTGAAATTACATTGTTGTGTCTAACCTCAACTCAATTTTTACTTTAAATGTCGTAAGCTGTGTCCTCAGATACAATGTTTAAAGGCACTGTTCTGGATTTTTACTGTTTTAAACGTGAAAAACAGAATTTGTTCGTGTGCCCAGTTTTTTTTTGCATGTAATGAAGTTAAATCTGTGTTGCCCCAGTACAGATAAATATTGTAAAAGCATCCAAACCACAGCGCTTTCTCTGCATCTATGTATAGAGCGTTTTATTCTACGAGAAGCAGGAAGTGCACCATTAGCATGCTAATGTTTGTTAGCTTTACTCGAGAAGGTAAAACTCTCTCTGGGTTCAGAAACTCGTGAAAAGTGTTTATAAAACTCATCACGGTGAATATTTAGGTTGCTGGGACGGCATTTGGAAAGTAAGCAAAAAAATGTAAAATTAAATATTTCTGTTTTTTTACATTATAAAACAGCACCTTTACACACAATTATACTGCTGATTTAATCTTAATGACAAAAAAATGATATGATGGCTAAAATGTTATAATTTGATATTTTGTTTCTCAAGACAATTATTCAATCAAAAAGCAGAAAGAGCCAAACAGTCTTTTATTATTTAGCGTTAAAGTTTCAGTGCCAAAATCGAGTTGGTTCAAACCTAAAAGTGCACCTTTAAATAAGAAGGGAAACTTAATGTGTGGTTTAAGAAAATAACCCATGAAATTCTTCTTATCAAACGTAGAAGCAATATTTCTGAGTCAGTGTGGTAAAACGTTAGTCAGTGGCAGAGAGTCTTGCCTCAACACAGCCATGAAAGTCTTTTAGCAGACTGGGTTGTGTAACAGCGATTACAGCCAGCATCAGAAGTCGGTTCCAGGGACTTTCTCCAGAAATGTGAGTGATGTGCGTCTCAGCAGTTTGGAAGTGTTTTGATGCCGCTCTGAGTCACTTTTCCTGCTACAGTATTAACACTTTCTGTGGGCGGACTGTCTCATCTGGCAACCGCTCGTCAGACGGGCGGCCATTTTGAAATCACAGGTGCAAGTGAAAGTGCTGCGGACGATGAGACAGAGGAGTTTCATGTTCAGATTGTAGTGGTTTACAAAGGTGCTGCTTCAGAGTATGACATTTCAAATCAAAATGCACTTGTAAATGTCACGTTGTATACTCAGATAGTTATGTAAGAGATCGTTTGCAAAAGCAGATGAAGAGAAGCCGTTACAAATCACTCTGTGTCTAGCAATAGCAAAAGCCAATTCTAATTTTGCCATATAAAATCTTAATAATTCTAACGATATATTTATGTTTAGAGCACTTTTCTCACATCTCAAAGCATTTAAAAAAAATAAAAACAATGGGGTAAAATAATGCTGCGTTCAGGGGGTCCCCGGGAATTCAAGCAAATGTTTTTCTGAGGTGAGAAATGAACATGAACTCTTGCACAAGTCGGGAAAACACCTGACCTCTTCTGCTGTGGAGACGGACGAAATTTAGCTGATTTAACAAATTATCTTGATCATTTAATTTTACTACAGTTGGAGGTTTACAGTCAGTAGTTTATTTCATGAGACCAAGGAATTTGAAAGACAGGTACCACTTTATAAGAACTATATCTTATTTAGCCTTAAAAATACATTAACAAAGACTTAATTAATGATAAATATATAGTTTATTCAACATGATTTAGCATTAGTAAGTACTTAATTAATGTCAAGGTTAGGGTTAGAAATTAGGGTTAGAATGTTAAATAGTTATTAAGCCTGAATCATTCTTAATAAACTATTTGTTGATTATGAACTAAGTCTTTGTTCATGCTTTATTAAGGCATGAATAAGTGTAGTTATTATAAAGTGTTACCGAAAGACCTACTGTTCATTTAATTGCTGATATAACATTAGCTTAAGTAGATACGATAGGATGTTTAAAAAACAACAACAACAACAACAAATCTCACTGTTGGCTCTATTAAACTATGTCAAACAGTGGAATCTGTGATTATATTATCGGTGCCATCAAGATTCTGATTTTCTGAGATAAAAAGCACATGAACGCAAACAAGACAGAGCATCTTAGAAACCCGAGTTCCCGAGGATCACCTGAACGCAACATAAGAAGCACTGAAGAATGAAAGGTTAAAAGTGAGTTATCCTTTATTGAGCAAAACCATACTGTTAGAAATAATTTAGTAAAAAACAAACAAACCTGACATCTATTTAAGCAAATTCACTCTTTTACTGCATATTATTTGAATTTGCCAGTTTGGAAACTAGATTTTTTGCATTTTGACATTAATGAGACACCTATTTAGTCTTCTTGCCAAATGCATGTCTGTAACAAAAAGACATTTGTCAGCCAATAAAAAATCAGTCTGATTTTGTTGTTGGAGGGAAGAAGAAAAAAAGGGAAGTAAAAGAAAACAAAACTTGTGTGCATGAAACTGAATGGAACTCAGTACCAACATCTCTTCTCTGGAGTTTTGTTTTTTCGGGCTCGATGCCAAAGAGGAAGTTTGTCAAAGCTTTGTGAGAATACTCCTCAGCACAAACGGCCCGATGCGTCACGTCACCAAACTTCCTCATTTTTCCGTCTATTTTTTTCTCTCTGGCTAATCCCCTTCAATTAGCTCTATATTGTCAGCCAGTTTTTCACACAGAGCTGAATCCGTGCCCATAGAAAACACAGGCCTATATATTTCCTTTGAAGAATGACTCACCGAACGGGAAGAGGTTTTTTTTTTGTTCAGTGTTCTCTAAGTTTAGATGATTTATTTACGAAGCCGCAGGCATTTGAGGCCGATCCCTCCCACTGTGTACATCACAGACAAAGACGGTTGCATCACCGACTGGAATCTCTACCAAGAGCATTTTGCAACCTTTTTAACTCCAACTACAACATGTAACTTATTCATATTTTCTTATCTTGTGCGTTATAGTGGTTTTAAGTTGTTTCCCTTTAGTTTCAGATTCAGCTTTGTGCACCCTGTAAATCTGTGTCCTATGTAGAGACATGGTTTGTACAAATAAGAAGAAAATACCACACAGCAACAATTCTGCATTTAATTCAATAACACAAATAAACTACACACATTTCCAATATAACATTCATATGACTTCAAAGCTGACATTTTTACCAAAAGATTTAGTGTTTGGTCCATCCGAACAAGCAATTATCTCAAAAACTGAGCGAAAAAATGAAGATAAATCGTGCACTGGAAAAAATTACAATCTGAAATAAGATAAAAAGGGCTTGAAATGATGAGTATTAATCTTGTTTTGAGTATATTTTGACTGTTTTAAAGTAAGATTGCCAATGGAACAAGCATAAATTATCTTGGTTTGCTTAAAATTTGAAAAAGACAAATATTTTCTAACTTGAAATTGGAAAACAAATGCTACTGCACTTGAAATAAGATGACAACTTACTTGTTCTATTGGCAAATCTCATTTTGAGAAAGTCAACCTACGCAAGATAAATACTACATTAGTGAATCACTTTTAACTTATTACTTTATTGAAGGTCATTTTTTCCAGTGACCACAGTGTCGAGCCCCGTTAACAGTGAGAATTCAAGACTTTCAAAGGGTTTTTCACAAGATCAATGTTTGTAATTGAGCAAATGCAAGAAAGATAAGTTTAATGCCATACTATGGAACATTTAAAGCCAAGAACATCTCCATGGACACAAGCAGAAAAGTCACAGACAGCTAGTTGATATGTATTGTCAGCTGGTTACATGAGTTTTCTCCCGCCCAAAGACTTTTTAAGACACACCCAAAGAAGCGTGCTTGAAAAAATGTTTGTGGGAACATGGCCGAACCAGATCTGGCTTGTCCTTGTCTTGCGTTTAGCTTTGTGAATGAGGTTTTGTTGTCGGAGCGATTGCTTTCGTGCTATCGGTGTCTGGAACTGGAGACCGCCACCTGAGATTTGGTCCTGTGTTGTTTTTTCAGATGTGCTGCCGTGGAAACCTCATCCTCGCTGCCAAAACATACAAAGACATTATCAACAAAGAGCTGCCAGAGACACCACTCAATACTGCTTCCCATTTCTGACTTTTGAACCTGATATGTCCAGATACTCCTGAATGAGATGAGGAAATATGAAGAGCACACAGTCATTCAGAGGCCATTGTCCAAAGTCAGAGAGGAAATGTCAATGTAAACACAGTGATTAGTTTGGCACACTGACCTGCAGTTAAAGGATTACATCAATAGTAAGTTGAACCATTAAAAGTAAATGGAGAACAAAGTTTAAAATAGAAAGACAAGAATCTGCACCTATAGTCTGCAGAAATGTCCCGCAGTAAAGCATTAAAGGGCAAATTCATACGTTATTATAGTTATTGGCCTGGCATGCTTTGTATCTTTCTTTGGTAGCTCATGTTTCAGAGCTTAAAATACTGTATCAACAGAAAACATTTATTATCTGTGAGTTGATCCCTCATTAAGCGACAAAGGGTATTATCAAACTGAAATATGCTAACCCTAGCTTCCGCCCAATGTCATCATGATTTAATGAACACAAAATGCTCAGAACGAGTCTGCCAATGCTTTATGGACTCAAAAACAGCACAGGAGACTCTTCCTGTGATGCAACATATCTGGGAAAATTGAAACAGAGTGTTTTCTGAGGCTCAGAGGCAGAGGACTTTCGAAACGGATTTATCAAGCATAACGTGCATAAATTAAGCTAAATACAACTCCAGATATGTTTTTCACAAGGGAACAATGTTGTAACATGATCAAAAGCTCAAAAAAATACATTCTGCCCATACAGTATGTTGTTTTATTTTAGTTATTTACAGTTTTTTATCTCCATGGAGACAAGCCGTTGATGCCACTAGGTCACGTTACAGGTCAGATCTGCAAAGACCTGAAGTAATAAAGCTTTCAGTTTATCTAGGTATATATTTTTTACAATAAACAGCCATATTGTGAAACATTTCAGGCAAAATAAAAATCTATCCATGGAGACATCTCACTAGAAAAGTTGCAAATTAAATGTTTACGCTTTTTTTTAGTTTTTTTTTTTTATGGCAGATGTAAAATATTCAGATCAGATGGTCACAATGTTACACTCCCTCAATTATTTTTAAGTATTAAAACTGAAATGCTGTTTTGAAAAGTGTTCTTCTATTTCAGTTGACATTCTTGTCTCACAAAAAGAGTCCACATTTGAAAGTATGTGTGGCCCAGCCCTGCAGCCCGGAGGCGTCACAGGCCTGGGAGGTGTGTGGTGATGCACTCTGCTCTGTCTGAGCGAGGAACGAGGCGCGGCTCTGCAGTCGTGAATGGCACAACGTATGTGTTGTTTTGGTGTGATCTCACTTACATCATGCACTGGAGGTGTGTGACAGAGGCGCACTGCATCTGCTCAACAAGAACTGGGGCAGTCACTAAACAAGAGCTGCAAGGTCTAAGACTGTGTTTTAAATTAGACCAAAAGTATACTTCAGTACATCAAGTGCATTTTAAACCACAGAGAATAGCAATTTATGGGTTTCAGCTTCTGGTTACTGGCCATTTTGAGAACGTTTCACTGTTCGAAAGATATAATATGTTGTTTTGAATTGTCAATGACTATACCAACGGTCCTAACTTTTCATACTTCTGAAAGCCTTTGATAAATATAGAAGCCCAGTTGAAAAAACAACAACAAGCAAACTCATAAATCAATGCTTTATTCAGTAAAACAATAAACAATTATATTTGCAGCACATCTAAATAAAATCCTTTTGTCTTTTGATCAGAACAACAGAAAGAACAACACAGGCACTAGAGTGTCTTGCCCAAGGACACAACAGCAGAATACATGTCCGTGTGGATTTAACCACAAACCGCCTTCAGTTGTTGGAAACTGATACAAACCTTGCTGTTTTGGCTTGTGCCTTATCTCCTGAACACCAGGGGTAAAAACAACACAATGTCCTGGAGACTCCAGACACGACTGCATAGCTACATTCTTTGCTCTTTTTTTGTAAGTACTGCTATCAAACTTATTTTATTTTGGCAAAGCAATAGTTTTGTCTTCCCACACAAAGCTGAATCACCAGATATCATATTCTTCATCCAGGAACAGCTGTTGGCAAAGTAAGATGTTTTAACTTTACCTCGGGCTAATTCAGACTTATGGTGTCAGGCAAGAACACCTCAAGTGTGAGAGGGAAACTTTGGAGAGCAATGTTATTGTGAATTATTATAGTTTCCATAAATACTTTTGAGAGAGATATTTAAAATTCTCTCTGATTATATAATCTAATGTTGCAAGAAGGTTATGTTAAGGAACAAGTAACACTCTAGAAACCAAACACATCTAAATAGATTTAATAATAAATGCAATGGGCTCTGTGCACAGCAGCGCACTGGCAAAGCTAAGAATTTCTCATAACTCACTAAAATATATTGTATAAAATGAAACTTTTGCTAGAACAGCCACCAATTAAATGTGGCTGTGTTATTTCTCACAGCTAATGCTAACTTTTGTTAAAACAAACCTCAACATTAAAGTGCCTCTGACAGGTTGGATTACTCATTTAATTAAAATGCAGTTAATATCCAGCACTTTGCCCCAGGTCACCCTTGAGAAAGAGGTTTCAATCTCAATGGGTTCTTGCCTGGTTAAATAAAAGTTAATAAATAAAATAAAGATAAATATATTTCAAATGCTGCTCAAATCTTTACTAAATTTACCCCAGTTTAGCTATTTTTTTAGGCTTTTAATTTAACTTCCTGGTTGTAAATGATGACATCACACTAGGAAATTACCAAGAAACCATCCTGTACATTGTGCCAAAACTGCTCTAATTTCACAGATTTTTTTTATTTGACAAAGAAAAACACATGTGAGCATCTTTATTTTGTTGAATCAACGTTTAAAGGGTCAAAAATGTGTTTCTTTTGTGTAAATAATGCATAACCTTTGTCTCCCTAGTGTGATGTCATCAATTTTTTTACTTCCTTTAATTTTCAGACAGATTTTTTTAAACTTTTCTCCACAAACAGCGACCAGATTGGTGTAAAACTATAATTTATATTTACATGAGGTATCAATACACTAAATAACGTCAAAATTAGAAAACAATAAAACTCTGTCGTATGCACTTTAAAGTAAAGACTACCTGATTGTTTTCATGGATTTTTATGGATTTATAGATTACTTCAGTTTGTCTGTAAATCAGCTGAAGTCTGTTTGTTGTTGTTATGCCTCAAAAATAACATTAGCGTCAGCACTGACCCACAAACACCTCACTTCACACAGAGGTGTCGCCGGGGGAAGTATTCATCTCATTTGTAAAGTCTTTAACATGTTGTCAGTGACATCTCCACCTGCAGCTCACTGTTCACTTTCTGATCTTTAAGTATTTGTTCACTTTAGACGGACTCCAAAAACCCCAAAGAGTTGAAATGTAACAGTAAGTAGTGATGCTAGCCAGGCGCTGTTGTGCAGAGCGTCCATTAATCTATGAAGCGCGTTTTGTTCGCTCAGGCCATTTTTTTTCATCTGGTGGGCCGTGGACATGCTCAAACTGTTCAACATTTTCATGAATAAATGGCTAAATAAATAATTAGGGTTATATATCAGAGGTTATGTGTTGACTGTTGATACATCTGCAAAATGACTGCCGCCCTTGTGGATGTGAGGTCCTCTGCATGTGGAAACGACTCTGGCTAATGCATAATTGGTTGATTGTGCATCACTTTGAATCCCTGGTGTATGATTTCATTCCGTTCTGCCCTGCCATTTTACAAAACAGAGTAGCATTTCTCCTCGAAGGGTTGTTAGCGAAGCCTTCACCCAGAAGCTTTGGAAATAATTTGTAGGCCATGGGCATGACGCTGAATTTCTTAAGGCTGTTTCTGTTGATTCAGGGGAAAATCCATTTTTACAGCATGTTCAGCCGGCCAAGTGTCCAATTAGTGCAGTAAAAAAATCCCCTTCGTCGAAGTGGAAAGTCGAATTACATTTGGCAAATTCTGGACTTGTATCTCTGTCCAAGGTCTGACGCTGGGGAATCAATGACTTCATCTAAACATTCAACTGTGCCATAAATTATTGTATCTGGATCTGGCAGCGCAGGGGCAAATTGGATAGCACTCTTGCCTCATTCATTTGGTTTTGGAGTTCAGTTCTGGTGCATCTATAGGTCCGTCCTGTGTGGCGTTTACATGTTCTCTCTTTGTTCTGATGAGATTTCCCCATCAACCAAAAGCATGCACTCGGCGGACAAAAGCACTAAAACTAAAGCACCAGCTGAACCCAGTGAGATCCAGAGATGAGGGATGAAGAGTGAGGGAAATGCAGAAGACAAATTTCTGTACAGGTACAATTAAGTCTGCCTTAAAGGTGCACTGTGCAACTTTTCTGGTGGAGAGTAACCATGGAGATGCTACTGCTACTTTGTCATGAATGTTCAACAGTCTGCCAATAACCCTTGTCCTGTATTTTGCATTAATTCATTTAATTAAAGATGTTTTTATTGCTTAAATGCAACTTGAGAAACATTCTTACTGTGAGTGGGGTCGCCTCTTCACAGATCTGACCTGTAACTTGGCATCACCAGTTTCAATGGATATTTAAGTTCAACGCAAAACTGTGAAACATTTCAGGCAAAGAATAGAATTTTGGACCCTCCACCACCTTTAAAAGAGACCTGTTACGCAAAGTTTATTCTTAGGAGCTTTTAATGCTAATTCTACTGTTGAGGCATAAAATATGTAGAAATAATACAAACTGAAATAATCTTCACATAAAAACAATCAGACAGTCTTTACTTTAAAATTTAATTGGCTGTTTATTTTATATTTGATGAAAGTTTGCATTAGCTGTGTGAAACTGTTACCTTTGCCAACTGCTGCCCATTGTTTTCCCTTTCCATGAAACCACCCCAGAGGAAAAGGTATTCTTAAAAGAGATCTCAAAAAAGTTTCATTTATTTCTCCTAGTCAATAATGAGCTTGGTTTAAGACTAATATGAGTCTAAGGCTGATTTCTCCAGTGTCTCATTTGTTTCTCCTGAGCAAACGGGGAACAAAATCTCACTTTTGTCTACCATGAAGTTTCAAAAGAGATCCATCTCTGTTCTCAACAAAATCTCAAATGGAGATCACGTGTTTCTCAATTGGGTCTCTACTGAGAGATCTCCTTTTAAACTATAAATAGTCTCATATAAGTGGAGTAGATTATCACTAGAATATTTCACACATAAACATAAGACACAATAAAGGAACTGTTTTACATTTATTTTCTTCAAAATTCCTTTTCAAGTTTGTTAGGAAAATGTGCTACAAAAACAATGCCGGGCATTGATGACAAATCAATAAATATTAACTTGCCCAAAATATGATGAAGTGCAACAACCTTTCTTTTAACAGGCACCTTCAGTAAGCTTACAACATGAAAACATGTTCCACCAGTGTGAAAATCCTGCAAGAGATGTCTCCCTGTTACAGTAAATTCATTCACAAATGCAAGATGCATTTCATTTGCAGATTCACCTTTGTCTTTGTATGAAAACAATGTTTCAATTTGTCCATATTTAATCTGCATCCCATCATTAAACAAAACTGTACAGTTGTTTCTTCGCTTGGCTTTAACATACTTTCTTGAAGTGTAAATATGTGTTCCTATTTGAACCCTGTTAAAAGCACGGACCACAGTGTTATGTACCTGTTGTCCGATAAGCTGTTCCAGAAGATGTTTGTTATCTGGATCCAGGCACAGATTGAAAGATGCCCCAATCATTGACACATCACTAACATTGTTCACTTGAATATCACGGTCACCCGTCATTTTGGCCAAAAAATCTGCAGCTACGGTTTTCATCTTAATGTTTTGTGTGATACAAGGAAGATGTTGGATTATTTTTACAGCATTCACCATTTGGACAGGTATATTCTGAGTTCCATGAATAAGTCGAAGCAAGTGACCATTTTGTCTTCAAAGTGAAAGCATGAGTGTGTCCAGAGAGGCCCAAGACTTCTTACAATATCTGCTAAATGGACAAGCAAGTGCATATAGGCTGTCATGTATCGTTCTCCATAAAGGCCACTAACTTTAGAACAAAAATGCCACAGGAGTTTTTCAGCATGGTCTACTTGAGAGGGCATTATTGACTGCATTAAAAGAATGAAAATTGCCTCACTAAGCAGCAGGAAATGGTTGTAGTATAAGTCTGCAAGAATTCCTCGAAAGACAACTGGCCCAAAAAATAACAAAATGGACCGATACTCAGATGCTTTAAAAAACATTCGATGAGAGGACACAGACCGAGGGAATCTGGTGAAAAATGGTGGTTGGATTTCTTTCATTCTTTTGTCCACTTCTTCAACAGACTTGGCCATACTAAAAGTACACCGGGAAAACTCAGTGGAGAACCAAAGAAACATCAATGTCCGCATGACGCCTAACAAAACACAATGCATGTAGTCTATACCAGTACCCAAAACCAAATCATAGCTCTTTAGTCTGCTAAGATATGTAGGGCCCTTTACCCCTTGTACTACACGGTCTGACTCATAGGCTACCTTGGCATGTTCTATGAAACCTTCATGGGTTCGTGCAGGGCCTTTGGGCTTGCTGCCTGAAATGGAAATGCATGGACATGGCCTCTCTCTCCTGTTTTCACAGTTTGGCCAGGCTGTTCACATTTTAAACATCCAAACTTGCCATTATATTGAACAGTGTTAAGTACTAAAGCCTTAGCTGGCAAATCGCATGTTCCTGCAATAGTCAAAACTTTGCATGTAAACGGTACTTCAGCCTTAGCAAATTGAACAGTAATGCCATCTTGTTCTATTTTGTTCAGAGTTTCAATCAGTGGTTCAAGAAATGTCAACATTGAAGGCTTTGAATCCCCAAACCAAAGACCTGCAAATATCATGTTTTCTCGTTTTGTGCGCTGGACAAAACTTAACTCATTTATAACACAATAAAAAGGCCAAACCGAAAACTTAGAAGATTTAAAGATTGGTATTCCATCTGTGTTCCAAGTTAAAGAAATGTTCTTGGGATCACATAGAGGCCCGTTGCATCTTGCAAGATTTTGATAAACCTCTCCATCATACATTTCCTCAACACTGTTAGGGCTTTTTTTCTGTCTTTTAAATCTAAACATTAGGTGTTCATCAAACCCTTCTTTTCGCAAACAGTGACTTCAGTTGTTGCTTCAATAGAAAGCTCAATAAAATAGGAAGTAGAGCCTTCCATCAACAAATCAGCTGCACAGGATTTACACTTTGTATCGTTGCTTGCAATTGATAAAAAGCATACGCTGCAGTATTTGTGAAAATGTACAGTTGAAGAAGAGGAGCGATCAAAAAATTCTTTAAATTTTTGTAGATTCTGAAGACATTCTGTTTGGATATCAGGTGGACAATGCAAACGTATAAGAGTTATCAAGTCATTTAGTGCTTTTCCGGTTATTTTGTGTCTGTTTGCAAATGTCATAATGAGGATCAGACTTTCTGCAACAGAAATTGGTGCATTTTTGTAAAGTGGTTGAGTTTTTGTGTCCGTGCAAGAGCTTAATTCTGTATCCTCAGGCAGACTAAAGTCTACACTCTCTTCATATGAGATGAAATCATCAAAAATTGTTCCTCATCATCATCATCATCAGAAAATACTGCCAGGTGATCAGATGTGCCTGCCTGCTTAGTCTCTGATAAAATGTCACCGGTATGGAACTCTGTTAGGTGCTCATCATCTGGAGAAAAAGGGTCTGGCAACTCCGTAACCAGGAAACCATCTGAATTAGTAGGAATGTCATCAGCTTCATCTTCAATAACAGAGGAAGAGGGATCTTGCTGTGTGGCATCCTCAAGGTTTGTTGATTCTATGCAGAAATAAAAAGTAATGGTGTGATTTGCTGATTAAAATTACATATGTATGTACAACACATTTCTATATAACTACAATACAAAAAATATTTTTGAAATTTCCATTTTTGTTTATGTGAGCATAAAAATGTACCTGTGTTGTCCACTGTATGGAGCCGCTAAAGGAAAGAAGGAAAAAAAAGATAAATTATTTCTTTGTGGCAGTCCCATTTACTCATATTATAAACATACACACTAGAAATTATCAGGGTCAGATAAACCAGAAGCTAATAACTGAAGTAAAATTAGTGAACGTAAAACATTACCAAAGAGAAATGCCTCACACAAAAAAATAAGGAATATGTCACGAAAGATTACAACACTACAAAAATGTGTAGTGCATGACTTTATGTCTGTGAAAAGTGCTATATAAATAAAGATTATAATGTGAAATTTTTATCTTACTTACATATAAGTCTAATGAACTAATCCAGGTCTAAACTGTGCCCTTAAGAGCAGTGGTCCATGTAGACTTTAAATGAAACTTATTTAAAGTCTACATGTCAGATTCTAAAATTTTCTTAGTGCTTAGTTTGAAGGGAGGGCACCTGTGGCAATTATTTACTGTAGTTTTACATCTGTAAAGGTGCAGGGCTTGTGAAGTTTAGAAAAATAAAACTTTAAAATGACAGGAAGTGGGTGAGTTCTAAAACGGAATCCCTCCACCAATGATGTCATTAAGAAGTGAAGTGCCATGAAAAACACAAATACAATTTATACACAACTGACACAACTTTTTGATAATTTAAAATGTCAGTCAACAAAATATGGTTGTTATTGGGTATTATCATTTGTAAAATCATAACTATTGTGTCATTTATATATGTATATATAGGTTGTGACCCTTATTTGACTGCTATCTATGTCATATTTGCTGCCCATGTCCAACCAGGAAGTAACATTATAAGCATTAGAAAAACAGTCAAACTGGCGATAAATGGGCAAAATGTTTAGTAAAATCTAGAAATATAATTATATTTCACTACATTTTAGTGAAATGTGTAGTCTAACCTGTCATGTAGACTCAAATGTGTATCTAATGTATTTAATCTGTCATGTAGGCTCAAATGTACAGCTGAATGAGTAACTTAGAGTTTATGAAAAAGTGACCGGTTATTACCTTTCTTCTGTATCTTTTTAAAAGTTTGGTGCGGTTTGATTTTTCTCCTCCAGCGTGGATCAGGATGCTGTTGTGCCATTTTAAAATGCAGCGTTCCTATAATGAATAAACAAATACAACATTACCACTTTTTTTTTCCATTTGTTCATTCACCTTTACCGTAATAGCAGCAAAACATGAATTAAATGATTAAGAAAATATTTGTATAGAACATGCATTTCCTCTTTAATTTACCTATGCAATGTATCGAATACTATCTGCAATCAAAACAACGTTTTATATAATAACCCTACCCCTATTATGTGTTACTGTATACAGTATTAGTCTCTATTGTACAGCTCAGATTTAATTACGCGTGAAATTATTTCTTATTATTTGTTGTTGAGGAGAAAAAGCCGAAAGAGACACGGGAGAAAGTGGGAGTGTTAGATGCCCTCCCGTGTGTGATTCACCTGCTCACGTATACCTCTCACACACTACTGTGACTCTCTGTAAACGCAGCTGGTGCCGGTGACTTTAGTTTTATCACACAGAGCATTTATTTGCGATTGTATTAATTCCTACGGCTATCACACGACGTTAGCCTCATAACACAATGCGGTGAAGCCTAACTTTACTTTGGTGCAAATTAGCACCAAATAAACAAAGTTATGCTTCTCCCACCTTGACATTCTCTCCCACCTTTTCCTGAAGCTTCTGCGCTCACATCCCGCATGTTCTCTGTCCATTTATTTGTTCAGCAAAGTTTAAAAAGTCCGTGGAAAAGTGCAGAGTATCCATGCTAGGTTCAACTCTCGGCACTGCGCTGCAGGAGTCGCGGAGGAGGGGGCCAAATAAGCGCTAATGCTGCAGTGCATTATGGTAGCTGTAGTTTTGACGGGTTCTACGCGTTTTATCAACGGGTCATTTATAAAGCAAATCAAAAATCATCTCGGGGCCTCCAGAAATCGGCTTGAGACACCTGGCCAAGTGCAAGGGGTTATGCATAGAAAATAATTATATAATATCATGGGGCTATGCTCTCTGAACGGAACCACTTTCAGTCTAGACATACTTCCGTTTGAGTACGATCACTTAAAGTAGTAAACAGTCTGTAATCCAGTCTGTTCGATGTTTACCGTATGATCCACATCAAGGTAGACTTGAACAAATATGTTTAGTCCATAAAATGTTCTTGTCAGACGGATTGGTTCAGTATTTACAACAGAAATTAATTATTGTCACACTGTTGAAACTTTTCATCCCAGCGCAAGTCACATGACCTGCTGCAAAGCAAGCGTCTGAACTATTTAGTCCTCTTACTCATATATTAATTTAATTTAATCAAATTATTGTTTAAATTATATTTAAATATGCATAAAGTACAATAAAAATCAAAAAGACTCACCTTAATTTGCTGCAAAGGTTGTGAACTTCGTCTCTTCCGAGGATTAGCTGACACCTGATTGGTTACGCTGGTTGTCTTTTTCAATTGTCGAGTTGTGATTGGCCGAGTTTCAAACTTTCTCGTCTAACGTATGTAGCGGTCAGA
Source organism: Rhinogobius similis (assembly GCA_019453435.1). NCBI lineage: Eukaryota > Metazoa > Chordata > Actinopteri > Gobiiformes > Gobiidae > Rhinogobius > Rhinogobius similis. The sequence continues at coordinate 14,232,522 of CM033634.1, forward strand.
ACATGGGTCAGAAACACAGTGCGCGCTGATCTACGCGGTCAAACTGCATGTTAGTGATGGCAAGTCGCAGCTTCCAACCTCGTAAAAGACAGTAAGTTCATATTTTACTGTGGTAAAGGTGATTTATTTTTGCTTGTTACTAAAATGTTGTTGTGTTTAGTTTTTTTTTTTTTTTGCTTAGTTTTATACTCGCTGGATGATTAAGCTTTGGCTGTAAGATTAGCATTGTTAGCTTGCAGTTTTGCTAACTTAGCTAAAGGCGTTTTTAAGTACAGACTGGCATACTTTTGCAATTTGACTGCTTTTTTATTTACTAGTCAAGTTGTATTTATCTGTGGTCTTAATTTTGTCTATAGCCACAGGAATGTTGTCATACTGCAAAAATAATAGCAGCAGCCATGCCTTAAAGTCTAAATGACAGGTTGTCATGTTTTTCTAATTCTGACTTAATTTGGGGGATGGGAACCTGTGGTAGATTATAGTTTTACATCCGTGAAGTTGCGGTTTGTGAAGAAATTTTGAAAATAAAAGCTTAAAATACAGGAAGTAGTGCTGAGTTCTAAAATTGAATCCCTCCACCTATGTCATCAAAAAGAGACATATATAGAGTTGAAAAGAGAGAGAAAAGAGATAGTAACACTCAACTGAAACATTTTTGACAGTTTAAATGGTCATTTAACAAAATAAAAGGTATTGTCAGGTATTATTTATTCAAATCATAACTATTGTGTAATTTACAGTTTGACCCTTGTTTTCTAAATGGTTGCTAGGTAACTGTTGTGGAATTACCTCCATCTGTGTCATATTTGCTATTCATGTTCAACCAGGAAGTAACATTATAAACATTATGAAAACTGGGGACAAGAGGGTCAACTTTTAGTAAATCTTAAACAT